>CM072301.1:13570207-13831131 GCA_036873955.1 Mergus octosetaceus | reverse complement strand
TTGTAGGGGGGGGTCCCGGCGCCGTCACCTCCGCACGTGGGGGCCGAGGGCTCCTCGCTGGGTTCTTGGAGTGGGGGGGGGGGGACGACACACGGGGACAGCCCCCCCCCAGCTCACAGCCGCAGGTTGGGGACCACCTTGGTGACGTCGTGGAAGAAGGGGTGGCGCAGTGCCGCCTTGGCCGAGATGCGCTTGTTGGGTCGTAGTGCAGCATTTGCTGGGGGGGGGGGGGGGGCCGAAAAAAAAAAAAAAAAAAAAAAAAAAGGATGGGGGTGAATTGGGGGGGGGTCAGAGCCTTTCCAGGTGCCCCCCCCCCCCCCCCCCCCTCCCCCGGGGCCGGGGCTCACCGCCAGCAGTTTGTGCCGTCCTCGTTCAGCGGCGGCACCAATTTGCCCAGGTCCTGGCGCGCCCAGCGGGGGAAGGTGGGTTTGTAGTCGGGCAGCGCGGTGACGCCGGGCCAGGCGGCCTCGTCCGGGGTGCCCAACGTGCGGAAGATGCGGAAGAGCTGACTCGAATCTCCGAGTCCCCCGGGAACAGCGCCCCGCCGCATCACCTTTGGGGGATTGGGGGGGGGGGGGGGGGGTTTGGGGGTCAACGGGGGGCGCTCGGCGCCGGGAAGGGGTTGGGGTAAGGGTGAGGGGACCCCACGGGGCAGGGATCAAACGGCCCCCGCGCCCCGCTCGTGACCGGCCCCGTGATGCGGGGCCGGGGTTGGGGGCTCACATGATGCCGGTGTTCGCGTGGCCCCCCCCCCACTCCTGGTGTCCACAGAGCCCCCTTTGTGCCCCGCTGCCTGCGGCGGGTGCTGGCCCCGCGTGGGGAAATGTCAGGGATGGATGGGGGGGAGGGTAAAGGGGGTGGGACAGGGGGCTGGGGTGGGCTGGGGTAGGTCCTGGGGGTCCCTGGGGTGTCCTTGGGGTAGGTTCTGGGGGTCTCTGGGTGTCCCAAGGGTGCCACCACGGAGCCCACAGAGTGTCCCCAAGGCACATCCCGGTTTGTCTGCAGGGTGTCCCCAGGGTGCCACCATGGTGCCCCCTTTGGTGTCCCCAGGGCACATCCTGGGTTGTCTCCAGGTTGTCACCAGCCACCAGAGATGTCCCCAGGGTGCCACCAGAGCCCCCTTTGTTGCCCCCAGGGCACATCCCCAGTGTCCCCAGGACGAGTCCTCAGTGTCCCCAGGGTGCCACCACAATCCCCCTTGCTGTCCCCAGCGCACATCCCAGGGTGTCCCCGAGGTGCCACCAGGACACGACCTCAACGCGAGGACACCCAGGGGTGGCAGCTGCCGCCACGGGGGGGGGTCGTGGCCCTGCTCCCCTTCAGCCGTTGCCCCCCCCCGGACACCCCCCTCACCATCTCAGCGAAGATGCAGCCCAGGCTCCAGATATCCACGGCGGTGGAGTAATACTTGCAGCCCAGCAGGATTTCGGTGCGGCCGGTACCACAGCGTCACCACCTGGGGTGGGGGACACGGGGGGGGGGTGTGCGGTAGGCACGGAGCCGTCCCCTTCTTGTCTCCCCTTTTTTATTCCCCGCGCCCACCTCGTGCGTGTAGGTGCGCAGGGGCACCCCGAAGGCGCGGGCCAGCCGAAGTCGGCCAGCTTGATGGCGCCGTCGGCGTTGATGAGCAGGTTCTGGGCTTGAGGTCGCGGTGCAGCACGCGGTGCGCGTGGCAGAAGGCCAGGCCCTGCAGCAGCTGGAACAGGTAGCTCTGCGGGGTA
Source organism: Mergus octosetaceus (assembly GCA_036873955.1). NCBI lineage: Eukaryota > Metazoa > Chordata > Aves > Anseriformes > Anatidae > Mergus > Mergus octosetaceus. The sequence continues at coordinate 13,829,410 of CM072301.1, read as the reverse complement.
TGGGGGGGGGGGGGGGGGTCAGCGCCTCCCCCTGCCCCTATCTGTGTCCCCTTCCCCCCCCAGAAGCCCCCCGCGCACCTTGATGAGGGGCAGGGCGATGCCGAGGGAGGAGTCGTCCATGAACTTCTTCAGGTCCTGGTGCAGGAACTCGAAGACCAGGTACAGCTTGTTCTCCGTGTGGATCACGTCCAGCAGCCTGGGGGGGGGGGGGGACACCTGGGCTGGCACCGCCACCCCCCTGCCCCCCCCTCCCCAGCACCCAGCCCCTGGTACTGCCCCCCCCCCCCCCCCAGCAGTGCCCCCATACAGCCTGCAGACCCTGGTACTGCCCCAGCACCAAATCCCAGCCCCCCCCCGCTACTGTCCGTCCCCCCCCCCAGATCCCCAGTAATGCCCCCCGCAGCCCCCACACCCCCCCACTGCCCCCCCGCAGCCCCCACACCCCCCTACTGCCCCCCCAGCCCCCCAGTATTGATCCCCCCCAGCCTCCAGACACCCCCCCCACTGCCCCCCCAAGCCCCCAGCCCCCCAGCACTGCCCCCCCAGACCCCCCCTACTGCCCCCCCAGCCCCCCAGCACTGATCCCCCCCAGCCTCCAGACCCCCCCCCCACTGCCCCCCTATCCTCCAGCACTGCCCCCCCCAGATCCCAGCCCCCCCCCAGCCAAGGACCCATTGGGCCCCACCCCCAACTCCACATCCCAGCCCCCTCGGCGCCCCCCCCGCCAAAATACCACCCCCTCCCCTGCATCCCCCCTCCCAATACTGCCCCCCCCCCGCTGTTCCCGGTGTTCCCTCCCCCCCCACTTCCTCCACCTCCCCGGTCCCCTCCCCGGTCCCTCCCTTCCCCCGGGACCCCCCCCCCGCCCTCTCCGGTCCCCCCCCCTCTGACTTGACGATGTTGGGGTGTTTGAGCTCCTTCAGCAGCGAGATCTCCCGGATGGCCGTGCTGGGGACGCCTTCGGTTTCCCTGCGGGGGCAACCGGGCTGAGCCCCCCCCCGGGGCCGGTAACCCCCCCCCCCTCCCCGGTGCCCCCCCCCCGGTGCCGGTGCCCCCGCTCACGTGTCCAGGCGGATCTTTTTGAGCGCCACCACCTCCCCCGTGACCTTGTTCCGGGCCTTGTAGACGACGCCGTAGGTGCCCTCCCCGATCTTCTCCACCTTCTGGAAGTTCTCCATGGGGCAGCCCCGGGGCGGGGGGGGGGGGGAGACGGCCCCGGGGCGGGGGGCGGGGGGGGGTCCCGGCGCGGTCCCGGGCCGGGCGCGAAACGATCGCGGCCGCCGCTTGCCCGCGGCGCGCCACAACGCGGCCGGCCCCGCCCCCGCCTCTTCCCGCCTTCCGAGGCCACGCCCCCCGCGGCGCCCCATTGGCCGAGCGGGCGGGCGGCGCGGGAGATGCCTTAAAGGGGCAAGCGCCGGCCGCGGGGGGGCGCTGCCCACCGGGAGGATACGAGCGGGTGGGGCCCCACCGCGTTTCCCCCCCGACGGCACCGCGGCTGGGAGGGGGGCTCGGGGGTCGCCCCCGGTCCTGTGCGCACAGTGCCACGGACGTGGTGTCACCCCCACGACCCCGTGGACGCAATGCCACGGACACGGTGTCACAGACGTGACCCCACGGACACGGTGTCACACGCGTGACCCCATGGACACGGCTCCACAGACAGTGTGTCACACGTGTGGTCCCACGGACACATCCCGTGGGCACAGTGTCACACACACAGAGCCCACGCGCGTGGTCCCATGGGCACGGTATCACACGCACAACCCCACGGACACAACCCCATGGACACAGCATCACATACAGGGTCCCCCAGACACCGTGTCACACACAGACCCCATACAAACAGTCCCACAGACACCGTGTCACACCCACGGTCCCACAGACACGGCCCCACAGACACGGCCCCACACATGTGGTCCCATTTCCCCCCCCCCCCCCCCGCCAGCCTGGGGCACTGTCAGGACCCCGAGGTCCTGCCCTGGGCTGTGCTGGGGACAGACCTGCAACGACCCCAAAGCAGACAGGGGTTCCGTGTGCGTGCGCCCCATCCTGTGGGGGACTTGGGGGCCATGTCCCAGCTCCCGGCTGCACCCAGCACCCGGCCCAGGCACCGCGGTGCCACGAGTGTGGGGCAGTGGCAGCCACGGGGCAAGGGGAGAAGCTGCCCTGAGCCCCCCGGAGGGGTCCCAGCCTGCCCCGAGCCCCCGCCTGCCCATTCGGAGCCATGTCTGGGAGCGTGTGACCGGGCCGGGAGGAAGCGTGGGGCTGCGCACACACACGTGTGCACACGCATGCACACACGTGCACACACGTGCCCACCCGCAGCCCCGCCAGGGCCGTCCCGCGGGGAGGGGCTATGCAAAGGAGACCCCTTCTTATCCCCCCGCCGCCGCTGCCTTCGCCTCTCCCGGGAGCCTGAGCGCAAGGAGGCGAGAAGAGAGCGGCCGGAGCATGCGGGTGCACGGGGCCATCGCGCTGCTGGGGGCCCTCCTGGCCCTGGCCACGGCACAGTACCGTAAGTGGGGCCGGGGGCTGCGGCTGCCGGGGGCCCGATGGAAACGGGGGTCTCCATGGGGTGGTCCCGGCTGCGAGAGGCAGCCCCTGGTACCCTGGGGACCCTCAAGCAGGGAGGGGATGGTGCTGGGAGCCTGCTGGAGCTGGAGCAGGCAGGGAGCAGGATCAGCCCCTGTGGCCCCCAGGGTGGGGTCTGCACTGGGTGTGCCCCCCTCCCAGCACGGGGGTCCCATCCCGCTGCATGGGGGAGCCCCCGGGACAGGGGCTGCTCAGGGGGTCCCCATCCTCATGTGTCCCCATGGGGTCCCCACGCTGCAGCAGACGGGGCTGAGATGGGGGCTGGGGGCTGCCCGCCCCCGAGCAGGGGGTGCGGGGGGAGCGCTCGCCCCGTGCTGTGGCCGGCTCAGCTGAGAGTCACATGAAGGGGCTTTGGGCAGCGCCCAGCGCCATGTGATGGCTTTGCCCTGCGCCGCAGCCTGAGCCCATCACGTGTCCCCCCGGGGCTCCGAAAGGGGGCCCTGCCGGGAGCCCCGGGGGTGCCACGCGTGTCCTTGGCCCTTCTCTCCCCGCAGGAGCCGGTGGCCGGAGCCGCGGCCGGAGCCAGACGTGGAGAGGGCGGCCGGCGGCGTTCCGGAGCTGGGACTCGGGGCTGTACCGGCCGTGGCAGGAGGGGACGACGCGGCAGAGGGACTGCTGGCGAGGTGGGTATGGGGCGGCACGGGGACGCTGCCTGCGGCGACGGTCCCTGAGCCACCCCAAAACCCGTGCCCGACAGGCGGCGACGTCACCTTCGACATCAGCAACGACGCCCCCACCATGGCGGGCGCCAAGGCCACCTTCTCCATCGCCCTGCGCTTCCCCAGCACACAGACGGCGCTGCCCGACGGCCGCGTGGTGTGGAGCCAGAACTGCACCGTCAACGGTCAGCGCCCGCCCGATGCCCCCCGCCCTGTCCCCGGTGGGAGCCGCGGCCGCCCCCGCGCCATGCTCAGCGTCTGGTCCCCGCAGGCAGCCGCGTCACCCAGGGTGACCCCGTCTTCCCGGAGCAGCTGGCCGAGGGCTCGGACGGCGTCTTCCCCGATGGGCAGCCCTTTCCCCGCAGCGCCTGGGGCAAGCGTCAAAAATTTGTCTACGTGTGGTGGACGTGGGGTGAGGCCCCTGCTCCCGGGCACCGTGCCCCCGCTCCCTGGTACCGTGGCGTCCCCGCAGCCGGCGCTTGAGCATTGCTGTCCCCGCAGGGCGCTACTGGCAGGTGGTGGATGGCACCACGTCGCAGCTGACGGTGGGGACGGACGGGGTGGCCCTGGGCTCCTACACCATGGAGGTGGTCGTCTACCACTATCGCGGCAGCCAGAAGTTCATCCCCATCGGCCGCGCCAGCACCCAGTTCAGCATCACAGGTAGGTGCCAGGCATGCGGTGGGGACGATGGCAACACGGCGGCACCGGCCGAGCTGATGGCACCTGCGTGACCCCAGACCAGGTGCCCTTGGCCGTGGACGTGTCGCAGATGGAGGCGGTGGGCAACGGGCGCTTCGTGCGCAACCACCCCGTGGCCTTCAGCGTGCAGCTGCACGACCCCAGCCGCTACCTGCGCGACGCCGACATCTCCTACTCCTGGGACTTCGGGGACCAGAGCGGCACCCTCATCTCCCACAGCACCGTCGTCACCCACACCTACCTGGAGGCCGGGTCCTTCACCGCCCGCCTGGTGCTGCAGGCGGCCATCCCGCTCAGCACCTGCGGCACCTCCGTGCCCCCCGTTGTGGACCCCACCACCGGGATGGCGCCCTCAGAGGGACCCACGGCCACGCAGCCAGCGGATCCCACCGCCGGCACCGCTACGGGGTCCGGCACCGCTGCGGCACCCGGCACTGCTGCAGCGTCTGGCACCGCCGTGGCACCTGGAACCGCTGCGGCACCCGGCACCTCAGCACCCGCAGGTTCCGGGGAGCCAGTGGAGCCCGTGGAGGCATCAGTGGCTGCGCCTTTGGATCCTGCTGCTACCGAGACCGTCCCTGTCCTGGCGCTCAGCACCGCGGTGGCCGGCGCAGCAGCCGCTACGGACCCTGCTGCCACCGCCACAGAGCCCCTGCTCCTCGCCTCCGTGTCCCCAGCTGGGGACGTGCTGGGCACCGCGGCCCCCACGGCTGCGGGGGGAACCGTGGCTGCAGGTGGGTGCTGCCCCCGTGGGGCAGGGGAGGCTGGGCCATGTCTCAGGGGTCTTGTGAGACGTGGTCCTCGGTCCCCTCCTGCCCTTCCCCAGCCGCTTCTCTGCCGGCATCCCCTGCAGGCGCGGTGACAGCTGGGGACACGGCTGGGGACACAGCTGGGGACGTGGTGACGGCCACAGCTGGGGGCACAGCTGAATCCATAGCTGATGCCACAGTGGGAGCAACAGTGGGAGCCACAGCAGGAGCCACGGCAGGAACCATGGATGGAGCCACGGAAGGAGCCACAGCCACCCCTGGCGAGCCCCTGGCACTGGTGAAGCGCCAGGCGCCCGCAGCTGAGTCCACGGGCTGCATCCTGTACCGCTACGGCACCTTCTCCACCCAGCTCAACATCGTCCGTGAGTGCCGGGGACCGGGGGGGGGACCCGGAGGGCCGGCCCTGCCCTGACACCGCGTCCCCTTGCAGAGGGCGTGGAGAGCGTGGCCATCGTGCAGGTGGTGCCCGTGGTGCCCGAGGGCAGCGGGAACAGCGTGGAGCTGACAGTGACGTGCGAGGGGAGGTGAGGGCAGCTGGGGGCTGGGGCTGGAGCTGGGGACGGCATGGGGACAACGTATTGGAGCTGGGGATGAGGTGGAGATGGTGCCAGGGCTGGGGATGGCTCGGGGAGGATGAACGGGACACAGGTTAGTGGGTGGGGACAGGGGGGGGACCTTGGTCTGGAGCTGGGAACGAGGTGGGGACCCTGGTCTGGAGCTGGGGACAGGGTGGGGACTCTGGTGTGGAACTGGGGATGGGCTGGGGACCCTGGTATGGAACTGGGGACCACATGGGGACCACATCCAGGCCATGGGGCTGGTGCCAGCTTGGACACAATGTCCCGGAGCTGAGTGGGGACCACAACCGCAAGCTGGGTCCAGCTTGGAGGCAGCACTCAGGGCTGGCACGGGACCGATGAGCACGAGCAGGGGGGGCAGCGCAGGACCCACACCGTGGGGCTGTGCTGGGTGCCGGGGGAGCTCCACCGACCCCTTCCCCGACCCCCGGCAGCCTGCCCGAGGAGGTGTGCACCGTGGTGGCGGACGCCGAGTGCCAGACGGCGCAGACGCAGACGTGCTCGGCCGTGGCGCCGGCGCCCGGCTGCCAGCTGGTGCTGCGCCAGGACTTCAACCAGTCCGGCCTCTACTGCCTCAACGTCTCCCTGGCCAACGGCAACGGGCTGGCCGTGGCCAGCACCCGCGTGGCTGTCGGAGGTGGGAATGGGACCAGGACCGGGGAGGGGGGAGGCGGTGGGGTTGGGGGGGGTCAGGGGTGCTCAGCTGCCTTTGCCCCAGGAACTGCCCCGGCCGCCGGCAGGACCACGCTCACCGTGGGGCTGGTGCTGATCGCTGCTGCCCTGGGCACTGCTGCCTACACCTACCGGTGAGCCTGGCCGGGGGGGGCACCGCAATGTGGGGGGGGGGCACTGCAAAATGGGGACGGGACACCGCAATATGGGGAGGCACTGCAAAATGAGGGGCACCACAATGTGGGGGGGGGACTGCAAAATGGGGAGGGGGCACCTCAATATGAGGGGGCACCGCAATGTGGGGGGGGGGCACTGCAAAATGGGGACGGGACACTGCAATATGGGGGGGCACTGCAAAATGGGGAGGGGGCACCGCAATATGGGAGGGCACTGCAACATGGGGAGGGGACACTGCAATATTGGGGGGGGCACTGCAATATGGGGAAGGGGCACTGCAAAATAGGGTGCACCACAACGTGGGGGGGGGCACTGCAAAATGGGGAGGGGGCACCACAACACAGGGGGCTCAGCCCCAGCCCCCCCCCATGCTAACCCCCTCTCTGCCCCCCAGCCGAGTGAAGTACAGCCCGCTGCTGGCCGTGGACCCCCCGGCCCCCCGCCCCCGGGGCTGGCTGCCCCCCGGTGCCACCCTCCGCCTGCTGCTGCGCCAGGTTTTCGGGGGGGCCCCCAGCGGCGAGAGCAGCCCCCTGCTCCGTGCCAACACCGTATAGGGGCTGCGGGGATCCCCCCCCCCCCATCACCAGCACTGTGCCCCCCGCCTGGCCCGAGCCCCCAGGACGCGGGGGGGCCGCGTGCCCCGGGTGCCACGAATAAAGGCTCAGCTCTGCTCCTGCTTTGTCTGGTTGCATGGGGGGGGGGGGGCAGGGGGGGCCAAGGCTGACTGAGCCCCCCAGGAGAGGCACAGCCCAGCGCCCGTCTGGCCGCCGGCTTTATTACTGCAAGAGGCACTTGAAAAGCAGGGGGGGGGTAATAAATAGGGCACAGGGGGGAGCCCAGCAGGGTGGGGGCTCCAGCTGGGGCGGCACACAGGGATATTGGGGGGGGGGGCATGGCGCAGCCCTCCCCCAATGCCCCTGGGGGGGTCCGTCCAGCTGCCCCCACCCCAGAGCACCCCGTGGGTGCAATATGAGCGGGGGGGGGCAGCGAGGTGCCTGCCCCTGCTCAGGGCTTTGGTCCGTGGGCCCCGCCTGGGGCGCAGCGCAGGAGGTGGAGGGGGGGGCGCCGGCCCCCCCTCAGGCCTCCACGGGGCCCTTCTTGAGGCCGAAGAAGCTGGAGGAGCGCGGGGGGGGGGCCATCAGCATCGGCGCCTGGTTCTTGTGGGTGATCTTGATCTGCGAGCGAGAAAGCGAGGGCTGGGCTGGGGGGGGAAATTGGGGGGGGTTTAGAGGGGCTGGGGGGGCGCAGAGGGGGCTGTGGGGACCAGCACCACGGGGAGGGGGCCACGCACGGTGCAGGGTGGCTGCATCCAGGGCTCTCCATCGATCTGCATGGGGAGGGGCTTCAGCGTCCTGCAAGAAGCAGCCCCCCCCCTCGGTTAGCACCCGAGCCCCCGACCCCCGGGGGGCACAGCCCGCGCCCCCCCCCGCCCCCCCCCCGGCTCACCGCAGGGTGATCTCGGAGCACTTGGCCAGCCGCGTGCCCGCGCTCTTCAGCCCGGTGTAGATCTGCCCCATCTCCAGCACCCCCTCCAGCCCCACCACCTCCAGCCGCTGGTCACTCAGGTCTGGGGGGGGCAGAGCCGGTGGGGAGGGGGATTCAGGACAGCCCCCAGGGTGGGGGAGAGCCATCCTCACCCCCCCACCCCCCCCCCCACACGCACCCTGCACGCAGGTCTTGAGGGTCTCGGCGTCGGTGATGGCCGGGGGCTGCTCGGTGCCGGGCGCCCTCCTCGCCTCGCCCAGCGGCCGCTTGGTCTCGCCCCAGAGGTTGGAGCCTCCGTGCATGCTGGGGATGTTGAGCACCGCCACCCCCGCCAGCGCTCCCCGCAGCTCCAGGGGGGTCCCGCAGCACTGGGGGGGGGGGGGGGGGACAGACACACAGACATCAGGGCAGGGTGGTTGGGGGGGAGGGGGGGGCACGGCGGTGCCGCGGGGCCGGGGCTCACCTCGATGCTCAGGCACTCCTTCAGCTTCTTGCAGGTGGCGAAGAGGGTCTCGGAGGTGGCGAACTCCAGGTACCACAGCTTGTTCTTCATCCTGGGGGGGGGGCGCACCGTGTGTTAGGAGGGTGTGGGGGGCACGTTTTGGGGACGTGCGCCCCCCCCCCCCCCCCCCCGTGGGCCGCCCCGCGGCGCCCACCTGCTGTTGAACTTCTCGGGGTACTTCTCCCGCATGACGTGGAAGCGGTGCGCGATGGAGGCGTCCTGGGGAGGGGGGCGCAGAGCATGGCACGGGGGGGGTTCTCAGGCCGTGCCCCCCACCTCTAAACCCCCTGCCCACCCCCCCCCCCCAGCCCCCACGCACCACCCCGATGGAGAAATAGTTGTTGATGATCTCGTAGGGCACCGGGTCGCCCGCCTCGGCGGGGCTGGCGGGCAGCACCCGGAGGTGCCAGCGGTCCATCTGCACCACGCTGCTGCCCTCGATGTCCTTCAGGATCTTCACCAGGTTCTCCCCATCGTAGCCTGGGGGTGGGAGGGGACACGGTAGGGATGGGGGGGGGGACAAGGGCACACGGGGCCCCCCCCTCGCGCCCCGCTCACCTCCGCCCCAGCGCAGGCACCGGGCCAGGTCGTTGCCGGTCCCCAGGGGCAGCACGGCCACGGGGGGCCGCCGGGGCAGGTTGGCTTTGTCTGGGGGGTAGAAACATGGTCAGGAGGGGGGGGGGATGTTGTGGGGGGGTTTTGGGGGGGGGTCCCGGGCACCTCTGCCCCCCCCCGGGGGGTGCCGGACCCACCAATGGCATCCAGGATCCAGCCCACGGTGCCGTCCCCGCCGCACACCAGGATGCGGAAATCCGGCACGTCCCGGAAGAAATTGAGGCTGGGGGGAGAAAAGGGGGGGATTTGAGGGTGGAGGGGGGGGGTCAGGACAAGGCTGTCCCCCCCCCCCCCCCCAGCACCCACCGCAGCCCCCTCCTCACCCGGGGTTGGGTCCTCCTTGCTGCAGGTTGTAGACCTGCCGCGGGTTCAGCAGGTACTGGAGCTTCCGCAGCACCCTGCGGGAGAGCGGCGCTGGGCTGGGGGGGCTGGGGGGGGGGCCACTCCCCCTCCCCCCCCCTTTTTTTTTTTTTTGGGGGGGGGGGGTCCGGGGTGAGCCCAGCGCCCCCCCCAAGCCCCTCACCTCTCCCCCTGCTTCCCTCCGCTCTTGGGGTTGACGAAGACGAGGAGCGGGTGGGTGTCGGGCACGGGGCTGACCTGCGGGGTGGGGGGGGTGAGACACAGACATGGGGGGGGCACAGGGATATTTGGGGAGGGTACACGGATATTTTGGGGGAGGTGCATGGATATTTTTTTTGGGGGTGGGGGGCACAGCTCACCCGCAGCGCCTGTCCCTCGGGGGTGGTGAAGACCTGGGGTCCCTCCTCTCCCGGCGTCCCGCTCCCGTCCTTCTGGCTGTTCTGCCGCTCCTGCGAGCGCCCGGGGGGGGTCACAGCCACGTCCCCCCCCCCCAAGGGCACCCCCCCAGCCCCCCAAACCCCCCCCCCCCAGCCCCGTGCTCACCAGCACCACGGGGTAGATGGCAGAGGGGGGCAGGATGTGGTCCCGCAGCAGCCCGCAGTCGCAGGCGGGGGGCACGGCGGCCAGGCACTCCTCGTGGATCTGGGGGGCACGGCGCGGGGTCGGGACCAATTTCAGCCCCCCCGTGGCCCCCCCCCCCCCAGTGTCCCCGTCCCCCCCCCACCTTGAGGTGGCACCAGACGCAGTGCAGCCCCGTCAGGCTCTGGAAGCTTTTGATCTTCTTCTGGCAGCGGCCGCACTTGCTGGCCTCGCAGCCGCCCTTCACCCAGACGTGGGCCTGGACCTGGGGGGGGGGGGCAGCAGGGGGTGGGGGGGGGGCGTGGATGGACGGACAGATGGACAGGGGGGGTACGGACAGACAGACGGACACGGGGGATAAGGATGGACAGGGTGGGGGGGGTACGGGTGGACAGATGGACACGGGGGGGGGGTTACGGATGGACAGGGAGGGTGTGGATGGACAGGTGGGGGGGATAAGGGTGGAGGGGGGGGGTACGGACGGACAGACGGACGGGGGAGGTTGCGGACAGACAGACGGATGGGGAGGGGAGTGGATGGACGGACAGAGGGGTGGGCAGATGGACGGGTGGACAAACGGACAGACGGACGGGCAGGTGATGAGATGGGGCAGGACAACGGGGCAGGCAGATGGGGGGGGGGGACGGACAGACGGACGGACGGCATTGGCGGTCAGGTAAACGCAGGGATCGGCAGGAGAGCGGACGGACGGACGGACGAGCGGAAGGTGAGACAGGCGGCCAGGCCGAGCGGAGTGACGGACAACGGGCGGGCGGGGCTAGGGATGGACGGACAGACAGACGGGATGGACAGATGGGTGGACGGACAGACGGACGGGTGGATGGACAGGATGGACAAACAGACGGATGGATGGAATGGACAGACAGATGGACGGGATGGACAGGATGGATAGATGGATGAATAGACGGACAGATGGACATATGGGCAGACAGACGGGATGGACGGACAGATGGACGGGATGGACAGATGGGTGGACGGACAGAAGGATGGATGGATGAATAGACGGATGGATGGACAGATAGGATGGACGGACAGACACATGGGTGACGGACAGGTGGATAGGGTGGACAGAATGGACAGACAGACGGACGAGTGGACGGGATGGATGGATGGACGGACATATGGACGGACAGACCGGATGGACGGACAGACGAACGGACGGAATGGACGGATGGACGGACAGACGGGACGGACGGACGGGACGGACGGACAGGTGGATGTATGGACGGACGGACAGACAGATGGACGGACGGACGGGCGCCACTCACGCCGGCCTCCTTGCGGGACTTGGCGTAGGTGCTGATGCAGCTGGGGGGCGCCTTGCGGGCGCAGCGCTCGTGGACCGTGAACTTGCAGACTGGGGGCGGGGCCAAAAAGAGAGGGGAGGGGCTTAGCGAGGCCCCGCCCACACTCCGGCCCTGCCCCCTCAGCCATTCACACCACCGCCACATCCAGCCGGGCACCAATCGGCTTCGAGGTGGGTGGGGCTTGTGTGATGGCTCCGCCCCCAAAGTGGGCGGGGCCTCGTGCACAGCTGGAGGGGGCGGGGCCTGGCGCAACAGCTGGGGCTGAGCACTGGGGCTGGGCCCGGTCCGGCCCCAATTACACCGCACCCCCCCCAGTCCTGTCCCGTCCCCGTCCCAACAGCCCCCAGCCCCTGTCCCCATCCCTGTCCCCATCCCATCCCTGTCCCCATTCTGTCCCCGTCAGGTCCCTGTTCCATTCCCATCCCTGTCCCCATCCCATCCCCGGCCCCCTCCTGTCCCCATCAGGTCCCATTCCCATCCCCATCTCACCACCACCCGTCCCCACTGTTCCCCCATCCCATCCCATCCCATCCCATCCCACCCCACCCCACCACCACCCGGTCCCTGTCCCCATCCCACCCCCATCAGGTCCCTGTCCCCATCCCAACCCTGTCCCCATAAGTCCCTCCCTGTCCCATCCCCATCCCACCACCATCCCTGTCCCCACTGCACCCCCATCCCATCCCCATCCCATCTCCTCCCTGTCCCATTCCCATCCCAGTCCTGTCCCCATCTCACCACCACCCGGTCCCTGTCCCTATCTCATCCCTCTCCCATTCCTGTTCCCGTCCCATCCCTGTCCCCATCCCACCCCCATCAGGTCCCTGTCCCCATCCCAACCCTGTCCCCATCCCAACACCACTCAGTCCCTGTCCCCATCTTGTCCTTGTCCCATCCCCATCCTACCCCTACCAGGTCCCTGTCCCCATCCCAACACTGTCCCACAACCATCCCTGTCCCCACTGCACCCCCATCCCATCCCCATCCCATCCCGGTCCCCGTCCCAATCCCAACCCCATCCTGTCCCCATCCCTGTCCCATCCCGGTCCCCACCCCGTCCCCGTCCCACTCACAGGTGCAGCACAGCCCCTGCTTGCGCAGCCCGACCAGCAGCGTCTCGCACACGTTGCAGTACACGGGGCGGTTGAAGTGCTTCAGGCGCCACATGTGCTGCCCGTCGTCCTTCATGTGCTGGGGACAGCCGAGGGAACTGGGGGGTCAGAGCTGCCCGGGGGGGGTCCCGGCACAGCCTCCCCCCCCCCCCCCCCCACGCCCCCACTCACCACCTCCAGGCCCAGCAGCACCAGCAGGGGGATGTTGGTGACGCCGCCGCGCAGCCACTCGGCCAGCGACACCGTCCCGCTGCCGTCGTAGTCGATCTCCCGCATCATCTCCTGCAGGATCTGGGGGGGGGGGGGACGGGACGGGACGTGGGGATTAGCTGGGGGGGGACAGGGAATGCGAGGGGTTGGGGGGAGCCCCCCCAATCACCCCAGCCCCACTCACCGGTTTCAGCTCCGTGACGTCCCAGTCCAGGTACTGGGCCACCCGCATCATCTGGGTGATGATCCGCTCCACCTCCTGCGGCACCGAGCGTCAGGAAGGGGCTGGGGGGGCCCATCCTGACCCCCCCCCCCCCCGATCCCCATCTTGAGCCCCCCTGCTCCCCATCCTGTGCCCCCGCCCCGATCCCCCACCACTCACCGAGCTGTCCAGGAGCCCGTTCCCATCCTTGTCATAGAGCTTGAAGGTGACTGGGGGGGGGCACAAGGGGGTGAGACGGGGGTTGCCCCCCCTTGGCCCCCCCCCCAGGCCCCACTCACACTCCAGCTTGTCCTCGGGGCGCCCGCCCTCCAGCAGCGAGAAGTAGCAGGAGACGTCGTTAACGCAGACGAGGCCGCTGCCTGCCGGGACGGATGGTGCTGAGCGGCGCTGAGCCCCGCGGCCCCCCCTCGGTGTCCTCCCTGGCCCCCCCCGGCCCCTCACCCGGCTGCCCGGGGGCCGTGCTCTGGAAGGACATGAAGAGGTGGCGGCACAGCGCCTCGGGGACGTCAGTCGCCTCCAGGTAGCTCTGCAGGAACAGCCTGAAGCCCTCGAAGTCCACGCACTGGGAAGGGGAAGAAAGGGGTTGTAGGAACGGGGGGGGGGGGCAGCGTGCAGCCCCCGGCCCCCCCCAGAACCCACCTCTCCCTGCAGGTGCTGGGACAGGGCCCCGTCGCCGTAGAAGTCCTGCAGCACATCCTGCACCTTCTTGCTGCTGTCTGGGGGCAGAGGCGTGCGTGTGAGGCCGCCCCGGGGTGTGCACGTGCACACGCGTGTGAACACACGGGGGTGCTGCACCCCCCCGCAAGCCCTTGTCCCCCCCCCCCACCCCCCCACTCACAGTCCAGGTACTTCTGCAGGTGGGCGAACTCCTCGGGGCTCAGCGTGCCCCACTCCGGGCTCTCCTCCATGGCTGCCGGCTGGCCTGCGGGGCGAGGGCTGCGGTGGGGGCACAGCGGGGACCCCCCCCTCTCACCCCCCTGCCTCTCACCCCACCATTTGCCCCAGCACAGCCCCATGGGGGGCACAGGGGGGGGGGGTCCACCCTTAGCGTGGGGACAGCCGCCGGCTTCGAGCCACCGCCGCTGCCAGGGGGGAGGATGATGAGGACGGGGGGGGGGGTGGTACCGGCCACCCCCCCACCCCACCCCGGCCACAGCCCCGGGGCTGAGCATGGCGTCGCCGGCCTCGCGCAGCCCCCCCCGGGCCCTCCCCACCCTGCCGTGGCCATTACTAATTCATGGCAGCGCCTGGCTCCAGGCGCCGGCACGGCGGGCGCTGGCACCGCGGGGAGGGCGCATGGGCGGCCGGGTGCCCCCGTGGGCGGGAGTGGGGGCACGCGGGCGGCGGCGCCCGGGCACGTGCGTGTGCCCCCCCCCCAAAAAAAAAACAAAAAAAAACAAAAAAAAACGTGGGCAGCCGCTTCCCCAACGCAGCTGCGTGCGGCCTGCTGCCGGGCGCGCATCCGGCTCCTGCGCTCGCCCACGGGCGCTGCTCACCCATGGGTGCTGCTCGCCCACGGGTGACACCCGCCCACGGGTGCTGTTCAGCCATGGGTGCACGCTGGCACGTGGGTGGCCCCCCTCAAGGGTGCACACCCACCCATGGGTGCCACCTGCCCACGGGTGCACACTCGCCCATGGGTGCTGCTCAGTGTGGGTGCCACCCACCCATGGGTGCACACTCGCCCACGGGTGCACACTCACCCATGGGTGTTGCTTGCACAAAGGTGCTGCCCACGGACGGGTGCTGCTCACCCATGGGTGCTGCTCGCCCATGGGTGCACACTCGCCCCCGGTGTCCCCCCCGGCCCCACACCCACACCCGTGCCACCCGTGGGCAGCCCAGCCGCGGCGGCGCCGTCCCCAAGGGCGAGGGCTGAGCTTTGCCCCCTGCGTGGCACCGGGGAGCAGGCGGCAAACGGGGCCGGGGCAGGGCCGGTGACGGCGGCCCCCACCCCCCACCGGGCTGGGGGCGATGGAGGGGGGCACGCACGGCACCCCCCGCCCCAAAACCCCCCAGATGTGACCCAACCGTGGGCTGAACGCCCCCGCCTGTAGCACCCTTGGGTGCGTCACGATGTTTTGTGGGCCCCCCCCAGCACCGGACCCCCCCTCCCCGGGGAGCCCCAAGGCCGGGCGCAGCCCCCGGGACCGCCCCGGCGCAGCGGCCGCTTCCCTTATTTAGTAACGGGCACGGAGCGGGGCCGCGGGGCAGCCCCCCCCCGCTCCTCCTCCCGGTGGTGGCACCGGGAGGAACGGGGCCGCCCACGCCCGGGGCTGGGAGCTGCTGCCCCGGGGGGGGGGACACCGGGGGGCGCCCCCAGCCCGTCCCGGTGCCGTCGGTCCCGTAGGGGGCGGCACCGAGCACCGGGACGGCTCCGGGGCGTGCAGGTGGGAGGCGGCGGCGCCCAGCACCGGAGCGGGCGGGGCCGGGATGCACGGCGGGCCCCCCCCCCCCACCCCTTTTGCCCGGCCGGGCCTTTCGGTTCCGCCGCGCACCGCCCGCTGCCCGGTTTCCCGGACGGGACCGGGACCGGACCTCGGAGTCCCGGAACCCGCCGCGCCCGGGGGCTGCACCGAGAGCAACGGGGCCGGGAACGGGGCCGGGAACGGGGCCGGGAACGGGCACCGGGCGTGGAGCGGCGGCACCGGGCGGGGAGCGGCAGCACCGGGCTGCAGCCGGGCCGTGCCCAGCCGGCGCCGCTTCCTTCCCGTTCCTCACCCGGTGCCGCCGTTTCCACGCCCGGTGCTCGCAGGCGGCCCCGTTCCCGTTCCGTGCCCCCCAGGGCCCGTCCCGGTTCCGCCCGGTTCCCGTCTGCGCGATGCCGTTCGGCTCCCCCCGGGCGGGGGCGGCGCATCCCAGTGCCCCCCGTCCCACCCGGTCCCCGCCCATCCCACCGCTGCCCGCCCCGTCGGTGCCGGTGCCGGTACCTGCCGGGGCCGGGCTGGGCTCAGGTCCCGGCTCCGCCGCTCAGCCCCGTCCCGGTGCCCGCGCTCCCGCCGCGGCCCGGCCCCGCTGACATCACGGCCCGGCGGGGCGGGGCGGGGCGGCACCGGGGGCGCACGTGCGGCGTGGGGGGGGGGGGAGGGGGGGAAGAGCCCCGGAGCCCCACGGCCCCCGGGGGGGGGAGCGGTGCGGCGGGGAGGGACCCGGTTTCCCCCCCCACGGCCGCCGTCGTTCGCTGCCGGCTCCGTGCAGCCCCCCCGGTGCCCCCCCGGTGCCCCCCTTCGGGGCGCACCTTCCCCGCCCGCCCCCGCCACCCCGTGGGTTGAGGCCCCGGTGCTTTCTTCCTGGGCCCCCCCGGGTGCGGGGGGACCGGGGGGAACCGGAGGGGACCGGGGGGGAACCGGGGGGGGGGCCCCGGATCGCGGCGCCGCCGTGGGCGGGCAGAGGGAGGCGGCCCCGGGGGGGGGGGGGGGAGGGGGGCACCGGGGAAATCCCCGCGGGGGCGGGCGGCGCCGCATCCTGCCTGCCCCGGGGCTGGGGGGGGGGGGACAACGGGCACGGCCCCCCCCGTGCCTCTGCCCTCCCCCGGTACCGGCCCCCGCCGCCGTTATCGCGGTGCTGGAATCGCGGGCGGCGGTGGCGGTTTTGGGGGCGCCGCCGGGTGAACCTCAGGGGCCTGCGGGCACGGGGCGGGCCCGGTTCCCTTCCCCTCCCCTCCCCTCCCCTCCCCCCCCCGTCCCCGTCACGGTGGGGCGGGGCCCGGCCTCCCCCCCTCCTCCCCCCCCCCCCGAGCGGGGCGCGGCGCCTTTAAAACCAAGATGGCGGCGGCGGCCTCCCCTCCCCCTCCCGTTCCCCCCTCCCCGCCGCCGCCGCCACTTCCGGTGGGCGGGGCCCGGAGGCCGGAAGTGTGTCGCGCTCGCAAGATGGCGACTCCCTATGTGACTGACGAGACCGGTGAGCGCGGCCCGGCCCGGCCCGGCGCTCCCGGGGACCCTCCCCCGGCCCCGCCGTCCCCCCCCGACCCCCCGGGGCTGGGTCCTGCCCTTCCCCTCGGCTCGCTACCGGCTGTACGGGTGCCCCCAGTGCGGCACCGGCACCGGGAGGGCCCCGAGGGGCTCCCGGGGAGTGGGGGCGGGGACCCGGGGAGGGTCACCGGGATGGGGGGGGCGGGGCGGGGGGCTCCAGGGGGAGGGGGAGGTCCCGGGGGGCTCCCGACACGGGATGGGGGGGGGGTTTGGGGGTCTCGGGGCTGGGGTCCCGGGGGGCTCCCGGGGCACGGGGGATGCCTGAGGGGCTCCCGGGGGTGGGGGTGGGGCACCGGGGGGCTCCCGGGGCGGGGAGGGGGCTTCAGGGGGGTCCCGGAGCAGGGGGAGAGTTCCAGGGGGTTCCCGGGGCTGGGGGGTGGGGAACGGGGAGCTCCTGGGGCTAAGGGTTGGGGCACTGGCGGGCTCCTGGGGCGGGGGGGGGGGGGTCCCGGGGGGCTCCCGGTGGTCTCCCGGGCCCCCAACCGACAGCACGACCCCCCCGCAGGGAAGTACATCGCCTCCACGCAGCGCCCCGACGGCACCTGGCGGAAGCAGCGACGGGTGAAGGAGGGCTACGTGCCGCAGGAGGAGGTCCCGGTGTAAGTGTGGCACGGGGGGGGGGGGGTACCAGGGGCGGGGGGCGGAGGGGTCCCGGGGTGGGGGTCGCTGACCCCCCCCCCTCTTCTCCCGGGGGAGTGCGGCGAAGCCAGGAGCCCCCAGCCTGCCCCCGGCGCGCCCCAGCCGGGTTACGTCTCGGGGTCTCGGTCTCTTTCCAGGTGCCCGAGCAATTCTGACCCCCCTTAGCCCGTAAGCCGCGCGCTGACGGTACGTATCCGGCCGCTCGCGGGGCCGGCTGCGCCGCCAGGAGGCCCCCGAGGGCCCGGGGCCGGCGGCGGGGCCGGGGCAGAGCGCAGGAGGGGGGCTGAAGCGGGCTGGAGGTGCCGAGGGTCGCGGCTCGGCGGGGCTCAGCACCTCTCCTTCCGCGCAGGTACGAGAACAAATACGTCAAGTTCTTCAAGAGCAAACCCGAGCTGCCCCCGGGGCTGAGCCTGGAGGCCGCCGTGCCGCCCGGCAAGCAGCCCGGCAAGGCGGAGGGAGGCGAGAGCGGACTGTCCAAGGCAGCCAAAAGGAACTTGAAACGCAAGGAGAAGAGGAAGCAGCAGCAGGAGAAAGGGGAGCGGGAGACGGACGAACTGAGCCACTCGCTGGAGAAGGTTTCCCTGGGGGGGGACGCGCCAGGGGCCGCGCCGCAGCCGGCCTGCGGCACCCAGGGCCCCGCCGACGGCGAAGCCGCGGCCTCGGAGAAGGCCAAGAAGATCAAGAGCCTGAGGAAGAAGCTGCGGCAGGTGGAGGAGCTGCAGCAGCGGCTTGACTCCGGCGAGATCAAGCAGCCGACCAAAGAGCAGCTGGAGAAGCTGGGCCGGCGGAAAGCCCTGGAGGAGGAGCTGCAGGACCTGGAGCTGGACTTGTAAGGGGCTGGGGAGGGGGCGGGAGGGGGGCGCGGGGCCGGCCCAGGGTGGGGGGCGCGCGGCAGGCACGGGGCGCACAAGGGCTGGTGCCCCCACTGAGCGCCGGGCCCCTGGGGCACGGGGTTTGTTCCAGTGGTTGTTTTTTTTTTTTTTTTTCAGAACAGTTTTTTTTGTCGTTTTTTTGTTGTTTTAATTTCCCAGCTATCGGTGGTAGAAACTCGGCGTCTGTCAGACACCTCTCTCCTTTCTGTTTTTTTAATTTTACCGGTGGAGGGGGGGGGGGGGGGCCAGGCGGGCAGGGCCGGTGGTGCTGCGGGCGGGGCAGGGGCCGTGGCTCTTCCTTTCCTCCTTCCCCAGCCCCCCCCCCCCCCGCGTGCTGTGTTGCCGCCCCCCCCCCCCCCCCCCTCGGTTTTTAAACACCACGCAATAATAAAATTGCAGTAGTGACGCGGCGCCGGGCACGGGCTCTGCCTCTCCCTGCTCACAGCCCCCTGGGGGGGGTGGGGGGGGACAGGGGGGCTCTTCCTCACCCTCCTCATCCTCCACCCCCAGCCGTGCCAGTGCCGGCGTCACCGTTGGGGCCGCGCGCTGGGACAGAGCCGCCTTTGTGTCCCGTGAGGCGGTGTCACAGCGGGGGCACCCGGTCCCCAGTGGCCCCCCCCCCGTGCCCTATTTCCCGGGTGATGCTGGCAGCGGGGCCGGGGCTGGCAGCGGCCCCGTGCTCGCCTCCGGCCGCTCCTCGGGGACAAGGACAGCGCCAGCAGTGCCGTGCACAGAGCCTGTCCCCCCCCCGGGATGTGTTGGGGGGAGGCTCCTGTGGCTCTGGTCCCCGTGGGAAGGGGCAGCGGGATGGGCACAGTGCCCCCAAGCCCGGGCTGTGCCCCCCCCACTCCCCCCAAGGAACGGGGCTGTGTTTGGGGCAATCTTGCAGGGGGGGTGGTGCTGGGGTGGTGCCAGTTCACTGTACTGGTCTGTACTGGGGCTGGGGGGGATGTGGGGGGCTCGGGGGAGGGGTGGTCTGTAGGGTCGGCGGGGCTGGGGGCTCCTGGATGGGGTTTTAAGGGGCGGGGGTGCTGGGGGGGGCCGTGGCAGGGTGGGTGTCAGTGTGCAGGGAGCTGCTGAAGGGCAGGGGGCATGGGGGGGGCCCTGGGGGGGTGCTCACAGTGCTCCCTGCCCCCATTTTTTCAAAGCTGGGGCCGTGGGGGGGGTCCCTGCCAGCTGTGCCCCCCCCCCCCAATATGTGACAAGAGCAGGGGTTGCCCAGAGCCCCCCCACCCCCCATTTCAGTGCTGCTTTTTCCTGCCCCCCCCCCAAGATCTTTCTGTTCAAGGGGAGCGTCCTGGGGGGGGGCGTGCACAGCGTTTGGGTAGGTCCTGCAAAAATAAACGAGGGCCTTTATTTGTACGAGGTCTCGTCTGGCGCGGGGGCCAGGCAGGCACTGCGGGGGGGGGACACGGGGAGGGGGGGGTTGAGGCTGGTTACGGGGCAGGCACAGCAAAGTGGGGGGGGCAGCGCCCCAAGGCACGGACGGTGGGGACCCCGGGGCCGCTCAGGGGTGGCCGCGCGGCGGGGGGGCCGTGAGGGGCACGGTGGAGCCGCAGTCGTCATCGGGGGGCCCGGCGGGGCCGGGGGGGGGCACGCTCTCCAGCTGCCGGTCCCGCAGGCTCCGGATGTAGCTCTGGGGGGATCGTGGGGGGGGGGGGGGGGGGACACACAGCGACACGGGGGTGTCAGGGGGAGTTTTGGGGTGCCTGCCGACCCCCCCCCCCCGGTGGGTGCACGCTCACCGGGGCCAGCACGTCGCCCGCGTAGCGCTTGACGGGGGGGGGCTTGCGGCGGTAGGTGCCCTCGGGGGGGGCCAGGCTCTGGCGGCGCTTGGCCTCCTTCTGCCGGATGCGCAGCAGCTGCAGCCGCTTCTGGCGCCGGCTGAGGATCACTGAGCAGGGAGGGGGCTCAGCCCCGGCCCCCGCCGGCACCCTCAGCGTCCCCGTGGCCGCCTCTGTCCCCACCCTGGTGGCTTTCCCTCCCCCCGCCGCTCCCGTCACTGTCCCCGTGCCATCACCGTCCCCTTCCCCATCGCTGTCCTCATCCCCGTTGCCATCTCCATCTCCCACCTCTGCCATCGCCCTGGTGCCCCCTTTCTCCTCTCTTTTCCCCTCCCATCCCTCCCAACTGGGCGCATCCCAGTGTGGTGCCTGCTCCCATCTCTATCCCTATCCCATTCCATCCCCATCCCAACCCTATCCCCCTTCCCCTGCTCATTTCCATCCCATCCAAACCCCATCCCTATTTCCCAGCTGGGGGTATCCTATTCCCCATCCCTATTCCTGTGCCCATTCCCGTTTCCATCCCTATCCCCCTTCCCATGCCCGTTTCCATCCCAACCTCATCCCCGTTTCTGTCCCTATCCCTATTCCCGTGCCTTTTTCCAATCCTATCCCCCTTCCCCTGCCCATTTCCATCCCAGTCCCCATCCCTGTTTCCATCCCTTTCCCCTTCCTGTGCCCATTTCCATCCCAATCCCATCCCATTTCTGTCCCTATCCCCATTCCCCTGCCTATTTCCAACCCTATCCCTCTTCCCCTGCCCATTCCTGTGCCCATTTCCATCCCAGTCCCCACCCCATCCCAACCCCACCCCCGCTTCCATCCCTATTCCCATGCCCTGCTCCCCGGCACGTCCCCCCGCACCCCCTCACCGTCGCTGTGGGAGAAGCCCCCGGCCGTCAGCTTCCACTGCACGAGGACGCCGAGGACGCTGAGCGCGGGCCAGGCTCCCAGCACGGCCCAGCTGTACCAGCACAGCGGCGCCGGCGGCGCCAACCGCAGCCGGTCGTAGACGTAGAGCACCAGGGCCAGCGCCTCCAGCACGTAGTCGGCGCACACCACCACCACGGCCGCCCCGAACACGGCCGTGGCCAGCACGGTCAGCGGCTTCTGCCAGTGCAGGGCCAGCAGGGCGCAGAGCAGCGCCAGCCCCAGCAGGCCGCCCGCCGGCACCCAGGGGCTCTGCGGCTGCAGCAGCGGCGCGGTGGCCACCAGCGCGGCCGTGGCCAGCAGCAGCCCCAGCAGCAGCCCGGTGGTGAAGAGCCCCACGCTGCGCACCAGCGCCGTGACCAGCCCGCAGAGCGCCCCGATGCCCAGCGCGATGCCCGCGCTCACCTCCAGGCTCAGCTGCGTCTCCAGCACCCGCTCCTTGTAGCACAGCACGAAGATGACGGCGGAGCCCAACAGCAGCCCCGACAGGAACATGATGGCCTTGAAGCAGCGGTAGCCTGACGGGGACAACGGGGGGCTCACCGGGGGGCTCTGCCTGCGGTGCCACCCCTCCGGCCATGCACCCCCGGACAAGTCTCACAGTGTCCCCGGTGACATCCCCCTCTTGCCGTACCCCCCCCAGCCACGTCCCACGGTGTCCCCCATGATGTCCCATCTTGCTGTGCCCCCTCCGGTCACATCCCCATTTTGCCGTGCCCCCCCCCCCCCCAGCCATGTCCCCGTTCATGTCCCCGTCTTGCAGTGCCCCCCTCAGCCATTTCCCACGGTGTCCCCAGTGACATCCCCGTCTTGCTGCCCCCCCCCGGCCACGTCCCACAGTGTCCCTGGTGCCGTCCCATCTTGCTGTGCTCCCTCCCCAGCCGTGTCCCCAGTGACGTCCCCATCTTGCCATGCGCCCCCGGTCACGTCCCATCGTGTCCCCAGTGACATCCCATCTTGCCGTGCCCCCCACCACATCCCACGGTGCCCCCTGGGCCATCCCCTCTGGCCATGCCCCCCCCCGCCACATCCCTCGCCGTGCCCCCTGGGCTGTGCCCCCCCAAACTGCACCCTCTTGGCTGTGCCCCACAGCATCCCCTGCACCCCGTCCCCCAGCGGCACCCCTTGTCCCCCGATGCCCCCCTTCTGCCTGTGCCCCCTTTACCCCATCCACGGTGCTCCCCGCTCGACCCCCCTGCCCGCGCCCCCCACTCACCGAAGCCTCCGCAGACGAGGCCGAGGAGGCAGCCGAGGGCGCAGAGCGCAGCGGGGCCGGGCTCGAGGGGCGGCCGCGGCTCCAGGCGGCAGCGCGGCACCGAGGGGGCTCCGGGCTCCATCCCCGCCGGGCCTGGGGGCGCACGGGGCGACCACGCTGGGGGGCGCCGGGACCCCCCCGCTGCCCCCTTCCCGGCCCCGGGGCGGCGGAAACGCGCGCGGGGGGAGCCCCCTCCCCCGGTACCCCCCCCCCGACCCCCCACACATCTGGGAGCGGGGCCGCGGCGGGGGGCGGGGGGCGCGGGGGCCCCGTCCCGGGACTCACCCGCTCCGGGGGCGGCGGGACCCGGCCCGGCCGCGGCGCTCACACACGGCCGGGGCCGGGGCCGGGGCCGGGAGCGGGGCCGGGGGCGGTGCGGGGCGGGACAGGGAGCGGGGCCGGGGCCGGGGCTGGGGGCGGCGGGGGGCGGGAGCGGGGCGGGGGGAGCCGCGGCGGGGCCGGGATGGGAGCGGGGCGGGGAGCACGGCCCGGGGGGGGGGCGGCGGGGACACGCGCGGGACACGGACACGCGTGGGGAGGGGACACGCGTGGGGATAGAGGCAGGGGCACGCATGGGGGACACGGACACGCGCTGGGGGCAGAAGCTCACGAGGGACATGGTCACGTGGGGGGACACGGACACGCGTGGGAATAGGGACACGGGTGGGGACATGGACACGCGTGGTTTTGGGGACACGCGTGGGGGGCCGGTGCCCGTCATGGGGCTGGGACCTGCCGTGGGGCAGGGGCACACAAGGGGGGCGCGGGCACGTTGGGGGCACGGACACGCGTGGGGCAGCCCGGCCCCTGCCCCAGCCCCGGTCTCGGTCCCGGTCCCAGCCCCGCCCGGCTGCGGGACGCGCCCCGCGGGCAGCGCGGGACGGCGACTCCGCGCCCGGCACCGAAGGGGTTAAAGGGGGCGGGGCTTCGCTGAGGGGGGCGGGGCCAACGCAGATGACGCAAACCGGGCCTAGCCACGCCCCCGGAAGCGAGCGTGGCGGCGGCGGCGGGCGGGCGGAAGGCGGAAGTGAGGCGCGCGAGGGACCCGGGGGGGGGCGGGAGGAGGCGGAGACCCCCCCCCCGCCGGCACCGGCACCGGCACCGGTACCGCTTGGGGAGCGCGGCGGGGCCCCGGGGGCCGCCCCGGGCCTGCCTCCCACGGCCGCTCCCAGCCCCCGGTTCCCCGGCCGGTACCCCCGGTTCCCCCCGGTTCCCCCCCGTTACCCCCCCGGCCCCGCTGACTCCGCTCCCGGTTGCAGGGGCGATGGCGGTGACCTAACTCCCGGTGCCGCCGCCATGGCTCAGCCCCCGCCGGGCCGCGGGGCAGCGGCCGAGGCCGAGGGGGGCGGCGGCGGGAACCGGGAGCTGCCCGCGGCCGGGGCAGGAGGAGGAGGAGGAGGACGGGGGGGGGGGGGGAGGAGGCGGCCGGGCCCCCCCGGGCAGCGCCGCCTGGAACGGGAGCTGCGGCCCGCCACCGGCGGCCGCCACCGCCACCGAAGACGACGGCAATGACGACGGGGATGGAGACGGCTCCACCACCGAGGGCTGCTGCCGGTGCCGGGCCCGGGACGGATCCTGCGGCCTCGCCTGCCCCCGCTGCGCTGCCACCGAGCACGGGCCGCCGCCGCCGCCACCCCGCGAGGCCGAGGAGGGCGAGGAGGACGCAGCCGGAGAGGACCCGGGGGGTGCGGGGAAGGGATCCCGGAGACCCCGGCGACGCCAGCGGCCGCGCTCGGCCCCCAAGGAGAAGGAGAAAGAGAAGGAGGAGGGCGGCCGGCGGCAGCGCCCGGCGAGGAAACGGAGCCGCGGGGCCCGCGCGGAGGAGCTGGCCCGGCTGAAGGCGCTGCTGGAGGCGGCGCTGGGCCAGGCACGGAGGTTGTGCGCGGAGGCCGGCGGCCGCCTGCTCTGCTCCTGCTGCCGCCTGGGCGCCGGGGAGTTGGGCTCGGCACCAGGCACCATGCGCAGCTGGGGCCAGCGCGTGGGCCAGCGGGCTCGCAGCGGGTGGCTGCGGGCGGCCCGGGGGCTGCGGGCCGGGGCGGAGGTGGCGCGGCGGCTGCTGTGGATGCTGTGCGCGCTGCTGCTGTTGCTCCTCGTGCTGCTCCTGGGCTGCCTGCGGCTCTGCTGGCGCGCCTTGGCCGCTGGCGTGGCCAAGTTGGGCCGGACCCGGCTCGCGGCGTTCCTTGACGCCACCGGCCTCCGCAGGACGTGGGGGCTGCTTGGGGCAGCCGGGACTTGCCAGCGCCTCCGGGACTGGCTGCGGAGGTGGCGAGCTCCCCCCGGGGAGTTACGGACAGGCTGTGGGCCGGGGGACGCGGCGCCGGGCCTCGACGGAGGGGCTCCGGCCGCCAGCTCCGGGGAGGAGGTGGCCCGCCTGCTGGCCATGGCCGACGTGCCCGAGGAGGAGCTGAACCCCTTCCAGGCGCTGGGCGTGGAGGCGACGGCGTCGGATGCCGAGCTGAAGAAGGCGTACCGCCGGCTGGCCGTGCTGGTGCGTGAGCGGGGGGCCGGGGCGGGCGGCGAGCTGCGGCCCTGCTGGGACGTGGCGCTGAGCCCCCCTGCGCCTCCCAGGTCCACCCGGACAAGAACGAGCACCCACGAGCGGAGGAGGCCTTCAAGGTGCTGCGGGCAGCCTGGGACATCGTCAGCAACCCCGAGAGGAGGAAGGAGTACGAGATGTGAGTGGGCTGGGGCGGCGGGTGGGGGGCTGCGGGGGTGCCCTCACCCCCTGGAGCCCCACCGGGTCCTTCTGCGAGGGGAGCAGGGAGAGCACCAGGTCCGCAGCCCCGGCCCCCCACGGGGGTCTCACGCAGCCCTGCACCGCCGGGCTCTGACCCCATCTCTCTCCCCGTGCGGTGGCCGCAGGAAGCGGATGGCAGAGAGCGAGCTGAGCCGGTCCGTGAACGAGTTCCTGAGCAGGCTGCAGGACGATCTGAAGGAGGCCATGAACACCATGATGTGCAGCAAGTGCCAGGGCAAGCACAAGTAGGTCCCGAGGCTCCCAGTCCCGCTCGGGGTTGAGGCGTTCGGGCTGCGGGCTCCGTCCCGGCCCTGTGGTGCTGCCCCGGTGGGGGCTGATGCGGCGCTGGTACCACAGGAGGTTCGAGCTGGACCGCGACCCGCTCAGCGCCCGCTACTGCGCCGAGTGTGGGCAGCTGCACCCTGCCGAGGAGGGCGACTTCTGGGCCGAGTCCAGCCTGCTGGGGCTGAAGATCACCTACTTGGCCGTGATGGACGGCAAGGTCTACGACATCACCGGTGGGTGCCACCATGTCCCCCGGCCCCATGAGGGTGTCAGGGCGAGCCCCCGGTGACGCCGTGTGTCTCCCCGCAGAGTGGGCCGGCTGCCAGCGCGTGGGGATCTGCCCCGACACCCACCGCGTCCCCTACCACATCTCCTTCGGGGCACGCAGCGCTGGCGCGGGCGGGCGGCAGAGGTCAGTGCTGGCGGCAGGATGGGGACCGGCGGCAGCAGGGAGCGACACCGGGGCCTGGCTGCTGCTGGGGGGTGGAGTGGAGGGTTTGGGGGGGCTGGGGTCTGTTGGCCCCCCAGGAGCCCACCCAGACGCCGCCTTCCTGCCAGCAGGAGCACCTCCAAGGGCAGCCCCAGCTCCGCCGCCGACCTGCAGGACTTCTTCACCCGCGTGTTCCAGGGGACCTCAGGACCGATGCCCGGGGGCTTCCCGTCGCCCCCCCCACCCGCAGCCCCCCCGGGGGCTGCGGCTGCAGCTGGGGCCCCACCGAGGACCGAGGGGGGCGCCCCCAAGGGCGATGCCAAGCACAAGAGGCGGAAGAAGGTGCGGCGCCCCTTCCAGCGCTGAGCGCCCCGCGGGTGCTGGGGGGGCGCTCCCTGGGCGGGGGAGGCTGTGCTCTGTCAGGCACTACAAGGGCTCTTTGAAATAAAAAAAAATCTATTTTTTTTTTTTTAAAGTAATCTGTGTGTTTAGAAGTTAACTGCGAGCTGGTGGGGCTGGGGTGAGCAGGAGGAACTGCGCCGGAGGCAGCGACCCCACAGAACCCCCAGGGGGGCACAGCGGGGGCCGTGCTGGACCGACCCCCCCCAGGTCTCTTCAGGGGGTGTTGTAGGAGCCCAGGTGCCTGTGGCGGGGGGGCTGCTGCCCCTTCCCTCCACGTGCACCCCAAAACACCTGCGGGGCAGCAGAGGGGCGTGGGCAGAGCAGCTCTGGGGCCAGGCAGTTTCTAGCACGTTCTGTGCTGCATTTAAACCAGTTTCTTTTTGCTCACTCACACCTATTTATGACCCCGCACATCCCCTTTCTAGTAATACGGCGAATGCAGCGTGCGGTCGCTCTGCTCACGGTGCGCAGCCGTCCTCAGCACCACCGCCAGGCTCCCTGCACGCTTTCAGCCGCGATGGTTTTACTTCTCCAGCCTCAGCTTTGCACCATTTGAGGGACACACTCGGCACCTTCCCCTAATGCTGAGGACCAGGAGCTGTTTTTTATTTTTATTTCTTTTTACATGAAGTCACGTAAAAAAGCCCTGCCTGCATCCTGCCACCCTCTGTACTCCCAGGTGCGAGCAGCTGGAGTTTAACGGCCGTGCTCTTCATTCTTACCACTTTTCCCAGATTGCAGCACCGTTTAGAAGCGTGCCTCTTCTCTGCGGGGCAGAGGGCTGGCTCCAGGCGCTCTCTGGGGTGGCTGTGGGTGTTCTCCTGGCTGGGGGCTGTGCTGTGAGGATGCTGCTCTGCTCTGTGCGGCCTTTATGATGGTGGAATTGCACAAAACACGAGGATGAAGGAGGCACAGGGTGGTTGCTCTTCCCACTGGCTGACAGTTCTCCCCTCGTGGGTGTTTCCCCACTGCTGCGGGGTCACAAGGGAGTGTGGGGGGGCGTGTGCGACGTGCCCAGCTCGCTCTGTCCAGCTCACGCATCTCCAGCAAAGCACCAGGAGCTGAAGGCCCAGCGAGGAGCCCTCAGGAGATGCAAGAACCTTGCCAAAACCCTCGCGGGAAGCCCTGCACGCAGGAGTTGGTGCGCCCAGCCCCAGGGGGCAGTGGGCGCGGGGCTCAGTACTTGTTGATGCCAAAGAGCCGCACGCCGTGGAACTGGGGCAGCTTGGGCAGGAGGACGCTGAGCAGGGAGGCCGTGTTGATCACGAAGTGCGCGGGGTCATACTTGGTGTAGAAGCTGGTGAGGAGGTACCTGGGGGGAGAGAGGGAGCCCGCGGGTTATTCTGCACTGCCCTGCTTCCCCAGGGGCAGGGCGGGGATTTTGGGGGGGCCTCGCTGCTGTTTCCTGTATAAAACCCCAGCACCTCAGCTGGGAAAACCTCCCAACCCCTGGGACCTGTCTGTGCAGGGGCTGAATGTGCTGAGCTGTGCCAGCAGCAGCCCTGGAAACCTGGAAACCCTAAGCTCCTGCCTTGCTCCCCTCTGCCCGGTTTAGCGCGGCGCGGCACTCACAGCACCACCGGGGAGATGCTGAGGAACTTGCGCGAGGAGGTGCACTGCATCCCATAGTCGATCTGCTCCCAGTGCGTGAGGAGGCGATCCTTGCCCTGGTCGGGGGTTTCGAATGGGGTCCCCTTCACTGTGTGCAGCAGCAAGTACATCACCTGCGGGTGTGTGGGGGGGGGAGGACGTCAGCGAAGCCCAGCTCAGGCTGCTCCGAGGCTGCGGGAGCTTCTGGACATGAGGCAGAGCGAGGGGCAGAGAGCTCATCGGGACCAACCCCCCTGCCAAAGCAGTTCCCTACAGCAGGCTGCCCAGGGAGGCCTCAGACAGGCCTTGAATATCTCCAGAGAAGGAGACCCCACAGCCTCCCTGGGCAGCCTGTCCCAGCGCTCCGGCACCCTCTCTGTGAAGAATTTCTTTCGCCTGTTGGTGCGGAATTGCCTGGGCTCCATTTTGTGGCCGTTGCCTCTTGTCCTGTCCCCACAGACCTCTGAGAAGAGGTTGGCCAAATCCATCCATCACCTACACTTCACATATTTACACACGTTGATGAGATCCCCCCTCAGTCTTCTTTTCTCCAGGCTGAACAGCCCCAGCTCTCTCAGCCTCTCCTCCCAGGGGAGATGCTCCAGGCCCCGTATCACCTTTGTGGCCTCCACTGGACCCTTCCCAGGAGATCCCGGTCTGTTTTGTACCGGGGAGCCCAGAGCTGGACCCAGCACCCCAGATTCCCCCTTTCCATGCTCTCCCTTTTTCAGTGCCCACAGTGGCCATCGCTTTCCATAGCCCAGGAGCACAGAACCGTACCCGGTGCGGGTGCAGCCCCGGTAGGGCAGCGCGGGGCCGGGACTCACCAGGTTGTGCAGGACGTTGGTGAGCGTCCAGACCACGGGGACGCTGAGGACGGGGACGCTGAGCAGGACGACGTGCAGCGCACCCACCGCCAGCCCGTAGGCCAGCCAGCTGCCGCGGCTGCTCGCCACGCGCGTGTTGGGGTTCAGCTCGCTGTGCGCCACGCCGACGTTCATCCTGCCGTGAGCACGGGGCTCTCAGCGGCCTTTTGGGGCCGTTTCCCCAAATCCCTGCAGTTTGGGGCCCGCTGCCGGGAGGCTCCCGGTTCCTCTCCCGGGGCTCGGCAGCGGGCCCAAGGGGAACGGCGGCGCTGCCCCGAGGCGGGCACCGGGGCTCGGTGGGGCCGGGGAACGATCGCAAACCCCCGCGGGGCCCGGTCCCGGTCCCGGTCCCGGTTCCCCCGGGCCCGGCCTCCCCGGTCCCCGCTTCCCCCGCTTCCCCCGGCCCCGCTCCCTCCGGTGCCCCCGCTCCCGGCCCCCACAGCCCCCGTGCCCCCCGCTCCCCGCTCCCCCCTCCCGGTCTCCCCCGGTCCCCTCCAGGTTCCCCGGGCCCAGACTCCCCGGTCCCCGGTTCCCCCGGCCCCGCTCCCTCCGGTGCCCCCGTTCCCGGTCCCCACAGCCCCGGTCCCGGTCCCTCCCCCCTCCCCCTCTCCCCCTTCCCGGTCCCCCTCCGGTCCCGCCCCCCCCGCACCCGGCGGCTCCGCAGGGCCCCGGGCCCCGTTGCCAGGCCCCCGCCCGGCCTCGTCTCCAGGAAGTCCGCGTTCCCGACCTTCCATCCCTATTGGCCGCTCCCCGCCCTTTCTCCACTTCCATTGGCCGTACCGCCCGTCCCTCAGAACCCCCTCCCCGCCCCTTCGCGTCGGAGAACCAACAGCGAGCGCGAGGCGCCGCGGGGAAGCCCTCCAATCGGCGGGAGCGGTGTTGGGCGGCAGTTTGAAATCGCCGGTCCAGGAAGCGCGGCTGTGATTGGGCGGCGGGCTGCCGGCGGGGGGCGGGGCCGGCGGCGGCAGCGGCGGAGGCCTGAGGGGGCGGCAAGATGGCGGCGGAGCCCGTGGAGCTCCACAAGCTGAAGGTACCGGCGGGGCCCGTGCCGCCTCCACGGGGCCGCTCCCGGGCCGTTGACCCCCGCCAGCACTCGGGGAGCCCGGGGCCGATGGGTTCAGGCTCCCGCCGCCGCCTCTGGGTCGTGACCGGGCCGTGGGCAGCGCCTCCCGCCGCCGGGCCCTGTGGTGGGCCCCGGTTGGGAGCCTGTGGGGTGCCCGGTGGGGCCCGGTGGGGCCTGGGGGTGCTCGGTGGAGCCCGGTTCCCGGCCTGGGCCGCGCTCGCAGGCACACGGGGCTGTGTGCGAAGCCGCTGCCGCCTCCCGGTGCCGGTGCCGCTCCCCGGTGCCCCCCCCCGGGCTGTTCGGGGTCCCGCCCCGCTGCCCTGAGGCTGCCCGGGCCGTTCTGCACCCCCAGGCCCCGGGGAACAACGGGGACAACCGGGGCGCCTGGAGCAAAGGCGGGGGTGGGGGGGGCTCAGCGTGCAGAGTGGCCCCGCGGGCTGCTAAAAACCTGCCTCGGTTTTCCTCCATTTTCCCCCTTTTTTGTTATTATTCTCCCCTCGCTGTGTCCCCATTTAATCACGCCCGCTAATTAATTGGAGCTTCCCCCGTTGCAGCTGGCAGAGCTGAAGCAGGAGTGCCTGGCCCGCGGCCTGGAGGCGAAGGGGAACAAGCAGGATCTCATCAACCGGCTGCAGGCCTACCTGGAGGAGCACGGTACGCCCACAGCCCCCCCCTCACCTCCCAACGGGCACGGGGGCTCCTTCCCAGAGCCCCCTCTGGGCTGTGACTGCTGCTTGGGGTTGGTATTGGCGAGGGAGCTCTCGGGTTTGGGCTTTGTTTGTGCGGGAGGAGGCCTCGTTTGGGCACGTTGCTGTGGCTTTGCCTCTCCCCTCCTCATTTCGTGAATCAAACACTCACAGTGGCTTTATTGGAGAGGCCAGGTATTAATCGAGTGATTTTCATCATTAATTAGTCTGTTTCTTTTTTCTCTCCTTCAGCTGAAGAAGACGCGAACGAGGAAGACGTTCTGGGAGAAGAAATAGAGGTAAATTTGGGGCTGGCCTGGCGGCGCACGGCCTCTGGGTGGCCGTGTTGGGTTTCGCTGTGCTGGGCCCAGCTGGGAGGTCGCTGGGACGAGGGGGCAGAACCGGAGGCTGCCTTGCAACGAGCGCTGCCCGGCACCATTGTGAAGCACTGCTGCGGCTCACTGGGGGGTCAAAACTGCCCAGTTCTGATGCTGCAGGCTCAGCGTCGCTGCGTCAGCGTGCAGGGTGTGTGAAAAGCTGGGCTTTGGAGGAGTGTGTGGGCTCTGTACCTGGCTGCTGCTTCGGAGGGGGGAATTCTGCCCGGGCTCAGCAGGAGCTGCGCTGTCACCCCGTGCTTTCGTCAATGGTGATGTTCAAGCATACGGCCCTACAAGGGCGTGTGAGGCACCCGGGAGCTTCTCCCCAGTGTCCCAAAACACATCTGGTGGGAGAAGGGCACTGAGCCTTCCTGGAGCGGCACGAGACAACGGGAGCCGTGTGCTTTGGGTGTTTTCTGGCCCTGCTTGCCAGCCCGAGGGCCTCATTCCAATTATTTCCTGAGCCTTGCGAAGCCCCGGGCCTTGTGCTAAGGGCTTGGCTTTGGGGTGTTAAAAAAAAAAAAAAAGTGTCTGTACCAGCGTCGTTCAAACCCTGGCAGGGTTTGGATACAATATTTATCATTATATAATATTTATTGTGAGAAATGCTCCGTGTAGTGCCTTGTGGACTGAGTTAGACACGGCTGGGGAGGAGGAAGGGGACTCGGAGCACATGGCCCTTCCCTTCCCTCAGCCGTGAGGCAGCAGCAGGAGGAGCAGCGCGGGCTGGCGGCAGCCGCTCGTGCTCAGGAGCTGGGTGCTTGTCCCCGGGGATGTGGAGTTGTCCCCGGCTGCTCTGACACTCACAGGAGCCCTCGGGGGCTGAAATGCAGGCACGTCCCCGCTGAACACAGAGTTCCGAGCCCCGACAGCCTCCCTGCGGGGTGCTGGGCTCCTCCTGACCTCCTCTCGACTCCTTCCCTGGCAGGAAGAAGAGCAGAAGCCGGCGGAGCCGCCCGTCAAAGCGGAGGAGCCTCCCGTAAAATCGCCCGATGTGTAACTATCCTCTCTGCGGGGGCCAAAACAAACCTGGGGGGGGGGGGTGGCTGTAAGGCAAGGGGTGCATGTGAGGGTGTGCTCCCCCTCCTCCAAACGCTTACGGGTTTTTCGTGAGCCTCCTGAGACCCCCTGAGGCTGGAGGGGTCGCAGCCCCCGCAGCGAGGGCAGCTCGGAGGAGGAAACAGCTCCTGGGGTCGCTTCTGAGGCTGTGGGTGGTGGTGTGAGCTTGGCACAGCCCAGGCTCGGAGCTTGGGCTGAAAGCAGCTTGGAGCTCGCGTGGTTTTGGGCATCCCTGCTCGCAGGGAGCCTCAGCCCCATGTGGTAACGGGGCGCGGGGTGCACCCCAAGCGCTGGGTTCGGGTGCTGGGGCCGTGGTGCTGTGCGGGCAGGAGGGGGCGTCCTGCGCCCGCGGCACTGCGCTGGGAGCGCGGCCGGCCCCGGCCGAATTGCTTCCTGTGAAAGTGTTATTAAACCATTACTACCTTTCAGGGCATAAAATGAGAAACCTGTCCGGGAATCTGGAACAAAAGCAGCGCGTTTCTCTAAATGGGAGGCCTTAATGAGGCTGGCTGTGACCCACTGTTTTATGGGAGTTGTTTGGAGGAGGAGGAGGATGTTTCATTTAGCCTGGGAACTTCCGAACTTTGTCTCTTGCTCTTTTGTTTTCCTCCCCTCGAGCCCGAGCTCTGTTTTCGGAGCATAAACCTCGGAGCACGCCCCCTCCATTATATTTTCGTGCGGGCTTTTTCCTGGTCCCGCTGTTGTCAGCTGCGCATTGTTCAGGAGTGTGTGTTTGAAACGGAGCCCGGGCCGGGTGCGGGTGCTGACCTGGGGAGAGCTGCCCGCGGCTGTCCCATGAACTAGAACAGAACGAGCCTTTGTGTTGCAGGGCCGTAAAGGAATAAAGCTCCTCGGGGCAGGCAGTCGAGGCTTTGGGCTTCTAACAAGAGCCGAGTGTTGCTGTTAAGAGCCTTAAGGAGGTTGTTCCTGGGCATGCGGGTCTGTGGCTTCTCGCTGTGCTGTCCCCTCGGGTTTCGAGAAGCTTCTGCAGCACCCGCTGCAGTCGCAGGGTGCTTCTCTCACCGTAAACAGAATTAATTCTTCTCCAAGCCTTGCTGGGAGCGGGTGAGGGTGTTGAGGGTGGCTGTTGTGTCTTTTGCTCTTTGGGGGCTTGTTTCCCATCGTTGCTAAAGGGGCTCAGGAGTGCTCCAGGCGCTCGTTTGGCTAGGGGGAGGAGCAGTGGCTGTACCTTCACCACTCTGTTTCCTTTTGCACCCTAAACACAGAGGTTTTATGGACCTCGTGCCTCAGTGTTGGTACCTGGGCTCTCAGCCTGCCCCTACAAGGGCTGCTGGCAGTTTGGGAAGAGCCCCTCAGCAATTTGGGGGTGGTGGGGAGCCAGAGGTGGGTGGCTGGGAGGAGAACCCCGACCCCTCTCCTGCTGAGGCACGAGAGGAAGCCAGCGGGAGCCCTTCTGACCGATCTCTCTCTTTCCCCACACCTCTAGGAACACAGAAAAGAAAGTGGTGAAAATAACCTCAGAAATCTCGCAGATGGAGGTAAGGTTCCTTCTGCTGCTCCGTCCTCTTCGCTGTGAGGTGTCAGCCTCCTTGTTCGCTTCCTTCGGAGGCTCTTCCGTGCGTTGCTGGGGCTGTGTCAGCGTTTCCATTGTAACCCTGCTTTTTTTGGCTTGATTTTATATTGACGACCGGTGGCTGGCTGCGGGCTGACCTAGCGGGGTGGCGACCCCGTGGCACGTTCCGTTTTGATGGGGCTTTAAGGAACGCCTCTCTCAATTGCCTGGTCATGCCTCTTTCCTTGCTGGGGGCTGCCGTTTGCCTGCCACCAGCCACCGCTGACCCTACCTCAATATTTCCAGCTCGGGGACGGGCCAAGTGGCTCCCAGGTGGACTTAGCCCCGTAGTAGCCCCGTAGCGTCCCCTGATTTGGATTGTAGAGCCTCAAGCTGCCCCTGTTACTACTCTAGCATATAAATTGTGCTTCCCTTCCTGCTATCGGGAGCACGAAAAGCTCTGCAGCGGGGCTCACCAGCCTGTGGCACATCCCCATCCCTCAGGGCGATTGCTTCAGCCAGGCAAAGCTGCAAAGCTTCGAGGGTGCGGCCGCAGGGCGCAATCAGTTTGGGAGGCACTGGGATGAGCTAACAGATCGTCCTTATCTCCCCCTGTAACTTTGTCACTTAGATTTGCTGGGCTTATTGCAGACAAACACGCTCAGAAGCTGCCGATTCCTCTGGGAGAACTTTGCGAAACTTCGGGTTTCAAGACTCTGATTCTGGTTCCCTAATCCCCCCCCCCCCCTTATTTTCCACTCATGCTCCATGAGAAAGAAATCGGTACGAAAACACGATTCTTGTCTCCCTGCTGTTCGCCACGACTTCAGAGCCCTAATCTTCTGTTTGGGACACGGCCATTTCCACAGCAACCGGGGCGATGGCGCAAGCGGAGGATTAGGACCTCAGCTGGAGGAGTAGCGAAGAGAAGTGTGGTACCTGGTGTGAGCTGGACGTGTTGCTGGAGGAGCCGTGTCCCCTGGGGCTCGGGGCTGCCCGTGGCCATAGCTGCGTAAAGCACCAATTAAGCAGACCTGCTGAAATTGCACTCTTGTCCTTTGTTGGTTTTTTTTTTTCCCCAAATTCCGTGGAACCTATTCACAGGAAAACCACTTTTTTTTTTGGGTTGTGTGGATTGGATAGGTTTCAGCAAAATTATATTCTAGACACTTTTTTGAAGAAAAAAAGGGAATTGTTTGCCCACACAGTGCACGATTCAGACCTGTGGCGGGTGACGTTGGCTGCTGCAGTTGTAAGAAGTGTTGGTGGTTTCGTGAAGCAGGGAGACAAATCCCAGGAAGGAGCCCATCGGGGTTAAATGAATGCAAATGTGAGCTCAGCTCGAAAGTCAGGACGTCATCAACCGTGGCACCTCCCTGCCTTGGTTGTGACCTTTAGGATCAACTTCAGGCAGGGTTTTGGGGTAGGGGGAGCCTTTCTCTGATCCGGGGTGGCCTTTCCATAGTGGAGAGCCCTTTCAGGAGCTGCCTGTTTGAGTCTTCCTTCCGGATGTTTTCAGAGTGTCAGAATGGGGAAGTAGGTTTGGAGCTGAGCGCTAACACGTTTTATTTTTCTGTCTGTCTTTTCTCAGTCGAGTAAAAAGTTCTTTGGTACTGGCACCATTAGGAGTGGTGTTCCTAATCCATCTTCTCTAAACATTTATGTTTTGATGCAAATGTTTATTACACTCCTCACTGTGCTTTCGGCTAAAGTAAATGTTTCCGTTCAAATGCTATCTGTTTCTCTAACCTCTAAAGCACCCAACACATTTCTGGGCCCTTGTGTAATAATAAAATGTTAAATATTTCCCTTAAGCTTTTAAGGGGATTTAATACTCGTTGGTGCAACGCTTGCACTTCTGACACTTCTGAGCTTCTCTTTCTTGGGCAGCGTGCTGTGGTCCAGGCAAGCCTTGCCTGCAGTAGGCTGAATCCTTTCCACAGAGCTGAATTTTGCCTCAAATTGTGCTGCTGATGACAAACTCTGCTTGCGAGCCTGAGCCAACAGCGTGAATAGCGGCAGTCTCTCACGAAAAGCCTTGTGCCAAATAAATAAGGTCCCTGAAACCTCCCCCACCATCTCTTCTCTTAGCATATTTCTTTGACCTTTTGCATAGCCAAAGAAATCTTGTTTGCCTCTTTTTTTTTGCAAGCCAGCCGAGCTGGTTGTGCCGACTGCTTGCTCCCTGCCTCCGGGAGGGCCGGCGCGGCCGCTCCTCCTGCAGCGCGTGCCAGGAGCGCTGCTCCCTCGGCCCGGCACAAGGGCTTCCCTGGAAGGGGAGCGCTCCCGCCAGCCTTCAGCTCGGCTGCAGCCTCGTAGCACCTCCAAATAGTCATCTGCTGCCGTCAGCTCCCCAGCCCTGCTCTCCTCTGGCACGCCTCCTGTCCTGTCCTGGGAGTGCTCCCTGAGTAAAGGGCAATAAAACCCCTTTTTCTTGTGCAAACAGAGCCCAGAAGTGGAGCTGTTTGCTCTTGCAACCGGCTGCACCTTTTTCTGAAAGGTGCCTTTATTATTTGCACCGAGCTCGTTAGGACTTGGAGAGCATCCTTTGGTCAAGCATGCATCCAGGAGGTTATGGGGTGGCCTCCTGGATGGCTCGAGGTGCCTGCAGCAGCTCTCCCGTTACCTGCAGGCACAGGAGGAGATTTTTCCCTTCCCAGGCCACACGCTGCTGGCCCAGCAGGGCACGTGGAAGCGTTACCCATCCGCTGTCTTGCCTGTGTGCCTCTTCCTGCTTTCTTTCTGTACACCTCAAATCTTTGCTCTTCTCACTGGGTTCTTTTTCCTTTTCTCCCTCCAGAGGATGCAGAAGAGGGCTGAACGCTTCAACGTGCCCGTGAGCCTGGAGAGCAAGAAGGCAGCACGTGCAGCTCGGTGAGTCCACGCCTGGAGCCTTCTGTGCTTTAGCTTGGGAGGAGACCTCTTGGGACACATCTGGCAGCAGCAGGCTGTGCTGGCGTGATGGGGATGTGGCTTTTAGCGTTAAGAAGGTTGAATTTGCCT
Source organism: Mergus octosetaceus (assembly GCA_036873955.1). Classification (NCBI taxonomy): domain Eukaryota; kingdom Metazoa; phylum Chordata; class Aves; order Anseriformes; family Anatidae; genus Mergus; species Mergus octosetaceus. Next base: position 13,793,384 of record CM072301.1, on the reverse strand, counting down.
CCAGCCTGAACAAACTGGATGGATTTCCTCAAGGGCCTGCAGCCACTTGCTGTAACGTGTGTAGAGGTCGTGCTCCTCATGAGCCAGGAGACACGCGTGTCAAAGCTGGGCTGTGTCTCGTTGTGGAGTGCTCAGTACCAGTGAAATTTCTAGTGCTGCTTAAAGTTACGCTGGAGAGACAGGGCAGTGGAAGGCAAAACTGGCTCCTTGCTGATAATCCAGCTAGTTTTCTGGGCACTGAAGCCGTCTTTCTGAAGTAAGTGAGGAATTGCTGTTCACAGAGTAAATGTAGGAGTTGCTGCAGTAGCTACAGGAGGCAATAATAACTGGATTCCAGTCGCTCTTGCGCACAAACCTGTTTGCCTGAATTACACCTGGGAAAAGTATTTGAAGGGAAAACTGCTTTGTTAAGCTAAGGCTCGACGTGTTAGATACTTGCCTGCCTTACGTGTGCCTGAGTCTGACTAAGCTCTGTTTACTTTCTGCAGGTTTGGTTTGGCCACGGTTTCGACTAAAGGTGAGAAGGTGAAGCAGAACTAACTCATGGAGTGACCTCACTGCAAATATTTATTTATTCCTGGGAGAAAAAAAAAAAGGCTGGTGGAGGCTGTTTCACTCTCTGTCCCTCTTCCTGCCCACACCCAGAAGCTCTGAGCAGGGATTGTAGACTCAGGATGAAATGCATGTGTGGTTTTCTTGGTAGTTCAGACATCTGACAGCGTCTTGTACTCCCAAACCCAACTGGAGGATGCCAGCCAGGTGCGGGGTAACCCTGATTGGGGCGCCGAACGTCCTTGGGCTTCTTTTCAAATGCCAGGTTCAATTGTCAGAGCTTTCTCTGAAAGGTGTGAGGATGGCAGTGGTTCTGTGGTTGGGAAAAACTGACCTGGGGATGAAAAGAATTTGGAGAGCAGAGGTAAAGCTGGGAAAAGTGGGACAGAAATTCTTTATGAGTCTGTGCCGGGCAGGTGCGTGACTGCTCCTGGCAGCACCGACTCCACCGCGCCTCTTGTCGGATAGGATGCTGCTCTGGCTGTTTGTTCTCTAACTGGGTTTTCTTTTTCGCTTCCCTCCTCATTTCAGGCCTCTCTGCAGACAGCAAACCTACGGTAAGACACGCTTCTTGTTCACGGGTTACCGCTGCTCAGGCTCCTCACGTGGGTTGTGGTTTGTGCAGAGAAGTTCCCGTCTGCAGGGGTGACCTGAACCATCCAAATGCTCCGAGAACAGCACGGAGCGAGGGGCAGTGGGGAGGCCCACCTGCATGTTATGCTTCGGGTGGGTTCCCCTCCCGTTGTAGTATTTGGCTGCCTCCTGTGACAGTGTTCTCAGGTGACCTGATCGCAGAATGAAATGCCAGAAGTGTGGGTGGATACTCAACTTTTTTTTCCGTATGCCTCGTCATTATTTGACTTTGAATTGCTTGAATCCTGCTTCTGGAATGGAAAGTACGAATGACCCGTAGTAAATTACTCCATTTTCAGTGCCAGTGCTGCTTTGCCTGCTTTCCAGGTCAAAGCAGGAGGCACTGGAGCATGCGTGGCTGAGAGCTGTGGTCGCACGGTGCAGCTGGCTTAGTGCTGGCCTAAGGATGAGGGGAGCAGCGTTAAGGCACCCCAAGATCTGTCCCGGGGCAGAGTTCTGGGTTTCTCTTGTACCAGAGGCATAAAAGACTTTGCATGAACATCTGAGGGGCAGAACAGCACCAGGGCTTCCTCTGCAGAGCTCACGCTGTAGATTTCTCCCTGGAAGTCGGTGCCCAGCTGTGGTGCTAGGGACAAGTGCTGCAAGGGCGGCTCTCACTTCTCCAGGAGATTCCAGCAAGGCTGGGTGCTCTGCTGGCAAGCTGCTCGGTCACAGGACCTGGTCAGACGTGACTTCATAGTTTGGGAAGAACGAGGGTGCAGCAAGGATCTCTTAAACCTGCAGCAGCCAGAGAGCAGTGATAATTTCCAGGAGTATGGGCAAGTCTGCCTGAGAGGTCATTTAATTCTTGTTTGTGTTGGCTGGACTCCCACGGGACAAGTACCAGGTGCAGCTGCTCCTTCAGGAGGGGGCCACCACCCTGGGGTTTATCCTTTTGGGTGTTCTGAGCCACCGGGCCAGCTTTGGGGGGCTGCTGCTGCTGCTGCTACTCGAGTGGTGGTGATTTTAAACCATAAATCGTTTCCTATGTCTTTATAGGTCAACATGGATAAATTAAAGGAAAGGGCTCAGAGATTTGGGTTGAATGTCTCTTCGCTCTCCAAGAAGGTAAGGTGCACTGGCCTCCAGGACACTCCTTGCACCTCCAGAGGAGCCCAGTGCTCCATCCCATAGCACTCAGTGACACTCAGAGCCCTCGTGCTGCTTTTACATCTTGTTATTCATGCAGTGGTGTGGGCGCCAGGCCCCGGGGGAGTTCTGTCAGCGGCGCTTCCTTATCTCTTCCTCGGTTTGTTTCGTGTGAGACGTTTTTAACGTGGTTTTGAGGAAGTTATGATGGGTGAACAGAGGCGTTGAATTTTAAGGTTGTTCATCTTAAAGCATGGGAAGCGATGCTGGTGGGCAGGCTGTGAAATTGGTTTGGTTTTGGGCGTTTGACTCGCGCTGCGTAAGCGCCCGTTTCTGGTTGGGGTAGGAGCTGAGTCTGTAAAGACCGAGGTAACAAGTTCCACAAAGAGGAGTCCGGAGCTCCCTGGTAGCAAATAACTCTGAAGTACCAATGAGATGAGCTTTGCAGGGGGGTGAGTTCGGTCTCCAAGCTATTTATTTTGCCAGGGAGAAATCCGTGGGCTCTCCGGTCCTCGTGTGTAGCCGGCGGCTGGTGACAGGGCAGGAGATGGAGCTGCACTTGGCCTCCAGCCCGACGGGTGGCTTTGGGGGGGGTGTGTGCAGGGAATGCTGTGCTTGGCGGCGTGGTAATGCCCTCCCTGCGTGCACGGGTTCTGTGGCAGGGTGGGGAGAAGCTGAGGGTGGCGTGTTTGGGTGAGACAGGGAAGGATCAATGTGCTCTGAGGTCAGCGCAGCATCCCGCGCGCTGCCCGGTCACAAATGGCCTTCTCCTCCGGGCTTTAATGACCCTCGTGCCACAGCAGTGCTCAGAAATAGTGGGGAGTGAGGAAGGCTTGTCCAGTTCTAACAGCTGCCTGGTGTTGGCATGGAGACCTCTCCTCTCCAGCTGGAAAGGGTAAGAGCGAGGGGAGGTTTCTCTTCCCTCCAGCCCCGCGAAATAAGCCCCTCTCCTCCTCGGGGGGACGGATTTGACCTTTTTTGCTGCCTGCTTCTCCATCTATGAGCGTTCTGCTTTATTCTACCGGCCCTGGGAATTCACTGATGTAGAAAATATCTGGCATTGGAGGTCGCTGTTTCCCGCCCCCCCCCCCCCCCCCCCCCCCCCCCCCTTCCCTCTCCTGTCCCTTTGGGGGTGGGGGAAGGAGGCCAGTGCATTAACGCTGGGATATGTGGAGCTCAGGGTGAGAGGCTGCTCAAACATCATTAACCCTGTCACTAGGAGCTCCCATTTTTCAGGAGGGATATATGCCTTGTCAATGTTTATGGCTGTGGCCTTCCCGCAGCAGGGTTGGGCGGCTGCAGCTTCGTGCTGCTGGGGCTTGGGGAAGGAGCCGGGTCCCGGAGCTGCCCCGTGGCCCCTGCACACGCCAAAAACCCGAAAAAAACAACGCAAAACGCAAGGTCTGAGCTCCCCGAGCAGCTCCCCAACGAGCTCAGTTCGCGGCAGCTCAGCTCCAGCCCCTGGCTGCCCCGCACTCGGCTTTTTGTGTGCCCCGCGCTCCGCGGAGCAGCGCCCGCCTCGCCGCGCCGTGTCCTTTTTTTTTTTTTTTTTTTGTTTGCTCCACCAGGAAGCCGAGTTCATGGGCTTAGAAGTGGCTTCTCCCACTGAGCGGAACACACTCCTGCATTCCTGGGAGGAATATTATTGGTTACTTTAATTAGCTGGTGGTATTGTGCTTCCCACCTGGGTGTTCTTTATAGCTTTTCATTACGGAGGAGCCTGGCAGTTGCGAATGTTTACATGTGTCTTGGCAGGTTTTTATACCATGCGTCGCAGCAAAAACTTTACAATAAACCATTGTCTCCACGGAGCCACACTTCATTTCCTATTCAAATTGGTTTGGGGAGGGGTAGGGATGTTGGGGGGGAGAATCGTAGCTAAGGGGGATTTCAGGCCTGCTGTGAGCAGGGAGCAAATACAGAGCTGCGTTAGTGGCTGTGAACTCATCTGTAGCTTTGAACCCCCCTTCCCCCTCCGTTAGCCCTCTAGCGTAGAAATCTTTCAAGTTTAAAATCCTCTTCCTCCCTGCCTGAAGGGGAAAGCAAGAGCCGGGTTGCTGAGAGGAGAGCAGGCAGAACAGAAAGGTTGGCTCTGCTCGCGCCGCGGAGGCAGGTGCTCGTTTGTCTCAAGGCAGCACGAGGCCATCAAATTAATTTTTAAAATAAATCAAGCAAGCGTTTATCTCCCCGTAGCACTAACTCTCCCCTCCGAGGCCTCCTGTTCAAGCGCACGCTCTGACCTGAAGCTACCATCCCTTGACTCCTGTTAGTTGTACTTAACCCCCCACACTTGTAAATGTTCCCTCTCTATAGCAGCTGCTCCCTGTAACCCTCCAACTCGCCGCTCCCCAGGGGAGGGTGTTTAGCTGCGTGTTTTATATGCAGGGTTTGATGCTGCAGAGGGAGCTGCCTGCGTCGTGGTCGTGGTTCAGAAGCGTTTCTCCAAGGGGAAGGCTCGCTCTTTATGTATAAAATAGCCTCGTAAGTCTCCCGCTGGGGAAGTGTTGGCACCAAATGGACAGCGAGAGCCCTTGGGATAACATAAAAGCTCTGCTTGCCACCTTTGGATCACATTATCAAATACCTTTCCCAATCTGAGCAGATGACCAAAATAATTGGCTTTTATATCTCCCCTTTAACGCGGAGGTCTCCAAGTGCCTCACAAACAATTAGCTGATTAACCCTCCTCGGGTCGGGGCTGCGAGCGGAGAGGTGACGCGGCTGCGCCAAGGTCACTCCAGTCAGGAGTCCCGATGCACGTCCTCGACGGCGGGGAGACAAAGGCTCCTTGCCTGCAGATCTCCTGCCCCGAGGGGACGAGTGCTCCCGGTGTCCCCATCCTCGCGGGGGAATTGCCTGATTTTCCCATGTCTCAGGGGAATCGCCCAATTCTCCCAGCGCTCTGGGGGAATTGCCCGATTTTTCCCATCATCGCCTTGGTGGCTTTTCGGGCGGGCTGGTCAGGAGCGGCCACGGGGAGAGTTTCTCTGTTTGCAGCGTGCCTCCTGAGCCGTGTCTCGCCTCGAAGAACTTCTCTGCACCCCGCTGCAGGTCTTCCATTTCACAGCTGGGGCACCGAGCCTCGGGACGTGTCGCGAGAGCAGTTGGGGTCCTGAGCAGCAGCAGCAGTACCGTGTGCTGAAGTATCCTCCCGATCTAAAGGTGCTGACCCGTGGCTAGGAGGAGTTCATGTTTTAATATGTCTGTCGGTCAGGGTTCTGGATTAACGCTGGCTTAATTCTCGTTAATGAGAGCTTGTTTTACGTGGGGCAGATGAGAACTGCTGCGCTCGCTGCCTGAGATTAGCCGGAGAGAGCTGGCAGGCTGACTGCGTGACGTTGGTGTGGTGGTGGAGCAGAGCAGGGGTCAGTCGACCAGCAGAAAGTTTGTGTGTATACAAAATATCTAAATGAGAGAGAGAAAACAATTGCCTTAATTGTTTGGCTTCCAGCAAGCTTCTAATAACGTGCTGAGGAGGAATCCTTTTCCTGGATAATTTTTCTGCCTGCAATCTTTCCAAGCACCCCCTGCCAACCCCGGATGAGAAGCTATTAACCACCAAGGAAGCAAAGAGTGGTGGTGGGGAGGAGTGCTGATGTTGGCAAGGAGGGAGGGGAGAGGACTGGTGGAAGGGGATTGTTCCTAGGACAGATGTGCTGTGCTTCTCAAAAATGCAGGCATGCGCCACCACGTACAGCTGGCTTACGTGGCTGGTTTGTGCTCAAGAAACGAGTCTTGCTGTCACTCTGAAGGCAGAGCAGGAGCTCTGCAAGGCCACGTGTCCCTGCATAATTTTTTTTCCTCAAGCTCCCTACTTCTGCCTGTCGTCAACTCTGTGTCTCCGTTGCTCTCCTCTCTGCTTCCCACGCAGTCTCTGCTGGGGGGCACGGAGTGGAGGAGCGCTGTCTCCTCTGGGTTGTAACCCAGGCCCTTCTCTTTGTGGTCTTCATCTTAATTCCTCTTTCCCTCTTGCCTTCTGTAAGGTGATTAGAATACATAAGAATATGGCCCAGAAAAACATCTTCAGCGTGCTGCGACCCCTCGGTGGCCAAGGAGGGATGTTGCCCACACGTCCTTCCCCCTCAGGACCACGCTACGAGTCCTGCTGTTGGGATGGGTTTATGTAGCACTTGGCACTCCTTTATAAACGCAATTTCAAGAAGTTTTTCTCTGCGATAGCATCGCTGTGATGCGTGGAAATTGCAGCACAGCCTGCCAGGTACGGAGGAGCTGGTGGCTGTGACCGCGCTGTGACCGGTGCCACATTCAGGACTCTTTTACATGCCCTGAAATTCCCATGACGTTAAGTTTTTTTAAACCTTAATATTTTTAGGTATTTAAAAAAGCCGCTTTAGGTAATTTTTAAAGGATTTTCAATCTCCCTCTGAGTTGGACTAGTGGTAACTAAGGCAGCTGGATTTACACAGGGGGAAGATTAAAAATAGTCCTGGTTTAAAAAGTGAACTGAAAGCAAGGCCCTCTGAAACACCTCACGTGTGTGGGTTTTTTGCATGTCACAGAAACTTTTCAGCAGTCCTGCAGGAAGTAGAAAGTAGGTCAGAATAAAAGAATGCAGCCAGAGTCGCGCGAATGCGTGGAAGCAAAGTCAGAGAGACCCTGGTACAAAATCGTGCGCTAGCGAGCGGCGTCGAAGCTGACGGGCTGGCGTTCTGCAGGGAGACTATCCAGAAAACTGCTAGCCCGTGCTAATTGCAGGAATGCTCACAGAGGGCTTAATCAGCAGGCGGCCCGAAGAAGGCTGAGGTGTTCGGTGCCTCTCTTTGCGTTAGCTTTTGCTAAACAAAGGTGACTTCAGATAGGTAACTGTATGTTGGAAGGCAAGCCTCGGGCTCCAAGAGGGAGAGAGCAGACTGGGGGCACCCCAGCCTTAATGCTCTCGCAGGTAACTGCTGGAGGGCTTCCAGCTGCTCCCCGTGAGGATTTATGGAAATCCTCGAAGAGCTTGTGTTCCTCTGCGGCCTCCGGAGGGCCGGGGCAGGACCCCTGCCCGCTCTGCGCACGCGTGCTCGCCGCGTGCAGCCGGCCCCGCCGCCCGCTCCGCTCCTTCCCCCGGCCCCTGCGAAGCGCCGTCGCTGTTTTCCAAGGCGAGCAGCTGAATGCAGCCCTGTTGGTTTAAGATAATGGGAAGTGACAAGGTGAAGAATAGTGCTGGCAGGCACGGGCGTTTTAGCACAAGGGTGCTGCGAGCCCGGCCTCTGCCGCCCCTGCCCCCTCTGGGGTCGCCCAGGAGGGAGCTGCACCGCTGCCACCCGCTGTGGGGGGGGTTGTGCCTCTCCCCTTGCGTCACGGGTGGGCTTTGGGTGGTTTTTAACAGTTCTGTGTCCAGGCAGCCCTCCCGGGCAGCGTGCTGGGCTCAGCGTTGTTGTTTTCCTAATCCCAGCCCTCGTCTGTGTGGCTGTCAAGGGGTGGGTGGGAAGCGGGCTGGGGGAGCAGAGGGGGGCGCTGGGCTGTGCTGCACGGGCTGGCTGCCAGGAGCGTGCCCACCGCTGAGCTCAGCCCTAGAGCCCCCCCAGACGTGGGGAGGGAAGGCTCAGCAGGGCCAGCGTGAGCCCGTGCCTTGTTGGTGCGCTTGAAAACAGATCCAAACCTTCATGGGGCTGTAACCCCCGTGGAAAAAAAACATCTGAGGTTATAGGGCGAATGTAAAGTTTTGGCAGGCCTATATGTTGTTGCTTTTGGGGTTTTTCATTGAAGACAAAGCAACCATTTCCCCAGGAGGGCCTTGGTGGTGGTCTTTGCTGGCCCGATGCGCTGTGGCCAGGGGCAGTGCAATAGTCCCCTCTGGGATGAGGGGTGAGGCTGTGGCTTCCAGTCCTGCTCCCTGGTGGTCCTGCTGGCGTGGGATGGGATTGTGCAAGGAAGCGGAGGTATCAGCTTTCCTAGAAGGCAAACGGGAACTTCTCTCCAGCCAGCCTTTTCCCTTGCAGCCCCTCAATAACTCTAGACTGTACGCAGGGGAGAAAAACCATCTGGGTTTGTTGCTGGAAGGAAGAATCTCATTGCAATCCTAACGAGCTAGAGGTCATGGAATCAGTGGATGGTTTGGGTTGGAAGGGACCTTAAAGGTCAGCTAGAGGTGCGTGCCATGGATCCGAACAGCTCCCGTTGCTGCACATGGAGAAAGAAACGGCCTCTTCATCGTGCAAGCAGTGGGGAGAATAAGATCTGAACAACTCAGCCAAGCAGAGAAGATATTCGGAGGTGTTTTCTGGAGAAATGGTGTTTGCGTGTCAGCTGCTTTCACGGAACGTTTGGCAGGCTGCTGGTCATCAGTGTCCGCGCGCGGTCTGTGTTGGAAGATGCCCGGTGCCTTCAAAGGCTCTGCTGTCCCGCTGCTCTTTGCCTTCATCGCTGAGAACAAGCGTGGCCACCCACCACGCCAGCTGACTCTCACCCTGGTTGCTCTCAGGGTGGCCTCCTTGCCTTGGGCTCTGCTTTTTCTTTCCTCTTGCCAGCTTGTAGAAACGTCCCGGAGGGCTTTGGAGCTGGCGGATGAGGGTGCTGAGGCTCGCAGCCGCTGGCTGTGTGCGGCTTGATTCCCATGCAGGAGAATAAAGGTGAATTTGGAACACCGTTACTGGATTGGGATGCCTTCTAAGGGGTTGTCGTCCCTTCTGAACAAGGCAAATCTTAAAACCTTGAGATAAGCCCAGGTCTCCTGCCTCCACAGGTGTTTGCTATTTTAGTGGCGTAGTACTCATCGCTCTTCGGAAGGTTTTACTCTCTTCCCGTGGTTGTGACTGAGTCAAGCTACCAGGAAGCAGCGGGTTCACGAGGTGCAAAGCTCGGTCGTGCCGCACAAAGTACGAGGAGCCTCGGGAGCACTGCAGCAAACGGGCAGCCACACTGCCCAGGTGGAAGCCGAACTTCACCGTGTTGTGTTGGCCGTGAGCCTGCAGGCACCGAGCAGTGCAGAAGTGCAAAGCTCTGCCCTGGGCAGCTCCAGCAGAGACGCTGCTGCCTTCTGGCCGCGTCCCTGGAAGTCTGCAGGGAGGTTTTGTGTTCAGCCCAAGGGGCTGAGAGCCCGCCTCATCTTGCAGGTCCTGCCTCCAGCTTCCTCACCTGCCTGGGCAGCAGCGGCACGGGTCTCGTGCGCATCAGGCTCTTCCCCTTCTCCCTCCTTGCTCTGCTCTGGGTTCTGTTCCTTCCCTGCCAGGAGCTTTAATTTAATTCTCGGCCTCCCAGCTTTGTTCAGTGGAGGCTTTGCAAGGCAAGGGCAGCACTGCGCGGACGGCTGACCTTCAGTCTGCTGGCACCTCCGCTCTCGCTTTCCTCGTGGATAAACTACAGCAGGCAGGGGTGGCGCGGCCCTGCAGCGTGGGCAGTGCCCCAGGGAACGCAGGGCACGGGCAAGGGGGCTCAAAGGCTTCGTGCTGCAGGAGGGAGCAGCGCGAGGTGCTGAGCAGAACCACCGCGGAGCCTTCCCCCAGCTCTACACACGCAGCGCTCCCGGTTTGGTGCAGGGTCTGTGCGCTTTCGCTCTTTCCTCTTTGTGCTGGAAACTTTTGTGGCCGGGCCTGAGAGAGCATCGGGTGCCCTTCTACAGCTGATAGCTCTGCGGTTTGCATTATCTTCCTGCAGCTCAATAGAAACCCTGGGGGTATTTTTAGCCTGAGCCGAGGCAGGGCTAGAAACCAGCACCCAAAGCAGCCCCAAACATTGCTTCCAGCACAACCTTGGCAGCTGCCTGCCCTCCGTGCTCCTTGCCATGCTGCGGGGACGAGCACCAGCGTTGCTCAACCAGCCCAGTCCCGACGGAGAGAAGGCCCTTGTGAAATGCCAAACCCAGTGCCTGCAGCACGTGGAGAGCCCCCAGCGTCCCTGCAGCCGCCTCTGGCTTCTGCCAGGCTCCAGCTTTGCAGTAATTTGGTGTTTACAATCGCCCCTTGCGAAGCGCTCCCCCCACCCCAGCCCTTTACGCGCACTTACACACCCACGATGTCATTTTAAAAACAAATGACGAGAGAGCTGCGCGAGGTCAGCAGGACTCCTGATCTGGTATTTATCCCTGGTGCCGTTTGAAAAGGATTTGCGTCCCTAACAAACCTTCAGGGAGTGGCGAAGGGCTCGCTCAAAGGGAAGACAATGCTGGGGGGGACTCTCTGACCTCACTCTGTCCAGTCATCTGGTTCTTCATTGGTCCCTGCTGTGAAACAGAACTTAGCTTTTGTCTGTAACACAAATACATCTTTTCCCCACCCCCCCTTTTCCCTTCTATTATGGTTCAATCAATGATGTCATTATGTGTGCCATTCAGCGGCTCTTGAACCATTTGGCTGCAGGAATTTGGAGGAGCAGCCAGGGAAGAATGGCAGAGCCGGCTCCCGCTCTGGCCCTCCACAACCCATTCGAATCGCAGCTAGGGAAACAAAGTCAGGTTTCCCCTTAACCCCTCTTCACAGCCGAGGACAAAAGTAAAAACAGCTTAAAATTAAAAAAAAAAAAAAAAAAAATCCCTGTGAAATGCACGGGGGAGTGCGTGTGTGCGCTGTGTGTGTGCGGAGGGTGCGAAGGGGGACCGTGAGGAATGTCTCCCGCTGAATTAAACTTCAGGAAGTTCTGCTGAGGATCCCCTCCTCTCCATCTAATCCATTTAATTAAGATAACTTAAGCAGCTCCTTCTGCTCTCGGAAGATTAACGAAGCTCTTTCACCACCGCAGCAGCGCTGGGCCCTGCGGTGACGCCGCGCTGAGCCTTCGGCAGCGGCCGTGGCTTTTGGTGGGGGCGCAGAGCTTCCTCTTGGAGCAGCACCACAGAAATCCTGCTCAGCACCGGTGGGCCACGGTCTTAGGCCCTCCAGCAGCCCAGCTCATCCCGTGGGGCCAAAAGCAGCTTCTTTTTGGAGCGCAGCTGGCTGCGGGTCGGCGTTCTGGGGCATAACTGGGCAGATTTAACAACTCCTAGGGATGGGCTGGAGCCAAATATTTGCGGAGCGGCAGCGCTGTCACCAGATTGCCCTTCGAGCTCTGCTAGAACCTCAAGCTTTCGGCAGTAATGGAGAAACTAAATTAAGTGACCATAAAAGATCAAACGTAAGGTACTTTCCGGGTGCCTTTAGCTACCGCCTTTTATCTCCTCTGGCTGCAAGAAGCCTGAAGATGTAGCGCAGGGAAGTGAGGAGCATCCTCGTAGAGCGGCTCTAGGAGGTGCTGGATGGAGGCTGGCAGTCTGCGCGCTTCCTTTTCTTAGTTTTCCCCAAAGATCTGTTTCTTTGCCATGGAACTTGGCTGCCCAGGGGAGGTGGCCCCATTTGGGGCTTTGGCTGCTCTTGGATCTTTCTGTAGGGATCTTGCTGCCCCAAAATCTCACCTAGCGGTGCCGCACGCCTCCGCAGCGTTTTGTCCTTGCCTTGCCCACAGTCCAGGGAAGTGGGGCCGTGCTGCTCATCCCTGCGTTGGCCACCGACCATGAGGATGCCCCACATACATCCTGACTGCCCTCCCACAGCACCTCGGCGTGCCTGCGGGACACGAAGTCACCACAGGTGTGTTGGGAGCCTGTGGGTAGCAGGAGGAAGCTCTTTGGTCTCTCTCCAAACCAGGATCTCGCTTATTACCAAAAAACCTTCTCCCCTCGGGGCGAGGAGCGGCAAGCACTCACCTGGCTTCCCAGCCCCTGGAGCCTGTGTGCAAAGCCTGGAGATAAAATCGCCTTCGACTCAAAACCAGGCAGCGTTCAGCGGGATCCCCAGCAGCAGGAGCGTGCGCGACTCCGGTGCCGCGCGCCGCCGGCCCTCGCTCTGCGCCAGCAGCCACGGCGGGCGCATATGCACTGAGCTTCCACGATCCCCCTGGAATTTCCCCTCCTCCTTCTGCCTTGTAAAGCTGACCGTGGTGAGCACCTGGCCACGACGGGACGCTTCTCGGCTCGCTGGTAGGTCGTGGCGTGCTCGGCGTGGCCCCACCGGGGCGCGTGGGCTCGAGCCCCTGCTTGCCGGGGAAGGGTTAACGCTGCCGTGGGGTGTTGCCGTTTTTGCGCTCGTTGGGTTTGAATAGAATGGATTTTTTTTTTTTTTTTTAAATCTGCGGGTAATGTGCAATTCAAATCGTGTTCAGTCATCGCCCGATTGCTCCTTTTTAATAACAGCTGGACTCTTCGGGGGGAAAACTCTTCTGGTGTGCCGAGCAGCTTTTACCCTGTCCGGCCTCTGCCCTCAGAGCCAGGTGTAAGGCTCCTAAACCTGGGGCCGTGCAGAAGCCTTCCCACGCTGGGGTGAGTGAACTTCAGGACGGAAGAGCCTCTGGAAGTGCCTTATGATATTTAAGATGCCGTTCAGCGGGTGCAAAGAGATGAAAAGCCCCTTCCGAGGCCTTTTGCCTTGTGGTGCACCTGAAGTGTGTCTCCTTCACTTTGCCATGTGGCATTCCTGACATGTTTGTTTCATCTCTGACGTCTAAGTCGAAGAATGCTTTTCAACTCCGGCACTGAAGCGCTGGGAGAGTTGCAGGTGTACTCTTAGCACTTGTCTGTGACTTTTTGTCTTCCTCCCCCGCTGATCCCGTTTGGGGTGAGCATAAACTTCTAACTGTGAGAGCCGCGGTGTCTTGACACAGGAAAACCTCAGAACTGCCGGCTGTTCCAGCTCCTGCCCTCTGCTCAACGCGAGGTACAGGAAACCACTTCATTTGCCGACCTGTTGTCTGAGCTGGGTGGTGGAGGAAGGGGCCAGGAGCAAGCTCTGCAGCCGCTTGGTGCCCTCAGCTTGGGTAAAGCTGAAAAAGCTGCTGAGAACCGAGGTCGTGCCGTAAGGAAGCCCTCCACCGTGTCGCTCGAGTTTCGTTAGCGTGAATGAGTAAATGGGGACCTCTCCGTTGTACAGCCAGAGCTGGGCACAGCGTTTCAAACAACCGATGCCCATTAATTTTTCCATCTCCTCCTGTTAACGAAGATCTTAGATTTCAGCTCGTTCTTGCACTACACCTGTCCCAGGCAGATACAGAAAGCTTTTTACAGGTGAAGCAAGCCAGAAGATCAAGCTTTAATTTAACTTGAGGTGATTTGGTGGGCTAATTCTGTAATCTAGTTCCAGAAAAGGCAGCAGCAAATGTGTAAAACACGTAAATCCTCCGAGGCCACTGGGAAGCAGCTACACTGGATGCTGCTGTGCTTGGAGGAGGAACTTGCAGTCGCCCTCGGCTTGCTGCGAGGCAGTCAGTGGGATGCTTCCGAGTTGTGCTTCTGGCACTGGGGGTTTGAATCTGTTTTCCTTGCAGATAAAGCCGTGCTTAATGTTTCTGGCATGCACTGAGGCCCTTGGATCTGCAGAAGTGGTGTAATTTTGAACAAGTTGTGATTTTTAGAAATTGTCCCTTTGTGCTGGCGGCATCACGGGTCTCCAACGCGCTGTTTGTGTAAGGACCTGGATAGGAGCTTGTGTCGGATATTTGAGGCTCGTGGAGTCCTCGTGCTGGCGTTATTTTGGAGAGGGGCTGCGAGTGTCCGTGCTGGTCTCAACGCGTGTCCCACTGCAACGAGCTTCAAACCCTGGCCCCTGTGAAAGCAGTTTCGCAGGTCCAGGTGGGAAGGGCCACCAGCCGCGCGTGGAGTGCTGCTGTTTGGCTCTGGCTTCCCCATCGCCTCGTGCCTCCGGCTGATGGAGGCTCCAGAAGGACTTGGGAGCGCTCAGATAGAGCCTGCACGGAGAAAGAAGCAGGAGGAATAAATACGTTGAGATGAATTTCAAAAAGGTGGTGGGTGACAGCTGTGCGTCCTAGGATTGGAGTGTTTCTGAGAATAAAACCATCAGTTGCTGTCATTCACCCTCCGGGTATGAAATTGGAAGCCCAGTTACCCTTGAGTGTTTCATAACCTTTACCTTTTGGAGGTCAAGGCCATGTCATCATTAATCTACCATCGCCTGAAAGCCTCGGGGCTCTGCTTTTCATCCTGCCATCCGTCATGCTGCAGCGAGATACAGGAGAGTGACCAGAAGGGCCCGGCTTACACACATGTGGGCACACACCCTTCCTTTCTCTGCAGATGAAAACACCGAGGGCGTGATTACGGAGGAGGCTCGTGTCTCTCTCTCTCCCCGCATTTGTGATGAGGACACTCCAGGGTTCATCTGCAGATTCAGAGCGGTTTTCTCCTGGGGCTGCTCTAATCTGTGCAGCGCGAAGCGCTCCGACCGCGCAGCGTGAAGCTTGGCCTGGGGGCAGATTTCGCAGCAGCCTGGCTGTTCCAACGTGGTGGTGGTGCACCAAAGGAGTCACCCCGTGCCCCCTTGAAGGATGTGGTCGCCTTACCTGGTACGTGGCTGGTCCCAAACCACAGCAGCGAGCTGTGTTCACGCTGCGGGGCGGCTGTACGTGGACACGCGGAGCATCTCCGGTGCATCCTCACCTTCCCCTTGGTTCCTGCCTGTTCTGAATCTGTGCAGAGCCTCCTGAAGAGGAGTTGGGCTTGCTGATCCTTATGGGTCCCTTCCAACTCAGGATATTCCATGAAGAGCCACACTGGTTCTTCATTTTTCCCCTGCCTAGGTGCTTGCAATGAGCCGGGCGCTGCTCCCGAAGCCTCGTTTCACAGCGCACGCATGGAGCAGCTGCTGTGTAATCTGCGTGCCCGAGCCTGGATGCTGCGAGCGCAGAGGAGGACGTGCTAAGAGACGGAGGGGCCTCGCTGCCCTCATCCCCTGCAGCAGCTCGTGCAGTGCAGAGACCAGAGATGCTCCCGGTGAATCATTTATTAGCAGCCCGAATGCGCAAACAGGCGCTGGGGGCCGCGGGCAGCGCTCCCGCTCCTTGCCCTGACCACGAAAGGCAACGAGAAGCTTTTAAGTGATCTGGGATCAACCTTGGCCTGCCCGCTAAGAACGAGGCGGGCGCTGGGGCTTTCCCCTCGGGACGAGTTTGGGTCCTGGAGGCGAGTGGAGCAGAACATCCCAGCGGAGCGCCGCTGCTGCGCCACCTCCGCACGGGGCGTTGCTGGCGGCGTGCTGAGCCCGGGGGGCAGAGGAGATCTGAGCGCTCGGGGAGCTTGTGCCATTTTAAAAGGTAACCAGCTGTGCTCTCCCTGCCCCGAGCGCGGATCTGTTCCGCTCGCAGGGCAGCGGTGAGTGCCAGAGCTGCTCCGCGCACCATGGAAACCATGAATTAATGCCTTTTGGCATTAACTCTTCCAGCACCAGCCGCGGCACTTCTGCCTTCTCCCAGGAGAGAGGGAACGGTCCAGTGTTTAAAGGGGTCCAGTGTTTAAAGGGGTCCAAAGGGATCCTTCCAGCTTTTGGGAACAAGTGACCCGAGCGGCTACAGCTGGGTGTGATGGGTGCTGGCTGGAGCTGTGCTGCCCGGGCTGCCCCTGGGACCTTTCATGGGCTCACTGGGGGCTTCTGAGCTCACCTCGCTTCACCACAGGGCTGCTGCAAGCCCGAGGTGCTCAGAGCAGCACCGAGCCCCACTTCCTCGCCTCGTGGCCCCGCTTCCTCGCCTCATGGCCCTGCTTCCTTTGAGGTACTCCCACAGATGGAGCCCAGGACCCCAAACAAAAGCCTTGGGGCTGCAGGCAGCACCGTGCCAGCAGCTCATGATGCTCACGGGAGCGCTCCCTTGCTCCCCGACCTCAGGAGAGGTTTTAGCTTCGGGCCGTGGAGTCCCTCAGTACAATCTTTCTTCCTCTCCTTCCCCCCACCCCCGTTCTTTAGACAAACTACAAAATAACTATCGTGGCGTGAGCGCAGAGAGAACAAGCCTAGAAATAGCAAGGTTAGAAAATAAATCTGACATCCTGCCGGAGAGGTCAGCTTTCCCCGCAGATGCTGGTGCGCCCATTTGCGCGCCGGAGCACGGCCCCGGGGCACTGCCAGGGGTTGATAGATGCGGAGATAGCAGCGTTTTGATAGAGGTAATTTTCCTCAGATGGGTTTCAGCACCCCATGAATCAAAACCTGTCAGCGAGAAGCTAAAGATGGAGTGAAGTTTATTGTACGCGTGTTTGCATCTGACACTGTCGTGCTAGGGGGTCAAGTGAGCGAGATCATTAGGACGGTGTTGATTTAGGGCGACGTTGTGTGCTTTCCCTGCAGGGCACTGGCGGGGGCGGAGGGGCGGGGGTGGCTTACCGAAAAAATAAATAAAACCCTACAGCTCGGTGCGGTCCCTGGGAGCCTCCTTTAAAGACACAGCGCTCGTCTTTGCCGAAGCAGCTTTGGGGCCCGCGGGATCCGTGCCGCGTGGGCACCGGTGGCGATTTTTAGGGCCCCGTTTCGCCACCGCTGAGGGCAGGGCTGGAGTTTTTCTTTGTGTGGCCGTGGCGCGTGCTGCGCTGCTCCCGAGAGCAACTTTCTCCCGTGGTGGTGATCCCTCCCCGTGCCCTTTGTTCGCGAGCCTCGCGCCTCGCTGCTTTCGGGGCCGCTGCCCCAAGGAGGGCAGGGTGCTGGGTCGGGCACCCCCGGGAGCAGGGGCCGGGCGCTCACCCACAGCCCTGGGGCCGGCCGAGGCAGCGAGCGTGGCCCTCGGTGCTCGGGTGCTGAGGATCCTGGCGGGGGGACGCAGGTGGGGTTAGAGCCGGAGCTGCCTGCGGGGTAGGCAGGAGGGCAGGTGAGCTGAGGACACCGCCGGCTCAGCGGGACCTGCAGCATCAGCAGTGCTGTTTGGCAAGGACTTAGTTGTTAAAGGAGTGTGCAGGAGGAAGGGAATGTGCAGGAGGAAGGCAGCGTGCCACTCGGACCATGGCCACTGGTGGCCTCCTGCAGAGCCGGGGCTCCTGAGAGCCTCGGGGTGCCCGGCTCAGCTCTGCATCAGCCCCGCTGCCACGGCGGCGCTGGGCTCCTCGGTGTCCCTCGTGTCAGGTGCCGACGTGGGCAGGTTGTTTCCACTCCTCTTTTAGGGGTAAATAACATTTACTAACATCTAACACACCTTTCGCATACCAAAGCTGTACCCAGGACCAAACCCCGCTGCTCGCTGTGCTCCCCCCTGCGCTGTAAACGGGTCCAGGTCCGGTTCAGTCCCTCTGCCCTGCAGGTAATCGCAGCTGATCCCGGTGGAGCACTGGGATTTGAGGCAGTTTTTAAAAAATCTCATTAAAACGACGCCCCTGTGGTCCTCGTTGCACCCTGTGTGTGTCTCGAGGCCCGGGCGGTGACGTTGGCAGCCCTCAGTTTGCGAGGAGGTGAAACGGCCGCGGGAGGCCGTGCGCCCACCGGGATGGCGAGATGCGGGTCGGGGAGCGAGGCTGTGAAATGCACTTAACGGCAGGGGAGGGAGGAGGAACTGCAGCAGCAGCAAAGCAATCAGCCGGCCTTAGCTGCAGAAACCTGGAAGAGGCCAGAGCGAGGGGATAAATCTACAGAAAATGGATGCGTTGAGGCTTTTAGGGCGATGATGGCTTGGGCTATTACCGCTGATGAGGACATCAGCGTGGGTGATGGCAGCAGAGATAAAAAAAAAAAAAAAAAAAAAAAAGCCTCCGGGCTTTTTGGAGAACCTCGAGAAAACAGGGATCAGAAGGCTCTGGGAAATGTCAGCAGGGATTTTGCTCGTTCAGGCTGGAAATAAATTAAATGGGACTTGGGAAGATGGGGTGAGTGCTGAGCTTCCATCTCCAAATGGAAACGTTTCCAAGAGAAGGGGCATCGAGTGCAGCGGGCGGGAGGTCACCTGCGAAAACCGTCAGCCAGGGCCAGCCCCTGGGGTCTGCTCTGCCCCAGGGCATCGCACTGGTGCTCAGAGCCCCCACGGCGAGCGCCCTTTGCCGAGGCAGATGGATCTGGCTCAGCTCGGGCATCTCTGTCCTGCTCTGGGTGCAGGGGGAGGAGTACCATAAACACGGGTACCTCGGGGCCTTGCCAGCAAAATAAATTTCCATCTTTCTTTGTGCCAGAGTGAAGAAGACGAGAAGCTGAAGAAGAGGAAGGAACGGTTCGGCATCGTGACGAGTTCAGCCGGGGCTGGAGCTACAGAGGACACAGAGGTAAAATCCCCCTCCCGAGAGGATGGGCAGCGGCTGCCGCAGGCGTCTTGCTGCTCCCCTTCCTTGTGCTCCCCGTGGCCTGGATGCTTCTGGGCCCTCTGCTTGTTGAGAATAAAGCCCCAGAGACCCCGTAGCATAATGAGGACCGAGATCCTGACCCCGTTTCCAGCTTTTCTCCTCCGTGCTTTGTTCCGTCCCCTCGGCGTATCTCTCTTCTGTGCATTTGGCCCATCTTTTAAATTTGTAACCACCTCAGGGCACTTCTGCACTGTTTTAGGCTTTCACATCGTCCTGAGCCACCCTACACATGAGCTCGTCCTCCTCTGACATGGGGAGCTCGCGGTGAGCTGTGGGGAGCCCCATGTGCAGCTGGGGGCCCGCAGCCACCCTCCCTAGCGCAGGCATCGAGCGCTGCCCACTGCTGGGGGCACGGGGGCTCCTCCCGGACGGGGACCCGCTCATTAACAAACGAGCAACGGCTGCGGCAGGACGAGCTGCAGGGGCTCGGGAACCACTCAACCAGGTGGCTGCGGGGTTGGGCACACCAGCAGCGGGTTTGGTGTGCTCCCCGAGAGCCCTCTCGGCGGTCCAGGTGGGGCTCAGGGGCCTTTTTGTGCCGTTCTGAGCTCGCTGCCGAGGCGCCGCCCCGCACGTTCCCAGCCTGCTGCCGAGCATGGGAGAATGAGCCCCCGCGGCCCGCGCGGAGGGGGCGGCTGGGCTGAGGGATTCCATGCTTTTCCGTTAGGTCACTTGGAGATTGTGCCTGGAACAAAAAGGTCTTTTTACTAGTATTGTGTGCACTCAAATGCACCTTTCCCCTGGAGATTCTTGATTAGGGCTTCTGTTGCCCCCAGGCTATTTATCCTGCTAAAAATTAAGATTTATACGCCCCTCGTGTATCGGCTTAAAGGCATATCTGAGAGACGCAATAGTATATTTAATGCGTTTTAGTGTGTCCCTCTCACCTTTTCCATGAATAGGCGAGTGTTAACCCTTTGCCCTTTTACATTTCCCACCTCCCCACTGCCTGGAAGGGTTTCTAGGCCTCTAAAGTAGGCATTGTTCCCAGCTCAACCCTTTTGTAGCGCGTTGCCAGCAAGATGAAGTGACTTCAGCAGCACTGTATCTCAGGCACTGTATATTTCTGCTACTGGATTTGGGGGCTCTCTTTGTCCCAGGGTTAGAATAAAACCTTCATAGCTCCCTGCCAAGCGCGGTACAAAACCTCCCCTCCAACGGGCTTTGTGTCGGCGCGCTCAGGAAGGGGCTGGAGCTGCTGTACCCACGCTGGGCTGGTAGGAAATCCTTCACCAGGTTGGGCAAGACTTTAGAAGAACTCGTTCGCTGGTCTTGGTCTTGAATTTTCTTCTATTTGTTTTTTTTTTTTTGCAGGCAAAGAAGAGGAAAAGAGCAGAGCGCTTTGGGATTGTCTGATGCTGGTCCTCCCTAGCTTCCCCCCACTTGCAGTGTGCCTCGAGTGCGTGCATACTCTTTCTCTTTCCCCCACTTTCTCTCACACTCTGTTCCCCTAGGTTTTAGTGATGAGTAGACAGGGAACCCCCCATAGTTGTATGATTGTGCTACTTACTCTTTCAAGTTACGAAGTTTTTTTTTTTTTAAAAAAAAAGAAGTAGGGCAAAAAGAAGGAACTGTTCTTATTGCATCTTTGGTAGCCTGAAGCCCTGCAGCCTGGTCCTTCCCCGGCTGTCTCTGGCACGGCTCTAGGATAAGAATTCATTGGAATTGCTGATGGAGCAAGGAGCAGTTGGAAGTGTTTGATGTTTGCTGTCTCGATGCTGCCTCCATCTCTTGGTCCTCTCCTCCTTTACCTTGTGAAAACGGGCCCCGAGGCTTGGCTGTGTCTTGGTCTCTTCCTGGCGGCTGGGACAAGGACGCCTCATCGGGAGCGCACGACGTGGGATGTGCGCTCTGCTCTGCGCCCCGGCAGGTTGCACGGCAGGGAAGGATTTGGTCTGGTGTTTTCAGAAACGGAGGAGCGGCACTTTGGTAGCCAGCACACGGGGCAGTTCCACCTTCCTTTCACCCTTCCTTCCCAGGGTGAGGCTAGCGGGGATTGTCAGGGCAGGAATTGCCGGTTAACCTTAGATCGAGACCGGTGTCCTAAAACAAGGAGGGAAAAGTAGCAGCGTGCTTGCAAACAGAGCCCGTCCTGACCACCTCATTTATCCGGCCTTGTTAAGCCCTCTGGGGCTCCTGGTGTTTCACGCACGTTTTCCAGGCCCCTCTAAGGTCAGCAATACATTTCTCTCCTTAAACACAACGCCAGAATCCCTTTGTCCGAGCGTGTTCTCAGGCTGGGTTTCATTTTCTCCTCTCTTTGCTTCAGAGCAGCTGGCGAGCTGGTTGACTCGCACACTTGCTGAAGAAGCCTCGCTCTTCTCCGAGCTGCCGGAGGGCGCGGGAGGGCACCGCTGTTGCCCTAGGACCTGCGTTCAGGGCTGAAGATCTCGGTCGCCGTGCAGAAGGCAGTTCCTTCTGCGTTAACCGGGGCCGTTGCAGTCAAGTTGTGGGGCAAAACCTTGGCCAGGTCCCACGGAAGGCAGCGCTGCTGCAGCCTGTTAAGCGCACGCTGTTGCTGCGGCGTTTCGGAGGGCACCTCCGTTCCTAGGGGGCTGTAACGAGCAATTCCTCGGGGTGGCTTCTGTGGGCACACAGCGGTGAAGAGTAGGAGCCCGAGGCCAGTGTCTGTCGGACCGGCAGCGCCGTGGCAGCGAGAGCAGCCGCCCGGTGCCTGTTCTTCCTTCTTTGTACCTAGAGAATTAGTTCCAGTTGCAAGCGTTCGTTCCTGCTACACCTTGTGCAGTGCTTTCCCTCGCACGGATACCTCGGCCCCAGGTATAAGCAGAGGTCCAGGCCTCCGCTTGGGTTTTTGGGTGGGCATTCTGGCTGAAATCCTTCTGTTTTCTGGAATCTTACTGAAGTTGTAGGATTTTTATTTCTGACTGTAACCTTTTATGGGAAAGGCGTTTGCGTTGTCCATGCTTGGTTCCTTAAGATGGCAGGGAACAGCGGATGCGTATACAAATGGAGCTTTCCAGAGGCTTATACCTGATTCTTAATAAGCAATATATATATTTTTTTTTAACGTAGAAGTCTTCAAACTGCTTCTGTTCCACTAATGTCTGCAGTCTGACTGCATGTGTGCGCCCTCAGTGACTCTAAGCAATACCTTGGACGTTTGTTTACTTTCCCAAAGGGCAGCTAAAAGCCACAGGGTCCGGGTTTCGTTGTTTCTTGGGTTGTCGATGGCTGAGTGAATCAAAGCTCCCTTGCTCTTTCCCGATTTAATGTAATAACTTTATTCTGTTTTGTTTTGTTTTGTTTTGTTTTGTTCTATGTCAGATTTTGTAAGATGTATTTTCTATTTGGCTCATGATCCTTCTGCTGGTTATTTGCTTGAGATGTTTTGTAGTGTGCCAGGGCAAACACTGCATTTCGTTCTTGGTTTCATAATAAAACTGCTTCTCCAAGGCAATTCTGGTGTCTGTTGGTTTGACTCAGGGCTGGAGCGTGCTGCAGGGATGGAGCTGCAATGGACTAACGGACGGACGGATGGACGGACGTTGGCGCACCACGGCACTGGGAAAGCTGCTTCTGCCCGCTGCTCCCGGCCTGCCCCAGCTCCTCGTCCCCTCTCGCCTCCCTGGAGCCTCCCCGCTGCTCTGGCCGGGGGCTGGCACCCGGTGGTAGCAGAGCCAGAGCCACCGAGGCGCATAAAGACAGCAGGGCCAGTGCTTCCCTTCACCGCTGGTGTGGGTGCCGGGAGCCACGGGTGGTCAGAGAGCAGAGGAGGGGCAGGCAGAGCTCTCCTGGCATCCGAGGCTTTGTCACAGCTGCTTCTCCGGGCTTCCAACCTCATCAAGCCGAGAACCAAACGCGGGGGTCCCGGTGCCGTCCCCTTCCCGGAGCAGGGACGAGGACCTGGTGCCTGGCCGCATGTCCCGCGCCGTCCTTCCCCGCGGCGTGGGGCTGGGTCCAGCTTCTCCCCGTCCCCTCCCCTGGCCGGGGCTGAGCCTCCTGTGGCCGTGGCACCGCAACCCGGTGAGCTCCGCGCGGGGCCGTGTCCCCAGCCCGCTCCCGGGGCCGTGCGCGGGGCCTGTTGGTGGAGGACGCCGCATCTTTCAAAGGCCGGGCTTTCCCCTCCTGGGTGCAGGGGAGAATCGTTCCAATCACACTGTGTTTAAAACACCACCTAATTTATTTTTCCTCTCCAAGCTGGGGGCTGCTCGTGACTAATTTGGGCTGAATAGGCGAAGAAAAAAAGCAGCGGGCACACAATGAGCGGGGGAAAGTGTGGGAAAGCGAGCGAAAGAAAAGGAGGGCCGGGGCTTGCAGCGTGAGAGCTGGTAACGCCGTGCAGTGCCCAAATTCAGCATGAAGTCACTTTTCACAGCAGACGCTTGGGCTGTAAATGCGAGTGGGACTATAGGTCAGGCCTGGGGGGGCCGGGGGCGGGAGCAGCGGTGGGGCTGCGCAGTGTGGGGGCCACGGAGGAGGTGGGGGCTCGGGGTGCGGGGGGCTCAGTCCCGAGCTGGTGCCAGTGCCCCTTCTCCCCGCGGCACCCAGCTCTGCTCCCCGCGGCCTCCCTGGGTGGGTTGGAAGCGCCTTTTGTTTAAATTCAGGGAAATGAGGGGACAAAAGAGTGCAGCCTGGCGTGTGCAGGGGCGAGCAGAGGGGCTGCCCCCCACCTGCGCTGCCGTGGGGCCGGTGAGCCCCTGTGTGGGGCTGGGGGCGCGGGGCTGAGCCTGCAGCTGAGCCTCTCCACGGCTGCAGGAGGGTTCCTGCACCGTGCAAGGACCTTGCTTTCCCTCTCCAGACTCACTGGTTCTGCGCTCCTTGCCCCGAGGAACCCAAGTGCTGCCCTTCCCGAGCGGTGGCGAGGTGTCGGGGCCGGTCGGTGCCGTTGTCCCCCCCAGGTTTCCCTGCTGCAGCGGAGGCTCCACGGATGCATCCGCTGGGGGACACAGAAGGACGGGGAACACCCCGCATGAGGAACTCACCGCCCCGTGCCTGAACATGGGACACTTCAGGGACCTCGAGGACCCCACAGTCACATCCCCGAGTGCCGTGGCCAAGGGCTGAGCCACCCGGTCCCCCCGGTGCTGCCGCTGCGCCGTGCCCCGCTCCGGCATCTCCCCGGGACGTGGCGAGTTCGGTGGATCCCAGCCAAGCTCCCTGTTGATGGTTTAATTACTGTGAATGCTGCGTGCGGGCAGTCTTGTTAGGCAGCGGAGGGGAAGGTTAGGGAGCCATATTATGTCATGGTGCAGCTGTGGGTGGTCGCCCGCACGTCCCTGTCCTAATTTGTCCCTCTCCCCCCTGCCCCAGCCCTGCCCTGGGTTTCGGAACTAGGTCAGCCGGTGGCCGGGGAGCCGCTGATGTGGGGTGCAGCCTCGGGGAGACGTGACCGGAACAAAGGCGCGCGCTCGTTAAACTCTTGACATCGTCCCCGAAACAAACAAACAAAGGGGGCCGGGACCTCGCAGTGCCCATGCAAGGGCAGTGGGCAGGTGGGGGTGTGGGGGTGCCCCAGACCTTGCCACCGCCTGTGTTTGGTGCCATGCATCATGCCCCAGGCTCCAGTTTGGTGCCGGTGCCATTGACAAGTCCTGGAGCTCTCCAGGGGCTTCACCCATGGGAAATCCAGGTCTGGAGGAGACTGGGTGGGTTTCTTCCCCAGATTTTGGTGCCCTGTGCGTGGCTGGGACCTCAGCCTTGCCTAAAGCTGCCCGTGGCCGGGCTGGGCTCAGGGAGTCTTTGATGGAGCAAGCGGAGCTGGGGAGCAGCAGGGCAACGAGGACGGGGGCACGCGGCAGCCACCGAGCGCGTCCCCAGGCCTTTGGGAAGGGACCTTGGCTCCAGCACAGGGAGCGCGAGAGCTGGGAAGCGGCGCAGCTCCACAGGGCCGCCGGGGCCTGGGACCTGGCCGACCCCGGGGCTCCGCGCTGGAGCTGAGCCCTTGCGCCTGGGCCCCGCTCGTGCCAAGAACCTCGTGGCTCCGTCCCGGCCCCGCGGCCGGCGACCCCAGTGCCCCCCCCAGCTGCGCACCCCTGTCCCCCGCCGAGCCCAGCTGTAATTAGCTGCGACATTCTCGGCATACCTGCAGCTCCTAATGAGGCTCCATAAAGGCTGCCCAGCTCTGGTCTCCTCCGGCCACTTGTAAATCTCAGCTTTACAGCATGGAGCGGAGGCAGTGGAGGCCGCCGGCGCCCACGTGCTCGGCGTCCCCTCCGTGGGGCGAAGTCGCTGAGGAGCGGGGCTGGGGCGAGGAGAGGCCGGGGCCACGCTGGCGGGATGGGGATGCCTCTTCCCGGCCCGTTCGGATGGGTTTGGGGGCATTTGTGTGCTGCCCTCCTGGTTCTCAGCGTGGTTTTTGAAGCACAAAGGCAAATGTTTGGGGAGGGTTTGGGGAGAGGGGGGGAGACGCGCTTCTGGCACCAGGACGGAGCGGGGCGCGGGCGTTAGGGCGGATTTCTTCCCCTCGCATCCGCTGCTCCGCAGCCGGCAGCAGGGAGCGTGGGAAAAATGAGAAGCATCAGGAAACATATTTCCCGAGCCAGCCAAGGCTGGGGGCGCTGGATCGAGGCAGAGGCTCTCGAGGGAGGACATGGGGGGGCTGCGGGATGGGGCGCGCGGTACTGGAGGGCTGCGGTGACGCAGGGACGCAGCATGGGGGCCAAGCCCAGCGGGGACGGGGAGGCAGCGGTGGTCCCAGCACGGGGCAGGGAGGCGAGGACCTGGAGGATGGGGTCTCCCCCCAGCCTCCTGTGCCTCCACCAGCGAGTGGCACTGGGGGGGTGGGAGGTGGCTCCTGCAGGAAAATGAGGGCTGGGGGAGTTTGGCCATGTGGGCCCCCCTCTGCAGCATCCCTGGGTGTGGAGCTGGGGTCCTGGTGGGCGCCATGCAGAGGGACGGTGGTGACAAGAACCCAAGTGAAACGCGTTTCTCAGCAGTTTTCCCTTTTTTTTTTCCTCTCTTCTTTTTGGCTATATAATTTTTTTATTGTACAAAAAGTCTAAAAAAAAAAAAAAAAAGGAAGGAACTGGGACAGAAGCAACGGTTAGCATATACACCAGAGACTAATGCAAGATACAGAACGAACGTGATTTATACAACACGGTAACTGAGACAATCACTGAGCTTTTTTTTTCTTTTTCTTTTTTTTTTTTTTTTTTTTTTTTTTTTGCCTTTCCTGTCGCTTCTCCCAAAATATTATTATTATTTTATTTTACTTTTTGCAGGGACGCCGGCGTGCCCGCTGCTTTCGGTTCCTGCTTGGCCGCATCCGTGCACGATTCTCCCACGGGTGAGCGGTGGCCACACTGCGTCCTCCTCCCAGGGGCGCAGCGTGCCCGCACGGAGGCTGCAGCGTGCCCGCCTGTCCCCAAGGTGGAAAATAAATGGGCGCTGCGAGTAAAGCCTCAGGTGTCATCCGGAGCCCCTGAGGTAGGCAAGAGCACGAGGAAGGGGACTGAGCCCCGGCTGGGGGAACCTCGTGCTGCCCCCATCCCCGGGGGATTTGGTGGCACGGGGACAGGGAAAACTGCGATGAGGAAGCGCAGGCGTGGGAGCACCTCGGCTGCACGGCGCAGGGGATCCTGTACCCAGCCTCTCCTCCTCCTCTCCTTTCCGTAGTGCAAATGGGACCCTCACCTGATGCAGGATTTCAGCACAGAGGCTCTGCTCGCTCCTGCCCTCCGGGCCAAGCTGAGCCTTTGGTGGCCGCAGGATGGCAACGCCGGTGCCCGTGGCAGACTGGCAGGGGACAGGGCTGTCCCCAGGTGCCGTGGCACCGGCAGTGGCCTGTGGCACCCGTGTTGGTTTGGCAGCAGGGCTGGGACCTCCGGGCACGTGAGAGCCCCCAGTGCGGGATGGGAGCTGAAAGCTCTGAATGCTCCGATTTATTTATGTTTTGTTTTGTTTTTAAATATTTTTTTATTTACTTTTATTTTTTGATGTTCAAGTGCTGTGTTTGGTCATGTGATTAAAAAACATTTCCCCCCCCCCCGACCACCAATGGCCTTTTGGTCATGCGATTCGAACCCGCCACGTCCCCCCTCCCTCCCGTGGCCTCTGTCCTGAGCCATCGCCCTCGCGAAGTCGCCGCCGCGTCCCCCCGCACCCAATTAAAAAACAGAACGAAACGATGAACAAACGAACAAAAATAACCTAGGACATTACGCACAGTAACAATACACAGTGTAAATAATAACATACTGCCGGGGCTGCGCCGCCCAGCCTGCTGCCCTCGGTCCGGCGCTGGGACCAGTCAGCGCGGGGCACTGGTCCCAGTTCTTCTCCGGCGCCACCTGCCTGCCGCGGCACCCCGGTGGGCGCGGGGGCTTTTGTGGGAGCGGGGCCGGGTTTTGGGGCCGTGGTTCCCATCCACTGCCTCGCGTGGCTCCAGGCTTGGCTGCCCCAGTGCCGTCGCCTTTCGTGCCCTGCATCTCGTGGGCAGCACCGTGAGTGGTGCCCGGGGAGCAGCTGCGTTGTGCTGAGCGCATTGCACGTGGCTGCACGGGGCTCAAGGCTGTGCCGATGGCCGTGGACAAGCGTTGGAGCATGCTCGGCCCTGCACCCTTTCCAGTTCACTCTGAAGCAGATTTTGGCTTTTTCCCGGTGCCCAGCTCTGGGTGCTGCCGCTCCTCCACCCCAGTGCGTCCTCGATCGGCGGCCGCATCCAGCGGTGTCGTACGCGGAGGGACGAAGTGACGATGGTGGGCGCTGGTTGCAACCACGATGGGGACTGGCAAAATGCCCCCTGAATGCCACCTCTCCGGGACGAGCCCCCCAGGTGCTGCGGGACACTGCTTCCCCCCATCCCCCTGCCGGCTCCGGAGGCGGCGCTGGCAGCCCCCAAAGGCACTGAAGAGCAGGGATTGGGGCTGCGGCACCGACCTCCTGCCCCACAGCCGGGTTGGTGTCGGTGCTGGCGGATCCCACAGGCCATATCCAGCCCTGCACCACCTCCCTCATGCCACTGAGGCCGGAGAGTGGCTGTCGAGCTCCAGGAACCCCGTGCGCTCCGGGCCCTAAGTGCTTGGGGGGCTCCGGGGCAGCCTCGTCCTTGTAAGCGCTTGGGGGGCACATGGAGCGGGGGACAAGTGCTGAGCATCCCGAGTCCTCTGGCCAGGGCGCACGTCCGACCCCTGAGCTGTCCCTAAGTGCTGCGTGGGGCATGGGGACGGCCCAGCCGGGGACGGGGGGGGTCTCTCCCCGTGCCCCCCACCCCATGGTGCTGCAATCGGGGTGGGAGGGCTGGGGCACGGCGCCCGGCCAGGGCGCTCTGGCACCCTTTGGATAAGTGCTAGGGACGAGGTCCGGGGTCTTCCTCGTGCTGCCCCCGAGCCGGCGGCTTCCATCCCGTGGGTCCGGGGGTGGGGGGCGCGGGGGTGCCCGGTGTGTGGGGGATGGGGGGGGTGCGGGGCCGGCGGCCGCCTGGCGCCAGGGCCGGTTGCATCACTGCGGCCGCGGAGGGGAGACGCCAGAGCAGCAGGGGCAGATGAACTCTTGAGAAAGCAGAATCCTGTTCTCATGCGAAAATAATCCAAACATCGAGGGCAGAGGGGGAGGCGAATGTGCCGCATAAGCGGAATTTCTCCCCAGCCAGAGCCTCCGTCCAATTCTGGCCGGTGCCGCCTCCAGATAACCCCGCACCGCGGCCGCCCCCCCGGCCGCGTCCCCCTGAGTCCCCTCGGCTGCGTCCCACTGGGGCCAGATCCACTCCAGGAGGGCAGGGGGGTAGCTGGGACCCCTCCAGCTGCGGGTGGCTCAGGGCTGGGGGCACGCAGGGGCCTCGAGGACTGCACTGGCCCTGCTGTCGTGGTGCCTGGCGTGGCAACGGTGGCATGAAGGTGGGGAGGAGGCAGCACCCTGGGGCGTCCCATGGCAGAGCGCCGGCCAGGAGGGTCCGTAATAAATAAATAAATTAAAGGAGGGAGACGGATTCCTCCCGGGCCGGACCTGCCGCCTGCGCCCACGTGGCCGAGCCGTCCCAGGGCTGGATCCTGCAGTCCTCGCTCCGAGAGGGGAACTGGGGCAGGAGCCTTTTCGTTGCTGTCAGCCTCGGATGTCGCCTTCGCCGTGGGGCGCACGGCCGCGTCCCCGTCCCCATAGGCTCCACTCATCCGCTGCGCTGCTGCCGTCTCCCCTCTGCTCTCCCCTAGGGCCAGAGGTGTCCGGTGGAGGAGCCGCGTGGTGCCGGTGCCGGTGCCGGGGCGGTGCTGGGGGGGCCGCCCCCTCCCTTCTCTGTAGGTCTGCTTATTGCACAATGCATGTCGAAGCGCAGGTTTGGTGCAGCGTTTCTCCGCCGGATTTTTATTATTATTATTATTATTATTCTCGCTCTCTTTCCCCAACATTCAAAGGAATTTCAACGCTTGTTCTTTGTATCTTTAAAAAAAAAAAATCAATAACAACAACAACAAAAAAAAAAAAAAGTGGAAGAAAAGATGAGTTTGTTGGCTGGACGTGGGGCCCGGGGCGGAGGGGGCAGCACCAGCGGGGGTCTAAGAGCATCCACATCTGTCAACCACCATGCCCGGGATCTTGCCGTAGATGATCTGCTGCTTGTCGTTGAAGTAGAGCATGTTGATGGGGGACATCTTGGTGGGGGTGCAGCAAGGCCCCGCCGAGCCCCGGGGGTTGGCCTGCTGCACCAGGTGGGTGTGCGGGTACTTCTGCATGAACATGTACTCGCACTGCCCCGAGCAGTAGTTGGCTTTGTATCTCTTGGGGGCGATAATCCAGTCCCAGCCGAAGGCCTCGAAGTCGACGGTGAGCGGGTAGCGGCAGCAGCGCGACTCGGTCGAGTGCTCGTCGCAGTCCAGCCCCAGGTTCCTCCGCGAGCGCTTGTTGCTCTCCAGCACCCGCAGCTCCATGAAGGGGTGCTGGGGGGAGAGCGGAGCATCAGCCCTGACCGCGGCCCCATAACCCTGCAGCCCCATAGCCCCATGGCCCCATAGCCCTATGATCCCACTGCTCCAGCTCCCATGGAGCCCCCAGAGCTGTCCCCAGTCCTGTGGAGCTGTCACTGTCCCCATGGAGTTGTGAGCAGTCCCTTGGAGCTGTGACGAAGCCAGCAGAGCCATAACCAGCCCCACGGAGCTGTCATTGTCCCCACAGAGCTGGGAGCAGTCCCATGGAGCTAAAACCTTCCCCATGGGGTCCGAGCCACCCCCATGGAGCTAAAACCATCCCCATGGAGCCAGAACCATCCCCATGGAGCTAAAATCATCCTCATGGAGCTAAAATCATCCCCATGGAACCAGAACCAGCTCCACAGAACCAGAACCACCCCCATGGAGCCAGAACCATCCCCATGGAGCCAGAACCATCCCCATGGAGCTGTCATCATCCCCGCAGAGCTGTCACCAGCCCCATGGAGCTGCCCTCCCCACCCACACCCATCCCCATTCCTTTCCTTTGCCCCCCAGCTCCCCGGAGCCGGCCGGGTCCCGCCCAGCTCCCACCGGGGCTCCGTCCCCACAGCGGGCACCTACCAGCCCTTCGGCCCCAGGGCCGAGCGAGGTGACGGCCAGGTCGTTGCCGTTGGGGTCGAAGGCGTTGATCTCGATGCCCCAGTTGTTCTGCGGCTGCTTGAACCAGTTCTGCAGCACGTGCTTGAAGTCGATGCTCTGCCAGTGCCCAATGCGGGAGTTGAGGTCGATCTTGAGCGAGCGGATGCGGATGTGGCGGCTGCCCTCCTCCGTCACCGGCTTGAGGCGGAGGATCTGCAGGTAGACGGTGGAGGTGTGCTGCACCGGCCGCAGGTACACCCACAGCTGCGCCTTCACCACCTTCGTGAACATGATCTTGGGGCTGAAGTTGAAGAAGCAGCAGTGGGGGTTGCCCTCGATCTGCACCACGGGGTCGGCTGCGGGAGGAAGGACGGGTCAGGGGCGGCCCCGGCTGCGCCCCACCGAGCCCCCGGCACCCCTGGGCGCCCCCCCTGCCCCAGGCCTCCCGCGCGCAGGCCGGTGTAAACTCCTCCTCGGTCATTAGGAGTTGAAGGTCGGGTCAGAGGCCGCCCCGGGGGTCATTTCCCCTCGATTCGCAATAAGGTCCCGGGGCTGCCCCCTGACCCTGTGTCACCGGGGATTCATGATCCCCTGCGGGGTTGCGGGGCCGGGCTGAGCGGGGCGGGGGGCTCTGGTCCTGGAGCACCTGCAGAGCCACCGGCCGGGGCTGCAGCATCCCCTGGCCTCCTGCTGCCCGCAGTCAGGGACCCGCAGCATCCCCCGGGTGGAGACCCGCAGCATCCACAGCCGGAGACCTGCAGCAGCCCCTAGACGGAGCCCTGCAGCCTCCTCCGGGTGGAGACCTGCAGCCTCCCCAGCCACAGACCTGCAGCAGCCTCCACCAGAGACCCCGCACGTCCCCCAGCCGCAGACCCGCAGCATCCCCCGCCGTGTGCCCGCAGTCCCAGAGGGCGGCAGCTCGACACGCAGCAAAGTGCCAAGAAGGGCCCCGCGGTGCTGAGCTCATCCTGGCGCAGTGCAGGGGCCCTGGAGCTGTTGGGGAGGCTGCTTCGCCCTGGGACCACGGCAGGACCACCGCCCCTGCCCTGGGCAATGCTTTTGGGCACGGGGGTGAGGGTGAGCGGCCTCCCTGGGGATGGGAACCCCCAAGCATCCGCACCCCCAGCACCCAGCCGCCCTCCCCCAGCCCCACGGCAGCACCCTGGGTGGATGCGGCCCCGCGCCCGCCCTCCCCGCTCGCCAAACATCTGTGTCAAATTGAGCTGGGAATTTCCCCCCCCCCCCCAGCCCTGCACAGCCCCCCTCCCCCTGCCACGCACCGGTCAGGTTTAATAGCACCCAGCTGCAGCGCAGGGCCATTTGCTGCGCGCGAGGCCTCCCCGAACACATCGGGGTCACGACACCGGCCGCAGCCCCGGGAATGCCATCCATCCGCCATGTGGCCCACGCGCTCCCCCCCCGCCGCGGCTCACATAAACCAAAGTGACAGGGGCTGGGGGGCCGCGGGCGCTCGCCGCGCAAACCCCTCCCAGCAATTTGCTGCGCACAAGCCCCCTATTAAACCCACGCTCCCCCGGGGACCGGCCCCGAGCACGTTCCCCCTGCTCTGCCCCATCCCCTCCCTAGGGCACACAGTGCCCCCGAGCCCTGGCGGCTTCGCCACCGGTGGCTGGCAGGACGTTGTCCCAGCACGTGCCGGTGGCCACCCCGAGGGGCTCTCGGTCCCCAGGGTCCCACACCAAGATCCTTGGTGGATTCACGGGGTCAGCTCCAGGCTCACCGCAGCTGGACCACGGCAAGGACAGCTCCACTGGGGGTGTTTTTGTAGGGTCTCCAGGTGAGAGACACCAACGCTGGAGCCGGTGCAGGGCCTTGAAGCTGCGGCCGAGCCTCTCACTGGCTCATCCCAGCTTCCCAGGTGTTGGGGCTTCAGGGTGCCGGGGGGCCGCAGCGGCTCTGCCACGCCGCGCTGCTCCTGGCACGGGGCTGCGGCGGTGCCAGGATGCTCGGCCCGTCGCTGTGGCAACGGGGGATAAAGGTTACCGGGACACCGGTCACAGCTGAGTATGTGCCGGGAGGGGGGCGGCCCTGAGCCCCCCGCCCCGCTCTTTGTTCCCATTGCGGAGGCACCCGGAGGGATTTGGGGCTCCCCCTCCCCAAAATGCCCCCTTAACCCCTCGCCCGCCGCAACACCCCGGGGACACCCCATCACCCCGCAGCGGGCCACGTGCCGGCGGTGCCTCCATCACCACCAGCCCCGTCCCACGGCCCCCGGTCCCCGCTGACCTTGAGCGGCCCCGGTGCTGGCGTGGCAGCGCTGGCACGGGCACCCCCTGGCCCCCCACCCGCGGGCCGTGCCCCCTTCGCCCCGGCCTCCATCGCCCCTCATTAAGCTGCCTCCACCCCGGAGGTCGCGGGGGTCAGGGGTAGCCCATAAATGGTTTTAGGACCCAATTAACCTTCCCGGGTTTCTTCTGCAGTTAAAAAAAATAATGGGGGGGTGAGGGCTGTGGAGGGTTGTGGCTTTGGATTAAACCCAGGCAGGGGGGGGCGGCCAGGGCGGGCGAGGGGAACCCGAGAGCTTTATGGCTCTGCTGCCTATAAAGCCTTTTCCCTCCTTCTGTTCAGGAACCATAAAAACCCACACAATTGCCACGGGGAGGCAAAGAGGGAGGAAAAATCATAATAATAACGGAGCGGCGAGGGGCCGGGGCAGCGGCCGGGGCAGGCCAGGCCCCGCGGCGCATCCGGCTGCGGGGCTGGGGCCGGGGCTGCGGGACCCCTCCGCACGCCGGGAGGAGGGGCCGCGCTCTGGTATTTATTTTGGGGGCCCCCGAGCTGTTAAGGGGAGGAGGGGGCCGGGGGGGGAGTGAGCGTTAACGCGGAGCGGGGAGGAAAACCCCAGCGTGTTGTCAATTTTATGGGTAATAAAATTTCAAAGCTGCCCGAGTCTATTAATGCCTGGGAAGGAAATTCGTCAGGGGGCTGGCAGAGGGGAGCGCCTCACACTTCCCTCCCTTCCGCTCGGCCTTCACACCCCGCCCGGCCCGGCCCCCGCCCCGGGGGTCCCGGGGGTCCCGGGCAGCCTCGGCCTGTGGCTGGAGCAGGTGGAGCGGGGCTGGGACTGGGCAGGGGGACGCTCGCCCCCCCGGCACCTCTCCGCACCAGCATGGCCCCATCCCTGCGTCCCCTCCCCACATCAGGCACCCACGGATGGACGGATGGATGGACGGACAGACGGAGCCATGTCACAGCGAAGCGAAGCCCCCGCGCTCTGTCCCATTCCCGTAGCCCAGTGGGGACCCCGCACAGTCCCTGCTGTCACCCTGCTGTCACCCCGCTGTCACCCTGCCACCACCCCACTGTCACCCTGCTGCCACGTGCTGCAGCAGGGCGCTGCTGGCACCCGGTGTTCCCGTGGGGACTGGGGACCGGGACGTCACCGTGTCGCGGTGTCCCCCGGCAGTGGGGCCTGGGGCTGCTCTGTCAGGGGACAAATGGACCCGGCGCCCCAAGGCCGGTCCCTGCATTGGTGCTGAGTCCCAGTGTCAAGTGCTGGTGCCCAGTGCCAGCGTCAGGTCCCAGTCCCGTGTTCCAGTCCCCATCGCTGGGTCCCAGTGCTCAGTTCTGGTACCTGCTGCCAGCACCCAGTGCCCGGTCCAAGCACCCAGTGCCTGGTTCCAGCACCCAGTGCCTGGTCCCAGCACACAGCACTGCCACTGCCAGATCCCAGCACCCAGTGCCCAGTCCCAGCACCTAGTCACTGGTCCCAGCACCCAAAGCTAAGTCCCAGTACCCAGTACCTGGTCCCAGCACTGAGTGCCCGCTCTCAGCACCCAGTCACCAGTCCCAGTACCCATTGCCCAGTGCTCAGTGCAGAGCCCCAGTGCCCAGCAGCTGGTCCCAGTCTCTGGTTCCAGTGCCCTGAAGTGGCTGCCGGCTCTGCTGT
Organism: Mergus octosetaceus; assembly: GCA_036873955.1. NCBI lineage: Eukaryota > Metazoa > Chordata > Aves > Anseriformes > Anatidae > Mergus > Mergus octosetaceus. Next base: position 13,759,726 of record CM072301.1, on the reverse strand, counting down.
CTTGTCCCCATGTCCCCAATGTCCCCAGTGTCCCCGTGATGCCCCCCCAGCCCCACGGCCCCGCGAGGTGCGGCGCAGCACATCCCCCCCCCCCCGAGCTGCCCGGAGCCGGTCCCGGGGCTGGCGGGTCGGAGGCTGCGGGCCGGTGCTCGGGGCTGGGCACAGGGCGGCCCCGGGATGCCATGGGGAAACGGGGGGTGCGGGGAGCCCCAGGAGAAGCGGGGAAACCCGGGGGAACCGGGGGAGGCTGGGGAATCCCGGGGGGAACTGGGCAGCCCCGGAGGGAGCCGCGGAGCCCCGGGGGAGTGCAGGGAGCCCCGGGGGGAGCGGGACGGGAGGCGGGGGAGCCCCGGGGGAGGTGGGGGAGCCCCGAGGGGGAAGCGGGAGCCCCGGGGGCGCCGGTGCCCGGCGCGGCGCGGAAAGTTACAGGCGCGGAGCCGGGGCCGCGGGGAGCGGGGGGGTCGGGGAGAGGGGGGAGAGGCCGGGGGGGGGCCCGGCGGCGAAGTTTGCGGCCGGAACAAAGGCGGCACTGACTTTCCTGGGCCATGCTGATGACGGTCTCGGTGGTGGCGTGGTACTCGTCCTCCTCCAGGTACTCGTCGTGCTGCAGCGAGTCGCCCTGGAAGTCGTGGAGGTCGAGGATCTGCTGGAGCGGCGGCGCCTTGGGCAGCAGCTGGTTCACCACCTCGCGGGTGATGTTGGGCGCTTCCTTCAGCCGCAGCTTGCTCAGGATCTGCGACTTGATGCTCTCCAGCCGCAGCTCCTTGCTGTGCCGCCGCCACAGGCACACGGGGCAGGCGGGCTCGGCGGCGGCGGCGGCGGGGGGCTGCGCGTCCGCCGGGCCCCCCGCGACCAGCGCCAGCAGCCACAGCAGCACCGGGGCCATCCCGGGGCCTTCCCCGCCGGCCCCCGCCGCGGCGCGCCGGGCCCGGGCCGGCGGAGCGGGGCGCGGAGCGGGGCGCGGAGCGGGGCGGCGGCGGCGGCGGCGGCGGGGCGCGGAGCGGGGCCGCGAGGGGCCGCGGGGGGGGGGGGAGAAAAAGCGGCGGCGGCGGCCCCGGGGTTTTATATCCCAAGTGAAGTGTGTCGTCAGCGGCCTTGATTGGCTGCGGGCGCACAAAAGAGGTTCTGGCAGGGGCTTGTCACCAGCGAGCCGCCGGCCCCCGCGCACCGGGCACGGCCCGCCGCGCCCCGCACGCTGCCCGGCCCGGCCCGGCCCGGCCCCCGCCCGGCCCCGCCCGGCCCGGCCCCGCCGCACTTGCCGGGAGTTGGGACCCCCCGGGCGCGCCCCCGCGCCCCCGGCCCCTCCCGCGCCGTGTCCTCAGCCGCCCCCGCCCCGGCCCCGGTCCCCTCCCGATCCTTATCGTGCTCATCCCCCCCCCCCACCTCCGCAACCGGCCCCGGGGCCGCGCCCCCGCCCCCTCTCCGCCCCCTCCCCGCCCGGTCCCGCACCGGGGAAGAGGGGGAGGAACGGGAGTGGGGGGCGCATACCGGGACACCGGGACACCGGGACCGGGCGGCCCCGGGCAGCGGCTCCCGGCACGGCTCACCCCGCCCGGTCCCGGGCAGCGCGGCGGCTCCCGGCGGGACCCCTCGGGGCGGGCGGGGCCCGGCCGCTCCCTCCCGGTGCCGGCCCCATCAGAACCATGGAGAGGGCAAGGGGGAGGCGCGGCCGCGCCCGGCGCCCCCTCCCCGAGCCCCCCCCAAACTCCCCTCCCGGGCTGCCCCGGCCCCGACCCGCCCCGGGTCCCGCTCCCGGTGGGTGGCGGCGGCGCTCCCGGTGCGGGGCGAGCGGCCCCGGTCGCGGTCCCGGTCGCGGCCCCGCGGTCCCGGTTGCGCGGCGGCGGCGCGGCGCAGACGCATCCCGCCAGGGGGCGCGGCGGAGCCGCTCCGGAGCGGCCGCGTTCACACCGGCGCCGGTAAAACCGGAGCGCGGCTCAGCGCCGGGCGGAGGGCGCCACCGCGCGGCCCGGGGGGGGAAACGGCCCCGCCGCACCCCCGGGGTTCGGAGCCTCCGTCCCCGGCGGGGTCGGGCCCGGGGGGGGTCCCGGAGAGGCTGCGCCGCCGGTAGCGCCCCGCCGGGCGTCGTCCCCGGGGTTTCCCCGCGGCGATGACATCACCGCCCGTCGTGACGTCATCATCCGGTGGGCGAGGACACGCGGCGCGGGGGGGAAGCGAGCGGGAAGCGGAGGCGGCGGCGGCGCTGGGAAGCCCCCGGCGGGACCCCCCCGCAGCACCGGGTCCCGCGCGGAGCCGCGGGGGTTAAGGCGGCGCCGTGACGTGTCCCGGTGGCCCCGCCCCGCCCAACGGCGCCGCCGAGCGGGGCCGCCCCGGAGGAGCGGAGAGCGGCACCGGGCCCGGTAACGGCAGCGGGAGGGGCGCGGGGGATCCCCGCGGGGGCACCGGGGAAAGGCTTCGGAACGGGGGGGGGGTCCCACGCGGGGGGGTCCCGGGACAGTGCCTCCCCCCCCTCCCCGGTGTCCGGGGGTATCGCCGCGTAGCCCCTTCCCGCGGGGGGGTGACGGGGGGGTCCGGGTGCGGCCCCATTCACCCGGGGTGCAGCTGGGACCTGGCTGGGGGGGGCAGAGCCCCACGTCCATGACCCCATCCCCATCCCCGTCCCCATCCACGTCCCTGTTCCTATCCTTGTCCCCGTCCCTGTTCTTGTGCCCGTCTCTGTCCCCATTCATGTCCCCATCCCCATCCCCATCCCTATTCACGTCCTTGTCCCCTTCCCTGTCCCTGTTCCCATCCCTGTCCCCATCCCTATCCCCGTCCTCGTCCACGTCCCCATCCCCATGCCTGTGCCCGGCCACGTCCCCACCTCTGTGCTGCGGGCGCCTCTGGCTGCCACTCACGTTAATTTTAGCCCGGTCCCCACCCTGGGGACACGCTGCCGGGCCAGGCAGGATGCGGCCCTGGGCACCCTGCAATTAGGGGCTGGGGATGTGTGGGGCCGTGCCACGGGGGCACGCGGGGGACGGAGCGGGACCGTGGTGGGCACCCGCTGAGCTCCATGTCCCCAGGCATGGCGGGGCTGCTGAAGGCCCTGGTGAGCGCCTCGGAGAAGGCGGCCGACATTGCCCGGCTGTGCCGGCATGAGGAGCCCCTCTTCCAACTCCTGGTGGCCGAGAAGACGGGCGCCGACAAGAACCGGCGGTTCCTGCAGGACTTCAAGACGCTGGCGGACGTGCTCATCCAGGAGGTCATCAAGCACGACCTGGGCACGGAGGTAGGGGTTGCGCCGGGGGGATGAGGGGGGTTCCCCGCACCGGATGGGGTCGCGCTGACCCCGATCTGCCTGCAGTTCCCCGAGCTGCAGGGCCACATTGGCGGCGAGGAGTCCAACGAGTTCACCAATGCCCAGGGTGAGTCGGGGGGCAGTTGGCACGGGACCTCCCCACCACCACCGCCACCACCCTCGAGGGTCAGCCCTCGGTGACACCACCGTGGTGCCGGCAGGGGAGACGGTGGCGGTGCGGGTGTGCGGCACGGTCGGCGAGACTGCGGCGCTGCTGGGCTCCGTGCTGGCCCCCGAGCAGGCGGCAGCCGAGCTGCTGGCAGCCGCCGCACACCGGGACGTGGTGCTGGGGGACGCGGCGCTGGATGGGGTGGCCCTGAGCATCCCGCCTGGGGACCTGGCCATCTGGATAGACCCCATCGGTGAGAGAGGGGCACGGGGGTGGGCTGAGGACCCCCACCCCGATCCGTGGCTGAGCACTGACGGCTGTGGTTGCACCCTCAGACTCCACCAACGAGTACATCGGAGGGCGCGAGGACGTGGTCCCCGTCGATGGCATCTCCCCCGCGGGGCTGTGCTCGGCGCTGGTGCTCATCGGGGCCTATGACCGCTGCTCTGGCTGCCCCGTGCTGGGCGTCATCAATGAGCCCTTCTTCCGCCGCGACCCCCTCACCCACAGGTACTGGCCCACTGGGGGGGGAGCACCGTGGACCCCCACCCCTGCCGCAGATGGACCCACGCTGCGGGATGCGGCGTTGGGGCTCACCCCGTGTCCCCATCCCCGCAGGTGGCAGGGCCGGTACCACTGGGGTTTCGCCTACCAGGACACCCGGCTGTGCTCACTGAGCCCCCCGCCGCCTCCGCGCCCCCCGCCCCGCGTGGTGCTGAGCCGGGCCGAGGGGCCGGGGGTGCGGGCGGCCCTGGACCCCCTCTGCGGCGGCCGTCTCCTCTTCGCCGCCGGCGCTGGCTACAAGATGCTGTGCGTCATCCTGGGGCTGGCGGACGCCTACGTCCTCTCCGAGGGCAGCACCTTCGCCTGGGATGCCTGCGCCCCCCACGCCATCCTGCGGGCCCTGGGTGGGGGCACGGTGGCCCTGGCGGAGGCCCTGCGGGCTCGGCGGGTGGGTGACACCGGTCCCCCCCCCGAGCTGCTCTACAACTGCCCTGCGGAGGGCATGGTGGGGGCCGAGCGCTGGGCGAACCGGGGGGGGCTGGTGGCCTACGTGCACCCCCAGCACCTGGAGGCCGTGCTGGACGCACTGGTGGCCGTGCCTGGGCTGTGAGACTGTGGGTGCGGGGGGGGCAGGGTGCAGGGCAGGGGGTGGCGGGGACCTGGGGTGGCCAGGGACCCTGGGGTGCAAGGCAGAGGACAGCGGGGACCAAGGAACACAGAGCGGTGGCACCAGGGTGGCCGGGACCCCAGAGTGCAGGACGTGGGGTCAGCGGGGTCCCAGGGGGAGCAGCAAGGGGTGGGGTGGCCGGGACCCCAGGGTGTGGGGCAGCGAGGACCAAAGGGTTTGGGGCGGTGACACCGGGGTGCTCGGGACCCCAGGGTGCAGGGTTTGGGGCGGTGGGAACCAAGGCAGGGGACAGCAGGGACCCGGTGCCACAGGGCGGTGACACCGCGGTGACCGAGACCCCGGGGCAGGGGACAGTGGGACCCCGGGGGCTGTGGGACAGGGGGCGAGCTCGGGGGCCCCCCCCGGTGTCCTTGTCCCCGCGTGCTCATTAAAGGCTCCGTGTCCCGTCCCGTGACCCCCCCCCCACCCCGTGTCTGTCCTGTTCCAGCGGCGCCGCTCGGGGCCGGGGGGCGCGGGGGGGGGGGGGGCGGGACCGGCGGGGACCGGGGCGGGACCGGGCGGGGACCGGGGCGGGACCGGGGTTTCCTGTTGACTGGCGCCAGCCCCATCACATGATCGAGGGCGCACCGACGGCAGCGGCGCCGGTGAGCGCCCGGGGCGGGGGAGCGGCGGCGGCACCGGGACCGGTACCGGGAGCGGGGAAGGAGCGGGGCAGCGGCACCGGGAGCGGAGCGGGGAAGCGGTCCCGGGGTCCCGGGAGGGGTCTTGGGGTCCCGGGAATGTCCCGGGTCGGTGGGGTTGGGGTTGGGGCACCGGGAGCGGGGCCGGTTGCGAGGTGCCGGTTCCCGCAGGACTCGCCATGGCGCTGGAGGGCGGCATGAAGTGCGTGAAGTTTCTGGTTTTCATCTTCAACTTCATCTTCTGGGTGAGTGCGGGGCCGGGGGGGGCGGGCAGGGAGCCGGGGGTGTGTGGGGGATGTGGGGGGTGTGGGGGTACCGGGCACGGGGGGGGGGGGATCTTCCCCACCGAGCCCCCCGAGGGGGCAACGAGCGGGACCCCGGCGGGCAGCAGCCGCCGCCCCCTCGCTGCGCTCCCCCCGTCCCATCCCCGAGCGCCCCCCGTTGGGGTCACGGGCACCGGGAGGGGGTGGCGGGGGGGTGGGGGGGGGACCGGGCAGCACCGTGGCCGTTCCGTCGTCAGTAGGCTCCAGGGGTAACGGGGCAGGGCCGGGCAGGCGCGCCCTGGTGGGGGCCGCCCAAAACCGGGATCGGGCCGGGGTCACCCCCCCCCCCCCCCGGACACAACGGGGCTGGGGGGGGGACCGGAGAAAATCCCCCCCCCCACCGGGTGCTGCCTCCGGGCTGGGGTCCCCACGCGGGGTTTGGGTTTGTGGGGGGGGGGAAAAGGGGGGGGCAGAGCGCGGGTTTGGGGAAGTCGGGGTGAGGAAAGAGGCACGAGGAGGCCAACGGCCGGCGGGGGCGGGGGGGGCACCTCCCGGCCCGGCCCGTGCCCCCCCCCCCCCCGCGGCCGGGGCTGACTCGTCCCGGTCCCACCCGGATCGCGCTGGGCTGAGTCACCCCGCGGGGACGGGGGGGGGACGGGGGGAGCCGGGGGGGGGGCTCGGCCGTTTGCCAGCGGTGAAGGGTTTTTTTTTTGGGGGGGGGACACAGGCGCCAGCTCCCCCCCGGACCCCGCGGCTCCAAGTGTTTGTGCAGCGGGCGGCGGGGCCGGCTCTGTTTACCCACACCCAGCGAGCAAACAGCGCCGGCGGCCGCCGGGGGGGGGGCCGGGACCCGACCCCCCCCCCCCCCCCCCCTTTCGGCGGGGAAGCTGTGGCCGTGGGGGGGGGGGGGGGGGGGCAGCTGGGGGGGACGGGAGGGGACGGGACGGGGATGGAGCCGTTCCTGCTGCACTCTGCTCCAGAGAGGGGGGGGCACTCGCTTGGCTCTGCCTGTGCCCGGGGAGGGGGGGGGGAAATGGAGGAGGGGGGGGCACAGGAACAGGCCCCGTGGCCACCCCCAGATCCGGCTGCGTCCCCCCCCTCCCCGGCTGCGGAGCTGGTGTCAGGGCCCCCCCCCTCCACCCCTCCAAGGCCTCCACCGTGGCCGGAAGCAGAGCTTCCGATAGCCGCCAACGCGCCCCCCCGGGCTGTGGTGGCCCCCCCTTCCCACTGATCCCTCCCCACTTCCCACTGAGCCCCCCCCACCCAGGGATGGGGTCCCCACTGCGGGCAGCCTCCAACCCCAGGACGATGCTCAGCGGCACCGGACCCCCTTGGGGGCTCTGTAGGGGGGTGGCAGGGATCTGTGCCCCCCCCCCCCCAAGCTATGTGTCCCCCCCCCCCCCAGGTATGCGGCGTGGCACTGGTGGCCATCGGCATCTACGCGCAGGTGGCCCTCAATAAGGCGCTGGTGGTGGGCAGCGCCCCGGCCGCCAGCAGCCCCGTGGCCATCCTGGTGGTCGGCATCGTCATCTTCTTCGTCTCCTTCTTCGGCTGCTGCGGCGCCTGGAAGGAGAGCTACTGCATGGTCACCACGGTGAGGGGTAGTTCTGGGGGGGGGGGGGGTGAGGGGTGAGGGGGGGGTCAAGGGTGGTCTTGACCCCCCCCCGTGTTGATTTTGCCCCCCGCAGTTCGCCGTCCTGCTCAGCATCATCTTCCTGGTGGAGATCGCTGCTGCCATCGCCGGCTACGTCTTCAAGGATAAGGTGGGGAGGGGGGCGTGGAGCTGCTGTTAAGTGCCCCCCCCCCCGTCCCCAGCTGTGTCCTGACCCCCCCCCCCATGGCTGTGTTTTTTTTCCCCCCCAGGTCCGCTCGAAGCTGGAGGAGGGGCTGTGGGACACCATGCGCAAGTACGGCGAGGACCAGCCGCTGACCGAGGCGGTGGACAAGCTCCAGGAGGACGTGAGCAGCTCTTCCCCGTGGGCTGGGGACCCTGCGCTTGCCCCCCCCCCCCAGTTTATTTTATGCCTCCCCCCATCTTATTTTGTGCCCCACCCCCCACCCCCGCCCAGTTCCACTGCTGCGGAGCCAGCAACTACACGGACTGGAGCACCATCGAGCAGTTCAGGGCCAACGACACCGTGCCCCGCTCCTGCTGCCGCATCGACACCACCACCTGCAACGTGCACCCCAGCCCCGCCACCGTCTACGAGAAGGTGAGGACCCCCCCAGCCCCCCCGACACTGCTCAGCCCCCCCCCCCCCCAGTTGTGGCTGCCAGCCCCTGAGCCCCCCCTTTCTGCTCCCCCCCCCCCCCCCCAGGGCTGCCTGCCAGCTATGGAAGCCTGGATGAAGAAGAACATCCTCATCGTGGCCGCCGTTGCGCTGGGCATTGCCTTCTTCGAGGTGGGTGGGGGGCTGGGATCCCCCCCCCTCATGGTTTGTGTCAGTTGTGGGGAGGGGGGGGGACACCGGGACCAACCCCCCCCCGCTCTCTCCCTTTGCAGATCCTGGGCATCATCTTCACCTGCTGCCTGATGAAGGGCATCCGCAGCGGCTACGAGGTCATGTAGCCCCCGGCCTGGGCACCGCGGCCCCCACCTGGGGGGGCTCCACGTGCCAAACACCCCCCCTGCCCCCCCCCTTCCCCATGGTGGGGGTCACTGCCACCGGACTCCCCCTGCTGTGTGCCAACAAGGGCTGGGGGGGCAGCGCAGGGGGGTGGGGAAATAAAACAAAAAGCTTCCTTAAAGCTGTGGGGCTGGATTTGGAGGGTGGGGGGCATTAACCCCCAGGTGGTGCCCCCCCAGCAGCAGCCGCCTCGTAAGGGTGCTGTAGGGCACCATTAGGATGCTGTAGAGCACCATTAGGGTGCCAGGAAGGAACTGGGAGGCACTGGGACACCCGATACGGCCGGGAAGGCGCTGCGCCACGGCGAGAGCTTTATTGGCAGTGCAGGGGTGGGGGGCACGGGCGAGGGGGGGTCGCCTAGCGCTGGCTGTGCGCCGGCTTGGGCAGGATGAGGGCCAAGACCAAGTCGACGACGCAGGCGGGCAGGTAGGAGGCGGGCAGCCAGAGCAGCTTGGCGTCCCAGCCCGCGCTGTAGCGGGTGCGCGGGTGCCGGGCACCCAGCGCGTGCTCCATGCAGGCGGTCACCTTGCCCAGGTCCGCGTCGCAGATGACGTTCATGATGAGCCGCTGCACCTTCAGGTCTGGGACGGAGGGGAAGATTTGGGATGGGGAAGGGGTTAGGGTCAGCCCCAGGCACGTCCCGTGTGCCCCCTGGGGTCCCGTGCGCCCTGGTACCCGCTGGGGTCCTGCGCGCCCCAGTGCACGGAGGTGCCCACCCCCTGCTCACACTTGTGGAAGAAATCCTCGCCGTAGCTGAGCCGCGTCTCGGGGGCCAGGCGCTCCCAGAGCCCCCGCAGGGTTGCCTCGATGCCCCCCAGGTCGGTGACGGCCGTCCTGAAGAAGCCGGGCTCCACGATGCTCACCTTCACCCCGAAGTGCCGCATGTCGCGCCTGCGGGTGATGCGGGTCCCCATTAGGGGACTGGGACGGGTTTGGGGTCTGGGACTGGGGCGTCACGGGGTTGGGGACCCACCTCAGGCTGTCGGAGAAGGCCTCGATGCAGTATTTGGAGAGGCAGTAGCCGCCGCCGTTGGCGGAGAGGCGGCCGAGCACGCTGGAGGTGTTCACCACGCGGCCCCGCGCCCGCTTCAGCAGCGGCAGCAGCGCCAGCGTCACCTCGATGGCCCCGAAGGTGTTGACGGCCAGCACCTGCCGGTAGTCCTCGATCCGCATCCACTCCGTGGGGCCGATGGGGTTGGCCACCCCCGCGTTGTTCACCAGCCCGAAGAGCCCTGGGGGGCAGGGGGGGGATAGGGGTGGTTGTAGCAGGGCCCCCAGCCTCGCCCCATAGCAGCCCTGCAGGACCCCAGCCCCTGGAGCAGCTCTCGTGCTCCCCCCGGTGCTTCACAGCCCCCCCGTCTCCTCCTCAGAGCCCCCCCATCCTTTTTTAGGGCACCCTAGGGGAGGGCAGCTGGGTTCTGCCCCACTGCCCACAAATGCTCCGTGTCAGAACCCCTGCTGCAACCCTGTCCTGCCCCGTAGCACCCCTCCAGTCCCCCCGGCCTGCCCTGTAACACCCCTCCAGGACCCCCAAGCCTACCCTATAACCTCACCGGCTCTCCCTTCCCCATAACACCCCACCAGGACCCCTTTATACTGCCCTATAACACCTTGGCAGCTCACCCCACCCTATAACACTCCCCAGGCTTCCCCAGCCTGCCCTATAACATCTTATCACCCCTCCCTTCCCCATAACCCCCCCTGGAATCCCCTTATCCTCCCCTATAACACCTTACCAGCTCTCCCTACCCCATAACAACCCCCACAGGACCCCCCCAGCCTGCCCTATAACACCCGCCAGACCCACCTATCCTCCCCTATAATACCTTACCAACTCTCCCTGCCCCGTAACCCGCCCCCCCCAGGACCTCCCATCCTCCCCTGTAACACCGTGGCAGCTCTCCTTTACCTATAACACCCCCTCAGGCCCTCCCATGCTCCCCTATAACAGCTTACCAGCTCTCCCTGCCCCATTAAACCCCACTAGGACCCCATTATCCTCCCCTATAACACCTCAGCAGCTCTCCCCACCCCACAACACCCCCCCCCATACTCCCCTATAACACCTTACCAGCTCTCCTTTACCTGTAACACTCCCCCAAGACCCCCCCTATCCTCCTCTCTAACACCTTACCACCTCTCCCCACCCCATAACACCCCACCAGGACACCCTTATCCTCCCCTCTGACACCTCGGCAGCTCTCCCTGCCCCATAACACCCCCCCCGTTACCCCCCAAACCCCCCAGCCTCACCTTTCTCGCCCACCTCCTCCCGCACCCACTCGGCGGCGCGCCGGATGCTGTCGGAGCGGGTGACGTCCAGCAGGGTGGTGCGGAGGTGCCCGGCGCAGCCCCGCTGCAACCCCTCGGCCCCCCTTGGGGTCAGGCAAGCGGCCAGCACCCGGTAGCCCCTCCGGGCCAGCCGCCGGGCCAGCAGGTTGCCAAAACCGCTGTCGCAGCCGGTGATGAAGACGTGCTTGTCCTGCACGCATGGCAGCCGCCGCCGGTCCCGCACCAGCCAGCCCAGCGCCCAGGCCAGCGCCGCCAGCAAGAGGTACGGCCACATGGTGGGGAGGGACGGGGGGGGGCCTGTGGGGAACCCCCCCAACCCCCCCAAGCTCAATCCCTGCACCCCGGGGCCGGGCACAGGCTCCCAAAGCTGTGCCCCCCCCCCCCCCCACCAAACAGCTCCCCGGGTGCCCCGCCCCGTGCCATGGAGTCAGAGCCCCCCCCCCCCTGCAACTGCAAAGCGGGGTGCTGAGGGTTCGGGCTCGGTGCCCGCCCCACGTCCCAGTGCCTGGGGCATGCGGGGGGGGGGTCCCTGCCCCGCTGCCCCCCCCCAATGCTCTAAGTGACCCCCTCCCCGAGGTTGTAGCATGACAGGGATTAGCTGGGTGCAGGGGGTCAGCACTTGGCCGTCATCTGGGGGGGGGTCCCAGCTGCTTCCCCCACCCCAACTCAGCCCCAGCCCAGCACAGGGACACCCCCGCGCCCCCCCCTCCCCCGCTCCCCACCCACAAAGAGGGTCCCCTCATGCCCTGTCTATGTCCTGTACCCCCCCCAAATAGAAGCCCTATGGGGCTGTGCCCCCCCCAGCCCTATCTGTGGGGGCTTTGGGGGTGCCACACTGCCCCCCCCCCAGAAAAAACCTCTATGGGGTTGGGACAGGGGGGTCCAGGGTGCCCCCCCAAGGCAGGAGCCCCCCCCCCCAAAGTGCCCTATGGGGTCAGGGGGAGCAGCCAGCATCCACCCTGCGTCCCCAGCACTTTGGGGAGGGGGCAGACAGGGGCTGAGCTGCCCCATGGGGGGGGGGGGACACGGGGGGGGGGCTCCTACCTTTGGGGGCAGAGGGCTCCAGGCACAGCGGCAGCAGCAGCAACGGCGCTGGTCTGCAGCCGCCCCCCCCGGCTCAGCCGCTCCTCCCCTGGGGCTTGGGGCCAAAGCCGGTGCCTGGGGGCCCCATGGGGGCCTGGAGGGGTTGGGGGGGGGGGGGGGACAGAACCCGCTGCCACCCCCCCATCCCTCGAGGATTAGCGCCCCGAAGGCGCCTTTTGTCCGGAGAAAAAGGGGCCTCAGAGCCGGGTTTAGCCTTAAAGAGGATGAGGGGGCTTAGGGGGGGCAGCCGGGGCCGCGCCGCCCCTCGCCACGGCTTTATTCGGTGTGGGGGGGGGGGGGGGGGGGGGCACACCCCCGTGGGGGGGGGGGGTTGCTCAGGAGCAGGCAGGCTGCAGCTGCCCCTTGTAGACGTACTCCAGCGCCGTGGCGATGGTGCGCATGTCCAGCTCGATGCTGCGCGCCCAGTTCTCCACGTCGCCGATCTCCTGTTGGGGGTGTAAAAAACGAGGGGGGAGGGGGGGGGGGGGTCAAGGTGCTGCTGGAGGGGGAAGGGGGGGGGTCCCGGGGGGGGGTCCCGCACCCACCTTGAGGGCCTGGTTGAAGTTCTCCACCATGGTGATCCACTGCCCCGTCTGCTTGGCGAACTGCGCTGCCTGCGCCTGCAGCGTCTTCACCTCCTGGTCCAGCTTGCGCTGGTTGACGTAGGCCTGGGCCACCCTATGGGGGGGGGGGGGGGGGGATTTGGGGTGTGTGGGGTAAACAAGGGGGGAGGGGGGGTTAATGGGGGGTGATGGGGGATGTGGGGGTCAATGGGGGGGTTAATGGGGGGTTAAAGTGGGGATATGGGGGTCAATGGGGTGTAATGGGGGGGGTTAATGGGGGGTAAGGGGGGATATGGGGGTAATGGGGTCAATGGGGGGATTAATGGGGGGGTTAATGGGTGATATGGGGGTAATGGGGGTCAATGGGGGGTGATAGGGGATATGGGGGGTTAATGGGGGGTAATGGGGGATATGGGGTTCAATGGGGGGGTAAATGTGGATGAGGGGTGATATGGGGGTCAACAGGGGGTGATGGGGGTTAACGGGGGGTGATGGGGGATGTGGGGGTAATGGGGGGATTAATGGGGGGTAAAGGGAGGATATGGGGGTAATGGGGTCAATGGGGGGTGATATGGGGGTCAGTGAGAGGTGAGGGGGGATATGGGTGTCAATGGGGGGTGATGGTGGTAATGGGGGATTAATGGGGGTCAATGGGGGGTAAGGGGGGATATGGGGGTATTGGGGTCAATGGGGGTTAATGGGGGGTGAGGGGTGATATGGGGGGTTAATAGGGGTCAACGGGGGGTGATGGGTGATATGGGGTTAATGGGGGGTGAGAGGAGGGATATGGGGGTCAGCAGGGGGGTGATGGGGGTTAATGGGGGTTAATGGGGGTCAGTGGGGTGATGGGGGTTGGGGGGTAATGGGGGTCAAGGGGGAGGTGATGGGGGGGTGATGGGTGATATGGGGTAATGGGGGTCAAGGGGGGGTTAACGGGGGTGATGGGTGATAGGGGTTAACGGGGGGGGGTGAGGGGGGTTAATGGGGGTCAAGGGGGTTAATGGAGGTTACTGGATAATGGGGGGGGTGATGAGGGTTAATGGGGGGGTGACGGCGCAATGGGAGGGGGAATGGGGGGTGATGGGGGTGTTATTGGGGGGTGATGGGGCATTTCTGGGGGGTGATGGGGGGACTGTTCCCAGGTTGGGGGTGGGGGTCCCCAGGGGGGAGGGGCCCCGGGGGTGTCCCCGCGCTCACCCCACGTTCAGGTGATCCACCAGGGCCTCTGTCAGGCGCGTCGCGGCAGCGATCGCCTCCCTGCGGCGCCGCTCTGCGGGAAAGCGACGTCAGCGCCGTGACGTCAGCGCCACGCCGCCTGACGTCACGCCCGCGCGGCCGTGACGTCACGGCCCGGTTCCCTCCCCTCCACCCCCCTCCCCTCCATCCCAGGGCACCGCCGCGGACCCCCACTTCCGCGATTGGCAGCGCCGCGGGCCAATGGGGCGGCGCGGCTGGCGGCGCCGCCGGCCAATGGGCGCGCGGCGCGCGGGGGGGGGGGGGGGGGGGAGCGTGGGCGGGGCGGTTGCCATGGTAACGCTCACCCTGCAGCTCGCGCCGCTCGCCCTGCCGCGCCTGGTGCTCCCGCAGCAGCCGGGACAGCATGGCGGCCCTCCGTGCGTCGCCCTGCGTCATGACGTCACCGCCGCCCCGCCCCGCCCCGTCCCGCCGCGGGGCATGACGGGACCGGGGAGGAGCTGGGGGGGGCTATAGGGGAGTAGGGGGGGCTATAGGGACCTAAAGGGACCTAGAGGGACCTAGAGGGGCCTAGAGGGACCCAAGGAGCGCTATAGGGGCCGGGGGGGGGGGCGCTGTAGGGGCCAAGGGGCACTATAGGGGGCTGGTGGGGAACTGTAGGGGTCTTACTGGGCGCTGTAGGGGCCCGGGTGGGTGCTATAGGGGCACAAGGAGTGCTATAGAGGCCGGAGGGGGGCGCTATAGGGGGCTGGGGTTGAGTATAGGGGTCTGGGGGGTCTGTAGGGACCCAAGGAGTGCTATAGGGGCCGGGAGGGGCGCTATAGGGGTCTGATGGGGCCCTATAGGGGCCCAGGGGGTGCTACAGGGAGCTGATGAGGTGCTAGAGGGACCCAAGGAGTGTTATAGGGTCCGGGGGGGGGAGCGCTATAGGGGGGTGGGGGGGCCTTATGGGGACCCAAGGAGCACTGTAGGGATCTGGTGCGGCGCTGTAGGGACCCAGATGGGTGGTATAGGGGCACAAGGAGGGCTATAGGGGCTGGGGGGGGGCGCTATAGGGGGCTAGGGGGGCATATAGGGACTCAAGGAGCACTATAGGGACAGGGGGGTATTATAAGGGCCTGATGGGGTCCTATATGGGGCTGATGGGGCGCTATAGGGGTCTTACTGGGCGTTGTATGGGCCCAGGTGGGTGCTGTAGGGGCCCAGGGAGCGCTATAGGGGTGTGCATGGGGCATAGCACCCTAGAGGGCGCTATAGGGGCCTGATTGGACCCTATAAAGGCCAAGGAGTGCTATAGGGAGCTGATGGGCTGCTATAGGGGCCCAAGGAGCACTATAGGGGGCTGAAGGGGCCCTATAGGAGCCAAGGAGCACTATTGGGGCCGGGCGGGGGGGGCGCTATAGGGGCCGAGGGGGTGCTAAAGAGAGCTGATGGGGTGTTATAGGGACCCAAGGAGTGCTATAGGGACCGAGGGGGAGGCGCTATAGGGGCCCAAGGAGCACTATAGGGGTCTAATGGGGCACTGTAGGGGCCCACGGGGTGCTCTAGGGTCCCAAGGAGCGCTATAGGGGTGTGGAGGGGGCATAGCACCCTAGAGGGCGCTATAGGGGCCTGATGGGGCCCTATAGAGTCCGAGGGGGTGCTATAGGGGCACAAGGAGCACTATAGGGGGCTGATGGGCCGTTACAGGGACCAAGGAGCAGTACAGGGGTCCATCTGGGCGCTGTAGGGAGGGCTATAGGGCCCAAGGAGCGCTCTAGGGGTCTGACTGGGCTCTTTAGGGGCCCAAGGGGTGCTATAGGGGCCCAAGGAACCTATAGGGGTTGGGGTGGGGCATCGGGACCTGGGGTGGGGGCTGTGGGGACTCACAGGGGCCTGGGGTGGGGGCTGTGGGGTCCCAAGTGGAGGCCTGGGGGGCCCGTAGTGGCCATAGGGGTCTGGCTGAGGGGGGGCTACAGGGACCCATAGGGGCTGGGGGTGCTATAGGGGCCTGTCTGAGAGCCTGGGGGGGGCTGAGGGAGCCTGGCTGGGTGCAGGGCGGGCAGAAAAGGGCCCCTGGGGGATTCTTCCTCCTCCTCCTCCTCCTCCTCTTCCTCCTGCAGTGGTGGCTGGGGCTGGCAGAAGCCAGGGGTGGGCAGGGGGCCGGGGGGGCGCTGGTGCAGAGCAGCCCTGTTCCCGTTCCCGTTCCCATTAACATTCCTGTTCCCGTTCCCATTAATGTTCCTGTTCTCGTTCCCGTTCCCATTAACGTTCCCATTCCTATTAATGTTCCCGTTCCCATTAACATTCCTGTTCCCATTCCCATTCCCATTAACATTCCTCTTCCCATTCCTTTTCCCATTCCCGTTCCCATTCTCTGCCCTCCCCGGGAAGTGGCCTTCTCTTTCCCACGGTGGCCAGGCCATCGGGAGGGGATTTGGAGGCTCGGGGGGGAGGCCTGGACAGCAGCCAGGAGTTGTGGGGCGGGGGGGTCCTTCCCCCACCTCACCCCCAGGCCAGCAGCGAGGAGGAGGAGGAGGAGGAGGAAGAGGTCAGCGCAGCTCCCGCAGGGCCGAGCAGCGCGGCCAACTCCCAGCCATCTCCGCGGGCCTGGGGGGGGAGCGGCGATGGTTAAAAATAGCCCCCGGGGCTGGAAAATATGACTGCCCCCCCCGAGCTGCTGCGGGGGCGCGGGGCTGCTCGCTCCCGGGGGGCCTGGCCCCGCTGCGCACCCCCTGCCCACTTCCAACCCCCCTGTGTGGGTCCTGCTCCTGCTGTCAGGGGGGGTGCCCCCCACCCAGGGGTGCCCCCCACCTAGGGGTGCCCCCGCCCAGCTCTGTGATGGGTGCTGGGGTGTCGGGGGGGGGGCGCATGAGCCTGGTGCATGGTGGCAAATGTCCCACAGCGCTTTGGGGGGGCACAGGATGGGGGGTGCAAAGTGGGGGGTGCTGGGGTGCAGTGTAACGGGGTAGGCTGTGATGTGGGGGGTAAAGAGGGGGGGCATGTGGTGTAACATAGGGTGCTGGGCGATGGGGGGTGCCGTGTAGGGCGATTTGGGGTGCTGAGCACTGCACTGGGGGGGGTCCCAGCCCCCCCATGCGGCCGGGGGCTGGGTCCTGGGGCCGTGTCCCGGTGCAGGGTCCCGGTGAGCCATCCCCGTGCGATGTCACCGCTCTGTGTCACCGTGGTGTGTCATCGCCGTGTGTCCCCGTGCCGTGTCACCGTGCTGTGTCACCGCTCCGTGCCCACTGCAGCAGCCCCACGCGGTGTCACCGTGCGGTGTCCCCATGCGGTGTCCCCACGGTGTGTCCCGGTGCACTGTCCCCGTGCAGCATCCCGGTGCAGCACCCCCGTGGTGTGTCCCCGTGCGCTGTCCCCGTGCAGTGTCACAGCCCTGTCCCCGTGCAGTGTCCCCGTGGTGTGTCCCCAAGCTGTGTCACTGTGCGGTGTCCCCACGGTGTGCCCCGCTGCAGTGTCCCCACGCCGTGTCACCGCGGTGCGTTCCCCCCCCCCCCGGTGCGCCCCGTTGCACCCTCCCGGTGCAGCATCCCCGCGGTGCGTCCCCGCGCGCTCTCCCGGTGCCACCGGGCACTGTCCCAGCCCTGTCCCCGTGCCGTGCCCCCCCCCCGCCCTTGCCTGTCACTCGCCGCGGGGCGGGGGCCGCGCTGGCCGCCAGCCGGGTCCGCAGGGGCGGGGGGCGGACCGGAGCGGCGGGGAGCGGCCGGCGAGGAACGGACGGGAGCGGCGGGGAGCGGCGGGGAGCGGGGCGCCATGGCGGGGCCGCGGTGGCTGCCCTGGCTGTGCCTGCCGCTGCTGGGCAGCGCCGCCTTCAACCTGGACGCGGGCAGCACCCTGCTGAAGGACGGCGCCAAGGGCAGTCTCTTCGGTTTCTCGGTGGCCCTGCACCGGCAGCTCAGCCCCGAGCCGGCCAGCTGGTGAGCGCCCGAGGGGGGGGTTGAGCCCTGGGGACCCCCCGGTCCCCTCCTCATCCCCGCTTCCAGCAGCCCCGGGGTCATTCGGAGGGAAGCGGGGTGCTGGGAGGGAGCCCCGGGGTGCTGGGGAGGGTGGATGGGGTGGGGGGGACACGCGCGTTCGGCCGCCGGACCCCCCCTCCAGTCCCAGCCCCGTCCCCGCTGCCCCCGCGCCCCGCTCGGTGCCGAGCCGCCGGACGCCCACCCGCGTGCCAGGGGAGCCGCCGACCCCGGGGGGGGCTCAGCTGCAACGGAGCGGGGGGGCACGAAGGCGAGGAGCCGAGCGGGGAGAGCCCCGGGGGTCCCGCAGCCCCCCTGGGTGTCCCGCTGTCCCCCCACCCCTTGCCCGGTGCGCCCCCGGTCGGGGCCGGTGGCGCCAGCGCGGTGGCGCCGGTGGGAGCCGCCCGGCCCCCGCTGCCGCCCTCTCGACATTCCTGGCGCCGCCGGGCCCTCGGTGCGCCCTGCCCGGTGGCCGAGCTCCCGGCAGGTGCTTGTGGAGCTGCTGGCATCGTGCTGCACTCCGCGGCACCGGGAACCGGGCACGGCACCAGCACCGGGAACCGGGCATGGCACTGGGAACTGGCACGGCACCGGCACTGGGTGCCAGGCACAGCACCAGGAACCGGGCATGGCACTGGCACTGGGAACTGGGCACTGGGCACAGCACCGGGAGCCAGGCATGGCACCAGCACCGGGAACCGGGCACGGCACCGGGAACTGGGCACAGAGCACCGGCACCGGGAACTGGGCATGGCACTGGGCACAGCACGGACACGGCACTATGCATGGCACTGGGCATGGCACCGGGCACTGGGCACAGCACGGGCATGGCACCGGCCATGCCACCAGCACCAGTGTCCCCCCGCTCGTCCCCTCCGGTCCCCCCAGCCCCAGCATCTCCCGGGGCAGCCTCAGCCCCGAGCTCCTTACTTGGAGCCTTGGCCCGGGCACGCCGGGCACTGCCCGGGGTGGGGGGACGCGCCCGTGCCTGCTCCTGGCTCCCTCCTTTTTTGGGCATGTTGCTGCCGAGTTATTTTGAGTGAATTCCAGTTTATTTTTACCAGCTCTGCCTCTCCGTCCCCTCCTGGGGCTCCTTTGTGTCTTGAGGCCACCATCCCCTGGGGACAGGCCGGGGGGGTGCCCCATGGTCACAGGGGAGCCGCCACCTCCGCACTCCTCAGGGCACAGCGAGATGGGGCTGAGACCCCTCCCCACGGAACCTGGGGGGGCTGGGGGGGGTCAGGGGGATGGGACCAGGGGGGTCCGGGGTGCTCCAAGGCCTGGGAACAACCGTGCTGGGGCCATGGCACCGAGCTGGGCACACGCGGTGCCTGCAGCCGTGAAATCAGGTTGGGAGAGCAGGGACAGCTGCGCGGGGGCAGCGGGCAGGGGGCCGCGGCGAGGGGGGCTTGGGGGGGGCGAGCGTGCAAAGCTGGCAGTGCTGGGAGGGGGGCGGGGACTCACATCCACACGTGCGTGCCCTGATGGGGGGCTCCCCGTCCCCGCAGGCTGCTGGTGGGGGCTCCCCTGGCACCGGCGCTGCCCAGCCAAGCCGCCAACCGCACCGGGGGGCTCTTCGCCTGCCCGCTGACCCCCGAGCTCTCTGACTGCTGGCGGGTGCCCATCGACGAGGGAGGTGAGGTGCTCGGCCCCCCCCGCAGGGGGCAGAGGTGATGGGGGGGACGGGGATGACGGCGCTGACGCTGCCCCCCCCCACACACACCCTCCCAGTTGACCTGCAGAGAGAGAGCAAAGAGAACCAGTGGCTGGGGGTGAGCGTGAAAAGCCAGGGCGCCGGCGGCAAGATTGTGGTGAGCACCCGGCGAGGGGGGACGTGGGGACGAGGTGGGGTGACACAGGTGGGGAGCGGGGAGGTGTTGGGGGTGCCTCCTGACACCGTCCCCGCTCGCAGACCTGCGCCCACCTGTACGAGGCGCGGAACCGGGTGCGGCAGCCCCTGGAGACGCGGGACGTGATCGGGCGCTGCTTCGTGCTGAGCCAGGACCTGCAGGTGCACGATGAGCTGGACGGCGGCGAGTGGAAGTTCTGCGAGGGGCGGCCGCAGGGCCACGACCGCTTCGGCTTCTGCCAGCAGGGCCTGGCCGCTGCCTTCAGCCCCGACCAGCACTACATCCTCTTCGGGGCCCCCGGCACCTACAACTGGAAGGGTGAGCGTGGGCAGGCGCCCGGGAGTGGGTGTGAGCGCAGCGGTGGGTGCGAGCGGGGTGCGTGTCCACGTGAGTTGGGTTTGCACACACGAGCTGGTGTGTGTGTGCGTGTGTGTGGGGTGCACGTGTGGGTGCTGGGTGAGCCGTGGGGCCGTGTGCGTGTGCACGGTTGTGGGTGCACAGCCGCATGCCCGTGCTGTGGGATGCCCCATGGGGGCAGGACCCCCCCGTGCTCTCAGCGCCGCGGGGCAGCCGACATCTCCAGCACCCCTCTTGTCCCCGCACAGCAGGAGGGTCCCCGGGAGGGTCCCCCCGGGAGGGTCCCCCAGCCCCTCTGACCCCTCCTCGGTTTGGCAGGGAACCTGCGCGTGGAGCTGCTTAACCAGAGCTCCCTCGACCCGCTGCGCTACGACGACGGCCCCTACGAAGCGGGGGGCGAGAAGGACCAGGACCCCTCGCTCATCCCCGTGCCCGCCAACAGCTACCTGGGTACGGGCACGGCGGAGCCCGGCGTGGCGTGGGGAGCCCCCCGGTCCCCCCCCACCTGGCTCCAGCCTGCCCCATCCCGGCGCCCTCCCTGACCCCCTCCTCTCTTTCTCTCTCGGCCCGCCGGGCGCAGGTTTGTTGTTTGTGACAAACGTTGATAGCTCAGACCCCGACCAGCTGGTCTACAAAAGCCCCGACCCCAACGAGAAGGTGCCCGGCGCGGCCGGCGATGTGCCCCAGAATAGCTACTTGGGTTCGTACGCGGCGCCGCCGCGTCCCCGTGTGCCACCCCCTGGAGTCACCCCCCCCCCCCGCCTCCCCATGTGCCACCCCCCGGAGCCGTGTCGTGTCGGTGTGTCCCCCCCCCCTCGTGTCTGTGCAGAGCAGAGGAGAGCGGAGCTGCTGCAGCCTCCGGGCCCCAGCACACGCACACACACACACGCAGACACACGCGTGTGCACGCACCCAGCTCGCTTTGCACCCCTCCCACACCCCGTGCACACCCCCCCCCCCCGCACACCCAGGCGTGCACACACAGCCCCTTGCACGCCCAACCCTGCACACGCGTGGCTGTGACCTGCCCCGTGCCAATCCCCCGTGCCCCCCAAGACCCTTTTGGGTCCATGTGGTGCCTGTGCCCCCCCCCCCAGCTCCCCCCATCCCCATGCCCTGACTGTGGCCGTGTGTCCTGTTGCTGTGCCTGGGTTGTGCTGGGGGCACCGCCAGGCTTGGGGGGGGGGGGACACTGGGTGTGTGTGGGGATTCCGGGGGTCCCAATTGAGTGCTGAGCCTGGCGTGGCCCCCCCGCACCCCAGGTCCCTGTGCTTTTCCCTCCGGTGATGTTTCTGCATGGGGGGGGTGCATGGGGGGTGCATGGGGGCTGCATCCTGCTGGGTGCCTGGGGGCTGGGGGGGCTGTGGCGGGGCTGGGGGGGCTGGGCATGGGCTGGGCTGTGCTGCTGGGGGGGGTCGGGTGCTGCCACTGCTGCATGGGGTCAGGGGTGGGGGGTCCCCAAGGCCCTGGGGGCTCTGCATCCGCTGGGGAGGGAGATCTGGGTGCTCCAGGTCTTGCTGCTCTACCCCCAAAATCTTCCCTTCTCTCCCCAAAATCTTCCCTTCTGGCCATGCGGGGAAGGGAGGGGGCTGGTCCTCACCCCCCCCCCCCCCCCACCTCGCTTTCCCCCAGAGCTGGAAGAGGACCCAGGACCCCCCACCTCTGCCTCCCCCCCCCCAAGTACAGACTATATGGAGCACAGAACAGGGAAACTGAGGCACGAGCCGAGCAGGACCCCCCCCCCATCCCCATCCCCGTGCCCCCCACCCCAAAGCACCAGGGCCCCCAGCCACGCAGGGAGCCGAGCAGAGAGAGAGAGACGGAGACGGACAGAGGGCACCGGGTGGGGCACGGCGATGGGGGCCGGGTACAAATCACCCCCCAACCCCCAAAAATAATAATAATAATAAAAAAAAACGCCCCCACCCTCAGGTTTCTCGGTGGACTCGGGCGCGGGCCTGACGCGGCGGCAGGAGCTGAGCTTCGTGAGCGGCGCCCCCCGCGCCAACCACACGGGCGCCGTGCTCATCCTGCGCCGCGACAGCGCCCAGCGCCTGGTGCCCGAGGCCGTGCTGCGGGGCGAGCAGCTCACCTCCGCCTTCGGCTACGCCCTGGCCGTGCTGGACCTCAACAGCGATGGGTGAGGCTGGTGGGGGGGGGGCACCAAGGGGTGGGGGGGCACCCACGGTGCCCGCGGTGCCGGGGACCCGCGGTGCCGCCGCGCGGGGTGGTCCCAAGAGGGGGGTGACGTGGTGGCCGTGCCCGCAGCTGGATGGACCTGGTGGTGGGGGCCCCCCACTTCTTTGAGCGCAAGGAGGAGATCGGGGGGGCCGCCTACGTCTACATCAACCCGGCGGGGCACTGGGACGCCGCCGCCCCCCTGCGCCTCAACGGCACCCGCGGCTCCATGTTCGGCATCGCCCTGGGTGCTGCCGGGGACCTCAACCAGGACGGCTTCGAGGGTGAGGGGCGCTGGGGGGGGGCTCTGGGGTCCCCGGGTGCTGCTGCGTCCCCCCCCCTCACCGCTTCTTCCCCCCCAGATCTGGCTGTGGGAGCCCCCTTTGATGGTGCTGGCAAGGTCTACATCTACCACGGCAGCAACCTCGGCATCGTGGCGAAGCCGGCGCAGGTGAGGGATGGGGGTCAGAGGGGGGGGGGGGGAAGTTCCCCGGTGCCCCCCGCTGCTGGTTCCCAGCGTCACAGCTGTCCTTGTCCCCAGGTCCTGGATGGGGAGGGCGTGGGGGTGACGGCCTTCGGGTACGCGCTCTCAGGGGGGCTGGATGTGGATGGGAACCTCTACCCCGACCTGCTCGTGGGCTCCCTCTCTGACACCGTGGTGCTGTACAGGTGAGCGCCCGCCACGGGCACCCCCAGCCCCAAACAGGGCACCCAAATCCCCAAGCATCCCCTGATCCCAAGCATCCCCTATCCCCGAGCATCCCCTGTCCCCGAGCAACTCCTGATCCCGATCATCCCATAAACCTAAGCATCCCCTAACTCCAAGTATCCCCTAACCCTGAGCATCCCCTATCCCTGCGCATCCCCTAACCCCAAGGATCCCCTAACCCCAAACATCCCCTAACCCTGAGCATCCCCCATCCATGCACATCCCCTAATGCCAAGCATCCCCTAACCCCAAGCATCACCTGATCCTAAGCACCCCATAACCCTGAGCATCCCCCATCCCTGCACATCCCCTAACCCCAAGGATCCCCTAACCCCAAGGATCCCCTAACCCTAAGGATCCCCTAACACCAAGCATCCCCTAACCCCAAGCATCCCCTAACCCCAAGCATCCCCTAACCCCAAGGATCCCCTAACCCCAAGGATCCCCTAACACCAAGGATCCCCTAACCCCAAGCATCATGTAACCCCAACCATCCCCTGATCCCAAACACCCCGTAACCCCAAGCATCCCCCATCCTTGCGCATCCCCTAACCCACAGCATCCCCTGTCCCTAAGCATCATCCCCCATCCCCAGCTCCCCCCACGCCCCCACCTCAGGCTCCCCCCGTCTCTTGGCACAGCCGGGGGGTCCCGTGCAGGGGCTGCGCATGGTGGGGGTGCCCCTGGTGGGGCCCAGCCCGACACCACCGTGCTCCCCCCCCCCCCCCGCAGGGCTCGCCCCGTGGTGCACGTCTCCAGGAACGTCTCCCTGGTTCCCCCCAACATCGACCTGGAGCAGAGCAACTGCCAGCACCAGGAGGGCGTCTGGTGGGTGCCACATGGCCCGGGGGGGGGGGGACAAGGGGGGTGTCGGGGCCCCCCCGTCTCACCCCACTTCTGCCCCACGCCCCCATAGCGTGGACGTCCGAGCCTGCTTCAGCTACACGGCCAGCCCGGCCAGCTACAGCCCCCGCCTCGGTGAGTGGGGACGGGTGGCTGGGGGGGTCCTGGGGGGCTGCGTGTCCCCCACAGAGGGGATGGGACCCCTGTGGGGTGAGGGGGACCCCGGCATGGCCCCGTCCCTCTGCCCCCAGTGCTGGAATACGTGTTCGACGCCGACACGGAGCGGCGGCGGCTGGGCCATGCCCCCCGCGTCGCCTTCCTCGGCCGCCGTCCCTCGGACCCCGAGCACCAGTTCTCCGACACGGTGGAGCTGCCCCGGCAGCACGCCCGCATCTGCGTCAAAGCCACCTTCCAGCTCCAGGTGGCTCCCTGTCCTCGTCCCCGTCCCTGTCCCCAACCCCATCCTGTCCCTGTCCCTGTCCCCATCCTCGTCACCAAATCCATCCCATTCACAAACCGTCTCCATCCCTATCCCACTCCTGTCCCCATCCTTGTCCCTTCCCCTTCCCTGTCCTCATCCCTGTGCCAACTCTGCCCCATCCCTGTCCTCTTCTCCGTCCCTGTCCCCGTCCTTGTTCCATCCCTGAGCCATCTCCATCCCATCCCTGTCCCTGTTCCCACGCCTGTGCCATCCCCATCCCATCCTCATCCTTTTCCCATCCCTGTCCCTGGGCCATCCCCATCCGTGCCATCCCTGTCCCTATCCTCGTCCCTGTCCCGTCCCTGTCCCCATCCCTGTCCCATCCCCATCCCTGTCCCCGTCCCTGTCCCATCCTCATCCCTGTCCCCAGCCCATCCCCATCCCTGTGCCATCCCTGTCCCACCCCCGTCCCCATCCCGTGTCCCCCCTCGCCCTCACCCTCTCTCTTACTGTCCCCAGGACAGTATCCGTGACAAGCTGCGCCCCATCGCCGTCACCCTCGCCTACGGCATCCAGGGGGCCGGGGCGGCGCGGCACAGCCGGGGGGCCGCCCTGCCCCCCCTGTCCCCCGTGCTCAGCCCTCAGCAGCCCAGCAGCCAGCGCACCGAGGTGAGGAGCCGTCCTGCTCGGGGCCAGCTTGGGGGGGGGGGGGGCGGTTCTGCCTCCCTCGAGGTGTCCCCGAGCCTGCTGTGCGTGTCCCCTGTCCCCCCCCCCCCCCCCCCCCGCAGGTTCACTTTCTGAAGCAGGGCTGCGGGGACGACAAGATCTGCCAGAGCAACCTGCAGCTGCACTTCCAGTTCTGCGCCCGCCTGGGGGACGCCGATTTCGTGCCCCTGCCCAGGTGAGCGGGGCTGGGTGCCGTCCGTCCCCCCCACCCCACACATCCTCACCCCACGGGGTGGAGGGGACGCCCGGCGGGGGCTCACTGGGGCTGTCCCCCACCCCCCAGGGGTGAGGACGGCACTGCCATCTTCGCCATGAGCGACCAGAAGGACGTGGCCCTGGAGATCCACGTCACCAACCTGCCCTCGGACCCCGCGGAGCCGCAGCGGGACGGGGACGATGCCCACGAGGCCGTGCTCACCGCCACCTTCCCCGAGGAGCTGCCCTACTCCGCCGTGCGCCCCTATGACGGCCGGGCACCCTCGGTGCGGCAGGGGATGGGCAGGGGGGCGAGGGAGGGGGGCTTTGGGGGTGCGGAGCCGTGGGGATGGACCTGGGGGGCCCAGGGATGCAGAGGGATGGGGATGGGCCTGAGGGTGCTGAGGGGGTGGGATGGGGATGGATGCGGGGGGAGTTTTGGGGGGCTGGGGTTTGGGACAGGGAGGGTACTGGGGGATGCTGGGGTTTGGGATGGGGCTGGTCCCAAAGGTGTTGGGTTTGGGATGGGGCTGGTCCCAGAGGTGTTGGGTTTGGGATGGGGCTGGTCCCAGAGGTGCTGGGGTTTGGGGTGGGGCTGGTTCCGGGGGTTTGGGGGTGGGGAGTGCCCGCAGCAGGTCCCCACTCTCTGCCCCCAGGACAAGCCGGTGGTTTGCCTCGCCAACCAGAACGGCTCGCAGGTGGAGTGCGAGCTGGGGAACCCCCTGAAACGTGGAGCCCAGGTGGGTGCAGCTCCCTGAGCGCCCCCCCTCCCCCCCAACAACCCCCCCGGGACCCCCGGCCCCAACCCTCGCCCTGTGCCCCCAGGTGCGTTTCTACCTCATCCTCAGCACCCTGGGCATCACCCTCCAGACCACAGACCTGGCGGTGGAGCTGGCCCTGTCCACGTGAGCTGGGGAGGGTGGCGGGGGCTCCGCAGGTGGCGTGGGAGGGGCTCAGAGTGATGTCCCCCCCCCCCGACCCCCTTAATTTCCCCAGGATCAGCGAGCAGCCGGGGCTGGAGCCGGTGGTGGCTCGGGCGCGCGTGGTCATCGAGCTGCCTCTCTCGGTGACAGGGTGAGTGGCAGCGGGGTGGGGGCCGGGCCCCCCCCCGGGCCCCCCCCCTCCTCTCCACATCCCCCTGACCCCCCCCACTGTGTCCCCGCAGCGTGGCCGTGCCCCCCCGGCTCTTTTTCGGCGGGGTGGTGCGGGGCGAGAGCGCGGTGCGGCGGGAGAGCCAAGTGGGCAGCGCCGTGCGCTTCGAGGTGACGGTGAGTCTGGGGGGCTTTGGGGGGGGTTTCAGCCGTGCCCCCCGCCCCCCCCCCCAACCATTCACACCCCATCCCGTGCAGGTCTCCAACCGGGGCCAGTCGCTGAAGACGCTGGGCTCGGCCTTCCTCACGCTGCAGTGGCCCCACGAGATCAGCAATGGGAAGTGGCTGCTGTACCCGCTGCAGCTGGAGCTGGCGGCGGCGCCGGGGCCGCGGGCGTCCTGCAGCCCCGCTGCCAACCCGCTGCTGCTGGCCCTGGTACGGCGGGGGGGTGGAGTGGGACGGTGGGCGGGGGGGGGGCTGTCCCCTCTCCATGCCAGTCCTTTGTCCCCCAGGAGCCGCCAGGGGACACTGAGCTCGCCGAAGCGCCCGCCACGGGGTCCTGGTGGGTGCCAGCGCCCGCAGAAAGGAAAAAGAACGTGACACTGGTGAGCGGGGCTGGGGTGCTCCTGCTATTGGGGTGCTCACGTTTCTGGGGTGCTCCCAGTCTTGGGGTGGTCTCGGGGTGCGTGGCCATGCTGTGACCCCCCCCCGTCCCCCCAGGACTGTGCCCAAGGCACCGCACGCTGCCTGGCGTTCCGCTGCCCGCTGCACAGCTTCGAGCGCGCCGCCGTGCTCACCGCCCGCGGGCGGCTCTGGAACAGCACCTTCCTGGAGGTAAAAAGGGAACGGGGACAGGGACGGGGACGGGGATGGGGACAAGGACAAGCCCTGTGCTGTGCCCCTGCTGCAGGAGTTCCTGGCTGTCACCTCGGTGGAGCTGATCGTGCGCGCCAGCGTCTCGGTGACCTCCTCCATCAAGAACCTGGTGCTGAAGGACGCCTCCACGCAGGTCTGACCCCACGCCCCCGGCACCCGGCGCCCTCCCCGCCACCCCCTGACCCACGCTGCCATCCCCAGATCCCTGTCACCATCTACCTGGACCCCGGCGTGGCGGTGGCCGGCGGCGTGCCCTGGTGGGTCATCCTCCTGGCTGTGCTGGCCGGCATCCTTGTCCTGGCCCTGCTGGTCTTCATCCTCTGGAAGGTGAGTGAGGGGGACGGGGTCCCTGCGGCAGGATGTGTCCCCTCCCCGTGGCACAGGGTGCCCCGAGGGTGCCATGCTGTGCTGGTCCACCCTGGCCGTGCCATGCTATCCCTACTGTGTCATGCCACGCCACGCTGCTGGGCCACTGCTACGCTGTGCCATGTGGGGCCGTGGTGTCAGGGCACTGCTGTGCCGTGCTGTGCCATGCTATGCTCCTGGACCAGTGCCATGCTGTGCTACACCGTGCCAAGCAGTGCCGTGGTGTCAGGGCACTGCTGTGCCACACCATGCCATGACCAGCGCCGTGCCATGCTGTGCCGTGCCCAGCCTCACCTTCTCACTTCCTCCCCAGTGCGGCTTCTTCAAGCGGAGCAGCCAAACCTCCCGCTACACCACTAATTATTACCGGGCCCACCGGAGGCTGCAGCCCTCCGAGGCGGACAAGCAGGCTCTGGAGGGCCAGCGGTAACGCGGGGCCGGCTCCCTGGGCCGGCAGCAGCCAGCACGGGTGCGCACGGGCGCACAGCCCCCCCTGCACGGGTGTGCGAAGGAGTGCAGTGTGCCCAGGCGGAGGGATGAGGGCTGGCGGTGTCTGCATGCAGCTGTGCGAGGGATTGAAGCAGTGGGGCAGGCAGAAAGAGGGTTTGCAGTGTCAGGGCAGCAGGGAGCGAGGGTTTGCAGTGCTGGTGCGTGGTTGTGTGAGGGTTTGCAGTGCTGGTGCATGAGCGTGTGTGGGTTTGCAGGGCTGGTGTGTGGCTGTGCGAGGGTTTGCAGCACCAAATGAAGGTTTGCAGCAGTGGGGTGGCAGGGCAGGAGCCTGCTGTGCTGCTGGTGCATGGCCATGCCAGGGTTTGCAGTGCTGAGCCGGCACGCAGATGTGTGAGGGTTTGCAGCACCGGTGCAACGTGCATGCCCCCGTGGTGACATCTGGGGGAAGCGCAGAGCTGTGAGCACGTGGAGCTGGACCCGATCCCGCCTGGCTGCCCGTGCTGCCTGGTGGGGCTGAGCCCCCCGGGGCTGACCCCGTGCTCCCCGCAGCTCGGTTTCTTCCGCCGGGCACGCTACGCGCCGCCAGCTGTGCCGCAGTACCACGCCGTCAAGATCCCGCGGGAGGAGCGGCAGCAGTACCGCGAGGAGAAGATGGGCACCATCCAGAGGAAGGAGTGGGCTGTGAACTGGAGCGAGGCCAGCGACGGGCACGTCACCCCCAGCTCGGCGTAGCCCTGGGGCTGCCGACCCCAGCAGGGGGACGCGGGACACGGAGGCCCCCCCTGGCCCTGCTGGCCGTGCCCCAGGGAAGGACCCTCTGGCAACACGCGGGGACACGCACGTGTGTGCCAGTGCTCGCCTGCCTCGGCCAGGCACACCCAGAACTGCTCGCAGTGGGACAGGGTCCCCGGGGACCGCTCCGCTGCAGGCTGTGGCTTGTCCCCAGGGGGATGGATTGTCCCCAAGGGGACAGCTCGGCCCTACAGGGATGGTCCCATCCTATGAGGGGCTGGCTTGTCCCCAGGGGATGGCTTATCCCTAGAGGGATGGCTCGTCCCCAGGGGGCTGGCTTGTCCCCAGAGGGTTGGCTTATCCCAGAGGAATGGCTTGTCCCCAGAAGGATGGTTCATCCCCAAAGGGCTGGCGTGTCCCCAGAGGGTTGGCTTGTCCCCAAAAGGCTGGCTTGTCCCCAAGGGATGGCTCGTCCCCAAGGGGCTGGCATGTCCCCAGTGGATGGCTTATACCAGAGGGATGGCTCATCCCCAAGGCGCTGGCGTGTCCCCAGAGAAATAGCTTGTCCCCAGAGGATTGGCGTGTCCCCAAGGGCTGGCGTGTCCCCAAGGGCTGGCGTGTCCCCAAGGGGCTGCCTCCTCCCCGGGACACCTCAGCCCCCTGGGGCCAGCCAGACCCCTCAGCGCCCCCTCCTACGAGGCCGACCCTGCTCCCGGGGCCGGCCCAGCGTCGCCCGATGACACCCAATAAACGGAGCAGCCCCCCCCGACCCCGCCCCGTGTCGTCCCTTCGAGGTCCCCCCGCCGGGGTTCGGGGGTCCCAGGTCCCAGCAGGGAGCGGGGAAGCGCCGGGGGGGTCCCGAGCTGCGGGGGGGGGGCAGCGCCGCCATTATGGGGGCGGCTCTGGTGGGCGCCGCCATGATGGGTGCGGCCGCGGGCGCTGGGAGCGGCCATGATGGGTGTGGCGGGGGAGCGGCCCGGGTGGGCGCCGCCATGATGGGTGTGGCGGCGGTCTCTGGGAGCGGCCATGATGGATGCGGCCGTTTCCTCTGCCGTGGCCGCGCGGAGCCCTCAATGTGGCGACACCGGAGGCCCTGTGCCCCTGTCCCCGGGCCTGTCCCCGTCCCCCCCGGTCGGCCCCATCGGCAACAGCGCCTCGGGGAAAGCAGGGGCGCGGCCCTGCCCTCAAGCAAGATGGCGGCGCCCTGACCCAAGATGGCGCCGGGCTGGCGACACGCGCTGCCTTTGGGCTGACGTCAGAACCGCTTCCGTCGCCACCCGGAAGCGGCCCGTCCATGGAGGCGCCCAGGCCGAGGCCGTCGCGGAACCGCCGCCGCTCCCGGGGATGGTGAGAGCGGGGCGGGGGCGCGGTCCGAGGGGCCCCGCGGGTGCCCCCCCCGTGCCCTTCGCACCCCCTCATCCCCTCGGGACCCCCCCCGGGACCCCGTTTGGCCCCCCCAGGATTCCCCGGTCCCCCTCCGGTTCCCTCCGGTGCTCCCCGGGACCTCCCCGGTTCCCCCGCCCCCACCCGGCCCTTTTCAGGACCCCCCCGCCCCCCCGTCAAGGACCTCGCGTGTTCCCCCCCGGTCCCTTCCCGGCCCCTGTAACGGGTCCGAGCCCCTCCGAGTCCCCCCGGGACCTCTCCGGTTTCCTCTGGTCCCCCCGGGACCTCCCCGGTTCCCCGCCCCCCCCCCCCGGCCCCTCCCGTGTCCTCCCCCACCCCCCCAGTCCACCCCCGGCACCCCCCCGACCCCCCAGACCTCCTGTCCCCTCCCCGGTCTCCTCCGGTCCCCTCCCAGCCCCTGTAACGGGTCCGAGCCCCCCCCCCGGTTCCCCCCCTGGTCCGGTCCCCGGTGCCAGC
Organism: Mergus octosetaceus; assembly: GCA_036873955.1. Taxonomy (NCBI): domain Eukaryota; kingdom Metazoa; phylum Chordata; class Aves; order Anseriformes; family Anatidae; genus Mergus; species Mergus octosetaceus. Next base: position 13,729,881 of record CM072301.1, on the reverse strand, counting down.
CGCGGACCGTCGCCCCCTGCCCCCCCCCCCAGAGGTGCTGTCCCCCGACCTGATGGCGTCGGGCGCGGCGAGCCGCTCCGAGGACGAGGAGTCGCTGGCGGGGCAGAAGCGGGGCTTGGCCCAGGCCTCGGGTGCCATCCCGAAGCGCCGCAGCTCCTCACGGTACGGTACCGGGGTACCAGGGTGCTGGGGGGGGGTCGGGGGGGGGCACGGGGCTGGATCCAGCCCCGGGAAGGGGAGGGGGTGGCAGGGCCAGAGCCGCCTCTTGCCCGCCAGGTTCATCAAGAGGAAGAAATTTGACGATGAGCTGGTAGAGAGCAGCCTGGCCAAGTCCTCCAGCCGGGCCAAGGGCGCCGGCGGCGTGGAGCCGGGGCGCTGCTCGGGCAGCGAGCCCTCTTCCAGCGAGAAGAAGAAGGTGAGGAGGCAGCGGGGGGCGTTTCGGGGCGCCTGGGGTGTGTGGAGAGACCCCCAACGCCCCTCGCTGCCTGCCCAGGTCTCCAAGTCCGTGTCCGCCCCCGTGGCGCCCAGCCCCGTCCCGACCCCCGGCCTCGCCAAGCGGATGAAGAAGAGCAAGCAGCCCCTGCAGGTGACGAAGGACCTGGGCCGCTGGAAACCTGCCGATGACCTTCTGCTCATCAACGCCGTGCTGCAGGTAACGGCCCCGGCTCTCTCCGGGGTCTCGGTGGAGGGGTATGGGGGGGTTCTGCAGCCCCCTGCGGAGCCGTGCCCTCACCCGGGGGCTTTCGCAGACCAACGACCTCACCTCGGTGCACTTGGGCGTGAAGTTCAGCTGCCGCTTCAACCTGCGGGAGATCCAGGAGCGCTGGTACGCGCTGCTCTACGACCCCATCATCTCCAAGTGAGCACGGGGCCGGGCCTGGGGGGGCAGCGCCACCCCTTGGGGGGGCTGCAGGGGCTCTCACTCTGTGCCCCCCCCCCAAGGCTGGCTTGCCAGGCCATGCGGCAGCTGCACCCCGAGGCCATCGCTGCCATCCAGAGCAAGGTGCTGTTCAGCAAAGCCGAGGAGCAGCTGCTGAACAAGGTGGGATCGGTAAGAGATGGCAGGGCTGGGGGTTTTGTGTGGGCTGGGGGGGCTCCAGGCTGGCATCTCCCCCTCCTGAGGGGTGTCCTCGGTGCCACGTGTCCCTTGTTCCCCCCCCCGCAGAGCAGCCAGCCCACGCTCGACACCTTCCAGGAGCTCCTCCACAAGCACCCCGATGTCTTCTACCCCTCGCGGACAGCCAAGGCCCTGCAGCTGCACTGGCAGCTCATGAAGCAGTACTACCTGCTGGATGACCAGACCGGTGAGCCCCGCGTCCCCCCCATGCCCCGTGTGTCCCCCCCCGTGCCCCACACCCCCAAAAAACCCCTCTACCTCTGCCCCCCTCACTCCCTCCCCTCCTGCGCCTTCCAGTACAGCCGCTGCCCAAAGGGGACCAAGTGCTCAACTTCTCGGACGCTGAGGACATGCTGGATGACAGCAAGCTGAAGTGAGGTTTGGGGGGATCCTGGGGGGCAGAGGAGGGTGCTGGGGGGGTTCTGGGGAGGGGGGGCTCTGTCTGATCCTGCCTCTTCTCTTCTGCAGGGATGTGCGGGATGAGGTGCTGGAGCACGGTGAGTGCAGCCTGCTCCTGGCCATGCTGCCAGGTCTGGGTGGCCCAAATTAGTTGGGGGGGGCAGGGGGGGAGCCTAAATCAGCACGGGGAGGTCTGGGGGGGTTGAGGGGGGGTCAGGTGCCCCCCCCCACCAGCTCCCTTCTCCCTCTCTCCTCAGAGCTGACCGTGGCCGACCGGCGCCAGAAGCGGGAGATCCGGCAGCTGGAGCAGGAGCTGCACAAGTGGCAGGTGCTGGTCGACAGCATCACGGGTGAGAGCTGGGAGCGGTTGGTTTTTCTGTCTGTCCGACCCTCTGTCTGTCCGTCCTTCCATCCGTCTGCTCCCCCCGCCTCAATCTCGCCCTCCTCCCCCCAGGCATGAGCTCCCCGGACTTCGACAGCCAGACGCTGGCCGTGCTGCGGGGCCGCATGGTGCGCTACCTCATGCGCTCTCGGGAGGTGAGTGCAGGGCTGAGCCCCCCCCAGGGGAAACCCCCCCAGCCCCCGGGAGCCCCCCCAGCCTCCCCTCGCTCCCCTCTCCCCAGATCACGCTGGGCAGAGCCACCAAGGACAACCAGATCGACGTGGACCTGGCGCTGGAGGGCCCGGCCTGGAAGATCTCCCGCAAGCAAGGTGGGAAGGGGGCCAGGCTGCTTTTGGGGGTGGGGGTCTCTGGGTGTGCTCCCCCCTCATGTGCTGCTGCCCCCCTCCAGGGGTCATCAAACTGAAGAACAACGGGGATTTCTTCATCGCCAACGAGGGCCGGCGCCCCATCTACATCGACGGGCGGCCCGTGCTCGGCGGCAACAAGTGGAAGCTCAACAACAACTCGGTGGTGGAGGTGAGCTTGGGGGGGGGGGGGCCTCAGGGGTCCCGGGGGGGTGCTCAGGGGTCCTGGGGGGGCTCACTCACCCCCTGCCTCCCCCCTGCAGATCGCCAGCCTCCGCTTCGTCTTCCTCATCAACCAGGACCTGATCGCGCTCATCAAGGCGGAGGCGGCCAAGCTGGCCCAGCAGTGACGAGGGGGTGGGGGCTGCTCTGTGCGGCCCCCCCGGCCCCACACAGGGCGCTGGGGGGCGTCCCCCCGGCCTCCCCCAGGGGTTGGAGGCTGCAGGAAATAAAGTGTTTTACTCCAGCCCGCGTTTGTCACTGGGGTGGGGACACAGGACCCCGAGCTCCTGGGCCGTGCTGGGGGGGGGGCGGTGCCCCTCAATTATTTTTACCCCTCCCCATTGGAACCGCGGGTGCTCGCTGCCTCATTTGCATATATTTGCATAGGAGCAGCCTGGAGGTGCTGCTTGCCCTGGGGAGGCCAGCAGGGGGCTCCCCGCTCCCCTCTCCGGGGCTTTTCCCAGGGACCGGGGCGATCCCGGGGCTGCAGCCCCCCGGGGTGGGGTGGGGGGGCACGGCAAGGGCAGGAAGGGAATTTACCTCCCCGGGGGGGGCAGCGCCAGCCCCCAGCGTGTGCCCGGTTCCTCCCAGTCCCCCCCAACCCTCTCTGAGCACCCCCATCCCCTTCCCAGTGCCACCGCACTCACACATCCCACTGAAACGGGGGGGGGGATGCAGAAAAAAAACAGGAAAGCTTTTGGCCAGGAGACCCCCACATTGGTGCCAGCCCCATGGGCACCGGACCCTCCCCCAGCACCACCCCCTGCCCCAATAAAGCCCCCCCCAGGTGGGACCGGCTCCGTTCTGTCACACTGGGGAGGGGGGGGGCAGAGGGGCCCGTCCTCGGTAGCACGGCACGGACGGCGGCGGTGAACGTGAACGTCTTTATTCGAACAAGGCTAAAGGAGGACCCGTCGCGCTTCCCACCTGGTATCGCCTAGGATTAGCTCTGCTAATTGATATTGCTATAAATTTAATTTAGGGACAGAGGCCGCGGAAGGAAGGGGAAGGCGAGAAGGGGGAAGTGAATAAAATGAAGAGATTTCCCCCCAACATAACAAGGAGAGAGGAGCGAAGGGTGCAAACACTGGGTGCGCGTTCCCGCCCCCCTCATGCCCTGAAGGCAGGGGTCTGGATTTCTGCCAGACCCCCCAAAATGCAGCCCCCGTCTCCCCCAAAACCACCTCCAGCCCCTGTTTTGCAGCGCTCAGCCTCATTGCCAGCACGAGGCCAGGGCTGCCACGGGCTCCTCCGAGGTGAGCCCCCAGTGGTGGCACACAGGAAAAATAAAAAGAGGCTGGGGGCTGTGTTGGGGGCCCCCCTCTGCCGATGGTGGGGTCGGAGCCACAGGGATTTACGGAGGGGAGAGGAAAAGGTGAAAGAAAGGGGAGCGTGGGGAGGGCTGAACACAGGGGGACAGCGCAGCACAGGTGTGAGAACACGGCAGACAACAAGGGGGGGGAGAAAAAGGGATGAGAAGGAAAAGAAAAACCAACCGAACTGTGGCATGAAAACAGAGAAGTGTAAACTTTCCTTCGTTATCAACTCTAGCTAGGAGCTTCCTACAGTCTTGTTCCCTCGCAGGACTGGAGGGGAGAGCGCGGTGCCCTCAGGAGCTGGCTCCCTCCTGGCGGCTGGCTCGGGGCTTGCGCTGGGGCAGCCCCGCGCTGTGCGTGCTGGGGGGGACGGGGCCAGGCTCCGGGGGCTGCGGCCGGCGGGGGCTGCCCAGGGGCTGGACCCCCGGGGGGTTCTGATGCTTTCCGTGGGCCTGGCCCGGCCCGCTCCGGTGTCGGTTCCCGCTGGGTCTCCCGGTGGCGGCGGGGGGACCGGGGTGGCGCTGGCCTTGGGACCTGAAACCGGCTCCTGGGCGCCTGTTCCCCGGAGCAGCCTGGAAGGGAAAAGGGTGGGAGGGTGAGCGAGGGCGGACGGGGGCAGCTCCGGTGCCCCCAGCGCAGAGGGAGCCGCCCTCGGGGTGCGGGTACCTCTCGGGGAGGCTGGGGGGGGCGGCTGCTGGTGGCCCCCACCGCTGCTGCCTCTGCAGGGGCCGAGGGTTTCTTGCTCGCTGCGGTAAGGCTCGAGGCGGAGGCAGAGGCACAGGCGGGGCTGGAGGGAGCGGAGGGCTCGCTGGGACTGCTCAGGGACATGGCTGTGACAGAGCTGCACCGGGAGCGGGTGGAGTAGCTGTTCTTTGGATGAGAAACTGGAAGAGAAATACCCCAAAATTCACCTTCTGCATGCGGGAACCCAACCACTCGCCCCCCAGCTGCTGCTGGGGCAGCTCGTGGCTGGAGCCGAAGGCTTGAACAGCAACAGAGCGGTTTGTGGGAAGACTCAACTTCTGTTGTGGGGTCCCTAAAGGGGCACAGCTCACGGGGAAAGGAAGAGAACAGAGCCCCAGGCAAGGGAAGGCTGTCCCACAGCCGACTCCTCTCCCATTGTTACATTTTGGGGACAGACGTGCAGTTTTGGTGGCTCCCAGCCCTCTCACCTTGCCCGAAGGAGGCGATGCTCTTCTTCAGCACGTCCAGATCGCAGGTGAACCGCGCCACCCTGCCCAGCTCCTCGTCGTACTTCCTCTCGCTCACGAAGTGCTTCAGAGAAAAGAGAGCGAGAACGTGCGTTAATTCAGTCTGGGCACCGAGTTACAGAGCACAGGAATGGGAGATGGAGACAAAGCTCTCCTGTTTCGGCCTAGTAACAGGTAGCTGAGCTGCTTGAAAAGCCTCTGCTGAGAAAGCAGGCGGCTACAAGGACTTAAGGAAACCAAGGAACAGATTTTTGTCCTGCATGACTTCCTCCTCCACACAAGCAGCCTTCCTCGGGCCCTAGGAGCCCAGCTGCAGCCTCACAGTGGCTCCAGTCCGCAGCCAGCGCTGTGCAAGCCTCTGCTCTGGATGTTCAGAGGCAACAGGTTCCTCGGCTGCACTAATCCTGCTACAGGGGCGAGTGCTGCAGGAGAACAGAGGTGACAGCAACTCTGTTTTCAAGCTGGAGTTTAATTGATCCTTCACGCAACTTCGCACTGACCTCTTGTGACAGGAGCTGGTGTGCTGGCGAGCAGAAGTGTTTTACAGAATATAAAAGCAACTCATGCACAGCAGGCAGGCTCTCCGAGCTAGGTGGAAAGGCAGAGGTCAGCCTGCACCAGTGGGAGGTTTTCACTACTGCTCCGAGGACAAAGCTGCAGCTTGGCCACGTTCCCGGCCCCTGTGCCAGTTCACAATGGCTGAAGGTTGAACTGCACGCACCGGGGTTAATGTTTGGATGGTCGTTTGTTGGCTGAAGTTAGTATTTTATAACACAAAATACGCTAAGAGTGAAGATTTGGGATGCAGGGTCCCAGGCCCTGCTGCGTGGCTGCGGACAGCAGAATGCAGAGCGCTGGTGATTCATTTGGACACTACGGAGAGCAGGAAAGCCTTGCACACAACACAGAACTGCACCCAGAAGCATCAAGAACCCAGAAGGTTACAAAAAAAGTGTACTGTGTTTGGGCAAGAGTAGGACTAGGTTAGATCAGACAGGAGCAGAGCGGGAAGCTCACCTTTATGTCAGCTCTGAGCTCGACCAGCTGCTCCTCCGACATCCGCACTGCCACGTCAGTCATCTTCTTCAGGGCCTCGGCCTTCCTCTGTCGGCTCACCAGGATTTCCACTGCAGAACAGATCGCAGCTCAGGCCGAGCCGACACCGGAGCAGCCCCAGCCCCTTATTGGTAAGCAGCAGGTGCCCCACAGCCCCCACGGACAGCCCCGTGCCAGCTGCAGAGCAGCCCCAGCTCCCCCCGCCGCAGCCACTCACGTCTCCAGATGCAGACAGAACCTGAGCTGGGAGCTGACTCGGAGACGGGCACGACACGCAGCTTTAGCAGCTTTGCCTCGCTCCTCTCCCCATGCTAACTACTTCCCCGGGGCCTCCTGGACTCAGGGGGTTGGTGCCATGTCCCTGTGGAGCTTCCTAACGGCACCAGGCAAGCTGACAAAGCCCGTTCCAGCTGCCCAAAATGCCAAAGTGCTCAGCAACGGCTGTCAGAAGGGTGCAGCTCATCCCCCCCTCTAACGGGGGCACAGAGCGATGGCCTCGCAGAGCGCACAGGCTGTGACCCATGTCAGGCAGCAAACAATCTGATCAGATAGCTCAAGGTACGGGGCAAGTTCTGGCTGCATAGCACACTCTGTATTTAGAACAACGTGAGCAGGAAATAAATCAAAATCTGCTCCTTGGGGGGCTGCCTCTTTAGGGCGCAGCAGCACCTACAGCTCGCCAGGTGCTGGAATAAAGCTGGAGCCTTACTTGCTTCTGCTTTCACTTTGTCCATTTCAGCCAGCAACGCCACCTCGCGATCCATAAGGCTGGGGAAAAACAGAGAAAGGAAAAGGATTTAGTACCAAACAAAGGGGACACGAGATCCTACGGCAGAGGCGCAGCGGTGGCGATTCCTGGGTTTGTCGGCCAGCGAGCGGAGACCAACAGAGGGCAGCAGGAGCCCACCACCAGCCCGGCTTTGTTCCGGAGGTGCTGCAGGCTCTGCTGGCACAAAACTTGCTCTGGTCAGCGCGGAGCACGGCGCTGCCTTCCCCAAACGCAGCTGGGTGCGTGGTCACCTCACTCCGGTAAAGTCAGAGCCACTTGGCAAGGGCAGAGGGAACGGCAGCCGTGCCGCTGGCGGAGCCGCGCTCTGCTGGACTTTAACAGAGCAAAGCGAGGGCGCAGCTCGTGGGAGAGTTGCTCAGGGTACCGACCAGCCACGCAGGATGGGATCCACGGCTCCAGGCTTTTGGGCACCTGTTCCCCCACAGCAGCCTCTGTGAAGCCACCTGGTCGCATTGCTTCCCTCTTACACCCTCGGTAGTTAATTAAACCTAGAAAAGTGTCCAGAAAGCCCAGCTCGGGTGCTCTGCCCCACTTCACGGCAGGGTGCACGCTGCCGATCCCAAAGGGCTGCAGGGCTGACATGGGAGCAGTCCCCACCACCCACCTCTTACGGTCCAAGGGTTTTTCACCCACGGTGGGAGCACCCCAGGGGGTCACAGCGAAGCATCGCCCCTCGCCAGGAGGCTCCGCGTGCCTCGAGCGTGTCCGTTGCCACGAGACCGTGATTCCCCCGGGTGTCACAGCAGCAGTCTTTGTGCAAGCAGAGCTGTGCAGCTACCAAATTCAGCACGTTTGGGCAACCGAGAGCCTGCCAGCAAGGCAGGGCAGGGCAGGGCAGGGAGCTCCGCAGCACCGCTGCTCGCAGCCTGAAGAGGAGGGCTCCGGTCCCACCAAGTGACCGGGGTTACAATGGGAGAGGAAACACCAGTGCTCCCACTCCGGCCAGGGCCAGGTACTGGTGGCAGCTGTTCTGCACCGTAAGGAATCCAACCCCTCTCACACACCCTCCCTGGAAATGGTTCTGCACTACGCCTCCCACAGCGAATTCTCAGCTGTGCCGGCAGCATCGCTGCAGCTCACCTCCCCTCGGCCGCCGCCAGCGGCTTCAACACATTCAACATCCAGCCTGTAACATTCATTTCGGTTCCTGTTCTCTAAATACACGTCCTGGTTTCGGCTAGGATGGAGTTAATTTTCCCCCTAGCAGCTGTTATGGTGCTGTGTTTGGGATTCAGGATGAGAATAGCCTTGATAACACCCTGATGTTTTAATTGTGGCAGAGCAGTGCTCACACCGAGCCAAGGACGTTTCAGCTTCTCGCTGTCCTGCCAGCGGGCAGGCTGGGGGTGCAGCAGGAGCTGGGGGGCGACAGACCCAGGACAGCTGACCCCAAACTGGCCAAAGGGGCATTCCATACCTTATGGGGTCATGCTGAGCAATTAATATGGGGGGGCTGGCCGGGTTAGGGGGACGGGGTGGTGAGCAATGGCATGGTGCATCACTTGTTTGTGCACATTATTAGCAGTAGTACTATTACCATTATTATTTTCCTTTCCTGTCCTAAAAAACTGTCTCTGTCTCAACCCGCAGCCTTTCATTTCCTTCTCATTCTCTCCCCCATCCCAAAGAGGGATGAGAGAGGGCGAGGGAACGGCGCTGTGACAGCAAAGCCCGCCTTGCACGCGTGAGCTTTCCGCTGCTTGCAGTGCAGACACCGAATTATACCGAGGGTGATATCAGCAAAGCACAGGGGCAGCCCTTCAGCGCAGGCCACGGGCTTATTCAGCGAGAAAAGGTTTGCCTGAAGATGGGAAGAGTATTTATTTTAGCGGCTGCCTGAAAGGGAACCCACAGGGCAGCTGAAATGCAAACTCGAGCCGCGGCTCCCGCTCCTCTGCATGTCAGAGAGGATGGAAGTGAGATCAATTTAAACAATTCCCTCTGAACAGCAGCTTTGACATTTGGCGGCTTCTGTTGATTTATCGCTCTGTCCATCTGCCTTTTCAGGGCAGGAATTGTTCCTGCTCGTAGCACAGCAGGGGCCTGATCCAGGTCAGGCACTCTCAGCCCAACTGCGCAAATACAACAGCGCGTGTCAAAAGCGACGCTAATAAGGCTTCACCTTGTTTCCAGCCGTCCCCAGCGCAGCTCGACCTGGCTCCACAACAGCAGAAGCAAGGGCAGGGTCCAGGGAGATGCCCCCGGTGCCTGCCCGGGGACACATCACCGCAGGAATCCCCTGGAGCTGCAGCTGAAAGGGTGCGAGCGTGGCCACGACGATTAACCGGGTGCAGGAACAGGCTGGCCACACTACCCACCCCGTAAACATCTCCTCCTTGAGCACACACATCACTCCCTCAGAGCCAGCGCCTGTGTTACAGGGGCTGGTTCGGGCTTCCTCCTGCAGGCAGACCCACACGCACCCCGGCACAGCTTCCAGCCTGTGTCCCTTTGTAATTTAATTTACTCAGCAGAGCTCAGCTGGAGGCCTTTACCCAATTTTACAGTTGGGCTGGCTGAGGAACAGAGGTCAAGTTGCTCAGCCCGAGGTTTGCGTGACAAGTGACTCGGAGCAGCCCCCGGCTCTCTTCCATCCCAAGAAGCCCCCCCCCAGGGCTTCTGCTCCCCGCTGCCCCAGCCGCCTGCCCCTGGCTCCACGCTGCTCTGTCCCGGGACAGGAACACAAACCTGCCTCTGCCAGAAAGGCTGGGCTCGAAGAAAGGGAGCTGAGGTGCACCAGGAAGAAAGAGGGGCAGCAGATGAACCGGGAGCTGCCAAAGATGAATTAAAGCTGAGTGCTCGGCTCAGACCCAGCCGCCAGGAGAGGGGCTCTCGGCCCCGTGCCCACCTCGGCGTGCAGCGCTGAGCTCACCCACCCCACCCTAAAGGCTCGGGGGGCTCTGAATTGCTGTTTTGACTGCCAGAAGAAAATATTTTTCCTGCAGGAAAAATATTCTGGGAATTGGGGACCGTTGGGACTCCCTCGTTCAGGTTACCCCATCGTCCCCAGCCCAGAGGGCTGCAGGAAAGCTGGGGAGGGACTCTGTAAGGGGATGGGGTGATAGGAAAAGGAGTAATGGCTTTAAAGTAAAAGAGGGCAGGTTTACATTAGATAAAAGGAAGAAATTCTTCACTCTGAGGGTGGCAAGGCACTGGAACTGGCTGCCCCGAGGAGCTGTGGGTGCCCCATCCCCAGCAGTGCCCAAGGCCAGGCTGGATGGGGCTGGGGGCAGGTCCATGGGAGGGGTCCTGTCCATGGCAGGGGCTTGGGATTAGATGGGCTCTGAGGTCCCTTCTAACACAAACCACTCTATGATTGCATGATAAATCCTCGCACAGCAGGAAACCCACCCCTGCCCCTCGGGGTGGATCTCAGAGACCGTGTCATGTGCCTGGCCTTGGTGCAGGCCTGACCACGGCGTGTTTCTGGCGAGGGGATGAAGCCCGGAGCCCTCGCTGGTTAAAAGGACACCCGAGGTGCGTCTGTGACACACACGAGCTGGAACGGTCCACGCTTTGCTTCTCATGTTTCCTGTTTCAGATGAACAAACCTGCCTTTAAATCAGGTTTGCCTTTGGTAGGACGCCAGCCGGAGCAGTGATTCAGCAAGAGGATTTAACTGCTGGATCTCGTCCTGTGCCACGGGCTTTAAAAATCCACTGATTGTTCTCTGGGTCAGGAGTGGGGGGGGAGAAAAAAAGAAAGCTGTGACAGAACAAATGACGTCTCAGCTCACCGGCAGCTGCATCACTTTCGGGAAAAGGAAGGTGAATCTTTCCTGAATGCCCCAGCTGTAGAGGGGCTGCCTATGGGCTGCGTGGGGCCGGTGCCTTGCTGGGCGTTTGTCAGAAGGCTCCTGGTGGCCCCGTGCCAGGGGAAAAGGCTCCCGGTGGCCCCGTGCCAGGCCGGCTCCCGGAACCGCGCGTCCTGCTTCGCCCGCCCGCCCTTTGGGAGCAGCGCCGCGGGGCTGGACTTGGGTCTTTAACCTTGCCGACCGTGAAGCAAGCCTTCTACAGGTGATAACACAAAGCCAAAGGGCGAGGATTGCTTATACAGGGCCGGGCACGGTAACCAGCAGAATGACATTTTCCGAAGCAAGGGAGGTTTTTAGTGATGTTGTAGGGTAGGGAGGCCGACAAAACCTAGCAAAACCCACTGCGTGCGGTGGTAACGCTGAATCTGCCTCAGTCGTGACTCAGCAGCCACTATCAGCAGGGGCTGATATGAATACGAACACACCCGAGTTAGGGCTACAAATCTCTCAGCCATCAGCAGGGAAAATCCCCTCCTGCCACAGCTTTTCCAGAGCACGAGAGGGGCTGGGAGCTCCTCGTCCAACTTCGGCTCGGAGACCACAAGTGTTAGAAAGCATCAAAACAGGGGGGAGGGCACGCAGACACCGCCAACCCTGCCTCTCCCTCTTGCCTCTTCTGTTGAGTTCAAAAGTCTTCCATAAACACTCTTTGTCTCTATTTTTAGCACATGCTGAATTTAAATGCATGGGCAGCATTCTGCTCCAGGAGAGCACTTCCTGGTAGCAAAGTTCAACACAAGTACACGCATGAGAAAAAAAAGCCCAGGCTGAACAACCAAATTCGCTAAAGGGCTTCAGAATTCAGCAATCTTTACATCACTACCACTAAATACTCTTGCCTCTGAGGCCACAGAGTTTACAGACACAGATAGCTTTTGACACAGATTTGCAAGTCTGCCAAGTCTCTACTTTAATCCTTTGGCGTGATAGCAGCGTTTTAGTTACTTGTCAAATATTACTTACTCCAGGCAAGGAGAACTCTCTGTGCAGTTTCTTATGAATATTTCTCTACCAAAAGCAATCATGTTTGTATAACCAAGAAGAACAACTTCGCACTAATAGACTCAGTCAGCCAGGACAGCAAGTGCATCTGATGTTAGGACTTTTGGAATATCATCTTAAAGCACTTACCCAAAACAATGAAAACGTTCATTAAAAAGACCTGATTACACACGCAGGGAACATCATGCCCAGTATTAAAAGCTTGGTTTAAAAAGGGAGAAGTAATGCTCTACAGAATGATCCTTAATGTGTATTTACGCCTTCGGAAGGATCCTGCTCTTCCAGGTTCTATTGAACCCTCATTTGAAGATGTCAAATATAAATGTTTGTTTTGAAAAGACGCAAGCTGCCGCACTCTTTGCTCCCAACACCTCTCCTTCCAGCACCTAGCAGACAGTAATTATCTGGAGAGTTCCTTGCCTTATCTGTGTCTAAAATGGCTTTATGATGCCAGGTTAACTCTCGTACAAAACCAGTGCCAAAGATTGTCAAGGACCCGGACGGACACACCGAAGCCTCGAAGGTGCTTTAGCCTCCTGCTGCACGAGGGGGATGACAGCTCAAACGCAGGCCCGGCAAAGCTGCCTGCAAAGAAGGCTTCTAAAAATTGCAGAGCACAGGACTTTAGACTCCAGCTTATTCTTTACAACATGCTGAGCTCTCAGATGCTGAAGAACGGCGCTTGGCCAGCAAGGCAAACACCAGCACGCCATTAGGCTGACTGGAAAGCTGAAGTCCTATTCCAAACCCATTGATCTTAATCCTCAACATCTGGATCCGTTCCTACATTTTACTTACCTGCTCTGCAGTTCAGCAAAGACCTGCTTCATCTTCTTAATGGAAGCATCCATTTCCTCTTTCACCACAACCCGGTACCGAGCCAGTGAAACGGTGCAGCGCTGGAGATCCTTCACTGATTTTTCAATATTAGAACCTACCAAGAGACAGGGAGAGCTCAAACAGCCGTGTCAATCATACTGCTAAATCCTCCCACCAGGGATAAATCAAGAGATGGCTTTCCCTCTTATTTTAACACCGTGCACTGCTTGGTTTTAAAAATTTCCTTCCCCAGCACAAAGGCACTAGGTTGAGCAGGGGCAGCCCTAGAGATTTTCCTACTGGGGAACGAGCTTCCAGAGCTTGTGGAATTTCCTTCAGTGGGCAGAGACGTCCCTCCACATTTTCAAATACATGACGAGAATCATAGAATTTCTTCCTTATATCTAATCTAAGCCTACCCTCTTCTAATTTAAAGCCATTACTCCTTGTCCTACCACCATACTTAAACCAAATGCATCTCTGAGTCGCTTCCGTGTGTGAGAAACAAAGTGGTGTTTTTGCAACAGAAGGTGTTTTTGCAGTGGAAAATTCCACTAACCTTGCATATCCAACAGTGATTGTGTGGTACAGCAGGGGGGAGTTACGTTAAACAGATAAGGGGAAGGTCCCACTGTCCCAAAATAAGGAGAGCTAAGAACAACAGGATGAGCAGCACAATATCAGTAAAAACAAAATTCACGGGCCCTCTAGTCACGAGAGAAGAAGGAAAAAGAAAAGGAAAAGGAGAAATTAACAGTCGGTCAAATTAAATATAAGGTATAGAAGTGCGTCGAGTAGGTTGTGAACCTGTAGTACTCAGCCAAAGAGGAAATGGGAGAACTCAGGTGTCGGGTAATAGGGAATAATATTAGGTTATGATAAACTTCTACTGTGCGCTCCTGCTTGCAGGACGCTTGCCATTGCAATCATGAATAAAATAGCTTCACAGAAGACCCTGTCTGCAAAAATTGAGATTTTTCTCACGTGTTAGGGACAGGAAACAAGGGAAGCAAATTCTGCTCCCAAGACCAGCACACAGCATCACTGAGTGAAACGGCTCTTTGCTTGGGGAAGAGAAGTATCTCGGGAGCTAAAATTAAATCTGTACAGAAGGTTATTTCCTCAGCCCAGGAGATGAGAGGATTGGCTCTCTGCTGCCAGGGTTAGTCTCTGCGTCCCAGCTCACCATCAGGGCGCAGCACCTTGCCCGAGCCCTCCGCAGCTTGCCAGAGTGCAGTTGCCCCCTGCCAAGCTCCATTAACAACTGCTCATTACAGCTTTGGCGTGCAGCACCAAGGTGAACCACCACCACCGCGTCTCACCGCACTAAGTATAATAACTGCGAGCACAATCGGGGTCTCTGAGGTCCTTCCTGTCCCCCCTTGTTATTGTAAGAACTCAGCTGTGAAGAAAGCACTCAAAAGAGGAAAAAAAAATGTGGTGGAAGGAGGCTGTCACTTCTTGTAACAGGGCTGGACCAAACTTCTGGCCTTTTGACAAATTCTCACAAAAGATGAGAAACAACCTAAAGGCTCGGTGAGGGAGCACGCAGAAGAATGGGCTAAACGTATGCAGCGAGACTGGCTGCCTCCTTCCCGGCTTCTCACACACATGGGTTTGCTGCCCCGGGCACTACATCTAAACTGCTGTCAAGATTCCCCACTGTGCATTGGGGAGAAGAGGAGTGCGAGTTGGTGGCCAGATAATATGAAGCACGTTAGCTTGCATTAAAACCAAAGTCCAGCACGCCTCACCGCTATCTGCCAGCGACACCGCGGAAGAGGTGGTGAGAATTTGGCCAGCAGCAACCTGCCGTGGCACCGGAGCGGGCGCAGCCCCCCCAGGGCCTTACCGAGCTTCTTGTTGGCAGGTGAGACGGGAACGTCGTCCAGCCGCGCTCCGGGCAGGCAGGCAGGAGCCGAGGTGCTCGCCGTGGATCTGGACAGAGACCTGCTAGCGCTCCTCTGCTCAGGCCGCTGTCTAAGAGATGAAGGGCTCTGGGAAGGATGCATGGTGAGCGATTTTGTGTCAAAGCCTGCTATTCCATTCTCTAGCTCAGGCACTGCTGTAGAAAAGCACACTCGTTTACAGGGGAACGCGAGGAGGACAGCAGAGCCCTGACCGCCTCTTTACGACAGCGAGCAGAAAGCAGAAACCAAGGCGAGCTGCTCGCTCCTGAAGAGCCGTCCAAAGAGCTCGGCACCCAGAGCTGACCCGAAACAAAGGAACCCAACGGGCAAGAGGCAGCGCTCTGCTCTTTAAACGCTCGGTGCCCGTCTCCTGCGGCACCCTACGGAGACTAACCTGTTCTGTCAGGCATGGCTGGTGCGGCAGACTCGCAATCCTCTAGCTCCCTGGCATCAACCGAGAGCGCATCCAAACGTTCGCTGAGCGAGTCCACAGACTCGGTGTCGTGGGCGCAGCCGTTCACATGGTAACCGTTAATTCCACCCTGCTCCGAGTCCGCCGACGGCTCCTCTTCAGTGGGCACCAATTTCCCGGGGTCTGCGAGGCCAGGGCTCGGCTCAGCTTGCGGTTTCGGTTTGGTTTTCTTCTTCTTGTTCTGAGGATTAGGCATCCGCGCCACAAAGGGGGGAAAAAAAGAAAAAAAAACAGAACACGTTAAGCTTAATTCCTAAAGGGAAAATTAAGCTTATGCTTACTGGCTGAAAGTAGCTGAATTAAGTGCTTTTTCGGCCAGCCTGGCTGTTGATCCTATTAACAGTCGGAGGGATTTATTCCACAATGAGGACAGATACAGGGGCATTAACGCGACACGAATGCGTTATCCTCTCTGGCGGTGCGCCAGCGAGACCAAGGCTGCGTAACCGATGGGCAACGGGAGAGATTTGGGGCCACAACCCGCAGCAGACCCGCGCCGCTCGGGGAGAGCTCCCAGGGCTTTCTGCAGCAGCCAGGCAGAACTTTCTTTTATTCCAGTCCTCGCTCTGACAAAAATTCCCTCGTTTCCCAGCACGTGGCTGTTCAGTCGCAGTTTCTCCCTCCCTGTTTCATTCTGGTGCTTTTCAAGAATTCAAAGGAGCCCTTCTGAATAATTATGATTTGATTCCTGCCCTGGTGGATTTAGACATTATAATATCAAGTCCTGGAACTTTGCAAATCTTTATTTAACCGTTTCACAGGGGTCTGAGCACAGAACTAGGCAAAACAGGCGAGGAAGCTTACATGACACAGAAATATATTTCCACAGACCTCAGCATTAAATGCAACTGTTCAGCTCCAAAGGTTACCGATGAAAAATGGAACTGCACGACTATCTGAACAGTGAATTACAGAGCTCTGTGGAAATAAAGGGACCTGAGAAAGATTTACTTCAGCGTGGGGCTGGGAGTGTGGATTAGGGGTCCTGTGGAGGGTCAGCAGAATAAAAGCTATCGCTAGGGCAGTAAGTCTCGAAGCCTTTTTTTCTGCTGCTGCACCCACCACAATGTGCCTGACAACTAAATTGAATGCAAATGGGGTGAGACGATGACGTTTACAACTTGCACTGAAGTTGCCGTGTAAATCATTGCCCTGAATAGTGAGGCACCTGATAACCTAGTGATCGTCTTGGGGAGTCTGCTCTGCTACCATCAATATACGCATTTGTTCTCTGCTTTCTTTTCTCATTGAAATTATGAGGAATGCTTGCTGTTCTCTGCAGTCTGGATTTATGCTCTCCCTCATCCTCAAAAAAAAATAAAAGAGGAGATAAATACCTTAGTAAAGTATATTTAAAGGCATTACCTTTTTTTTGCCTGTTACAGTCCACTCTTTCAGTACTTCACTGGCATTGCCTAAAACAAAAAGGCAGAGGTGAGCGGTGGACAAGGGACCTGCTTCCAGCCCTTTCACGTGGAAGCACCTCCACACCCGGCACCAGCCGTGACACTTCCTATGCCCAGCAGTTTCAGTTCTCTTGGCTGACGTAACAAAAGGATCGGTTTCGTTTTTGCTCTGGCCCGAAGAGGACTACACCCTTAGTACACAGGCCAGCTGTTTCCAGACAAACATCCTCGCTTCGGCTCTGTCACAGCACAGGTTTGGGTGTTCAGAGCCCTGCAGGAGCAGTTCTGAGCTCGGGGACAGACACACGCTGGATTTCTCTGCCAGGGACCCCGGCTCAGGATGCCCAAAGCCTCCACGGGTTCCGTGGGCAGAGACAGTGTGGCTGTCTGTGCTGGTCAGCACAGCAACAAGAGCAGCAAAGCGAGGGGCAGCATCACCAGCAGGGTCACAAAACCCATCTAACACAGCACAAAGCACAGACAGCAACTCTGGAAGCTGAAGACATGCCTGGTTTTGCACACATGAGCAAGAGTTTCTGTGATTGCGCACCTAACACCCAATACCTAACGAGCTATCGAGTACTCCTTTCTGCCTTGACCCCTGGATGGACAAATACCACCAGAAATTGGGAAGAAAACAGGCTGCTGCTCGCCTTTGTGCAGAGCCTGTACTTGGGCGTGCTGGGAAGCTCCGAGAGCTCCCTGCCAGCTGGAGCACTTACACACAGCCCCAGCTGCACGAGCACCGTCGCTTCCCAAAAAAGGTCCACAGACAGGGCAGCTCTGAGTCCCGAGGCCACGAAGCCAGCCAAGAAACCCGCGGCGGTTACCTTCCATGAAGGCCTGCACCGTTCTGTCCACGCAGTTGTCAAAGTGCTGCAGCACGAGGACGATCTCGTTGTTGCTCCTGTTGGGGACTATGGCACGCACTGCGCTGATCTAGAGGGAAGGGAAGAGGTGACACGTAAACCACCCGCTTTACCCCGCGCTGTGCCTGCAGCGACCCTTCTGCAAGCAGTCTGAAACCCTTAACTGATGACTTCCTTATAAAACTTTAATGTGCCGGGACGATTTAGCCTGAATAAAATTTTGCTTTTGACAGAACTGCAGTTAGCTCCCAGACAGAAGCATATTTCACCTCCGAGAGCAGATAAAGATACAGCGTTCATGAGCTCTTCCACAGCACATGGCGAGTTCAAGTCTCAGCAGACACATTTACCTTCTCCTTCATGTTTTCAAAGGTTCCTCCTTGGGCCATCACAGTGTTGGACTGCACATCAAAAATAAACCCAGACGGATCTGTGAAGACAAAGGAGAGGGAGGCTGTCTTCTGAACAACAGGCACCAGGAGGTGTTTGGAGGGAGACGAAGCGAGGTCAGCCCCGGCTGCCTGCCTTGCCGGGGAGGAGGCTGAAATCCTACAGACACACAGCGTCCGCGGGCCGATCCTGTTACCGGAGGGTAACCAGCCGTGCCGTCCCAGCCTCGCTCCAGGACCAGGTTCTGTTTCGCCAGCCGGGGTGCCACGAAGTAATCCCGGCTGCACCCGGCGTGCCAACGCCCCGCTGACCTCAGGAAGCCAATAAAACTCTGAAACCAACCACGGGGCAGAGCTTCGAGCCAACAAACGCAAGCCCCAGCAGGGCTGGCCCACGAGAGAATCCCACTGAGGCCGACCAGTTCCACCCCCCCCCCCCATTTCTGCATTAATCTTTTACCGAGCCCAGTAATAAAGAGTTAATGACAGCCTCAGCGCGAGAGCCTTCGAGCAGCGCGCTCACCAATTTCCTCCACCTGGAGGTACAAATGGCAAGCAGCCTGATAAATGGGTTTGAAGATTCAGCCGCTTGCGCTCCCCGCCAGCTGCGATCTCCAAGGTAATGCTTATTTTCCAAAAGAGACCCGTAATTGAGACAGCCACCGCCAACAGGTCTGCTCCCTGCCAGTGAGCAAAGGTCGCCGAAATCCGCAGGCCCTGCTGCGAGAGATCACCACGAGGGGCTGGGATCACAGACCCACGCTTGATTTGGCTGCCAAAGGTCTCCGCAGCCCAGATTTCAGGTTTGCTACGGAAAAGGGACGAAACAGATCACAGGTGGGCACCCCAGCACCCCCGCCTCCTGCTCCAAGCCCCTACAGCCCTTTCCAGGGCCTTCCTACGCACGCACAGCACCGAGGGCAGATTTCCTACGAGGGCACCAGCTCGAGCACGAGGCCGGGGTCCTCCTGCCAAGCTCCTCAGCCGGGTTCCTGCAGGTGCCACCGCTCGGTGGCTCCAGGGACTGCCCGGAGACCGGGCAGCTCGCCCGGTCCCTGCCCTGTGCCAGAGCCCAGCCCACTGTTCCCAGCTGCTGATTCACGTTCCTTCCCTCAGCTCCCCTAAACAACTCGTACGCGGCGTTGAGACACACCATTGACTCCCGCGGTTCCCAGACATTGATGTAGCATTTAAACCGCGATGCCTCCAAATACAGTGACAGAATCGTGAACATGATGGAAAGGTCAGGCTCTTATTAAGGCTACAGATGAACGGTTAAATTCTTCCCCGCTCCATCCTCACCCGCTGCAGCCCCATGAGCAAGATTTTCTCAAGTTTCCGGAGCTCGCAGGAGTTTGAGCTCCCAACTTTGCAGCCCTTAATCTTGTAAATGGCCTTCAGATTCCCATCGCTGAGTGAGGATTTGCAATCTTTTTTCAGAACCCTCCTCGCAGAGCGGCCACCGAGGACCCAGGTGCCAGGGAAGATGAAGGTTGGCTCCCCCCAGCAGCACATTCTCAATCCCATCCCTCCCACATCTCTATTTGCACTTGGTCTTCCAGGGCACCGGACCTGTCAGCGTCGCGCTCCCAGCTGCCTCTCCAGCTCCCTGTCACTCCGCCACGGCCCGAGTCCTCCTGGCGCGAAAACGTTTATCATGCAGAAATTATGCAACGGAGACTACGCCGTATACATTTGATATTGCCCAGGAGCACTGCCAGGCATCATTAAAAGGGCTGCTGGCACTCGGGTCTCTCATGGCAGCGGCTACTTGCAAGAGCGGGCGGAATTTAAAGCGCTCACGTCCTCGCCGACACCATCCTGGCTGCCACCAGTGGCCCCGGGATTTGGCGAATTAACATCTTAGCGGGGACAGAAAGCCCCTCAGCACCGCCAGGGCTCTGACTGTGCCCGACGTGCCGAGGCTCTCCGCTGCTCGGGCTGAGCTCTGCTCATCGAAGCCGGCACCACGCGGTGCTACTCCGGTGATTTGATGTGATAAACTCCAGGGGCGACGCTAACGGCCTTAATTGCCTCCGTGTTGCCAGCTGTATCCTCCAGGAAAACGGGGTGGCAAGAGATCATTCATCCCCCATCGTTTACTGCTGCGTTTCATTGCTATTTATCGGCCTGATTGTTCCTCCTCAACAGGAACACCGAGGGTACCAGGAGGGATCCACCCTACCCAATATCGCGCTGCCGGCTTCTTTCAGTCTGCTCCTCCTGTAACTCTGCTAATTAGCCCTTCCTGCACGAGACACGTACAAGAATTACAACTACACCCTCAGAAAGCTCTGCTTCTTGGCAGCCAGCAATCAGAACAGCCTGGGGCAGAAACGTGCCAGGTATGGTGGCCCCCGA
Source organism: Mergus octosetaceus (assembly GCA_036873955.1). Classification (NCBI taxonomy): domain Eukaryota; kingdom Metazoa; phylum Chordata; class Aves; order Anseriformes; family Anatidae; genus Mergus; species Mergus octosetaceus. The sequence goes on along the minus strand of CM072301.1, from coordinate 13,709,981 downwards.
CGCCTCCTTGCTATGGCAGCACCGAAAGCCCCGCTCCGAGCGATGCCGGGCTCGTGAGGCCCCAGCATCACTGCCTGGAGTGCAGCTGAGATTTGGTTAAACTGGGAAACATTTATAGGGTCTGTGGCTTCTCAGGTCAGTGGTAACCACACCGGCTCTGCCAGGCACAGCTCTGACACGGAACATGAAGCACCTGAAGCATCCTCCTGCTCAGGGCGAGGTAGAACGCCTTTGCTCCATTGGCCTGCTCTTTCAGGTGTATCCGTAGATGAAAATACCAGAAAACATGGGTAAATCAGGATTTCCGAAAGAAATGCTGTTTAAAAGATCACGTCCGTGGGAGCTGTTTGTGGTTCCGCTGCTCCCAGGCTCCAGGCGTTGCACTTTGAGCTCCACAGCTCGTGTCTGGCAGCCCGGAGCGTGCTGCTTCTCCCAACAAACTCCGTCCCCGCGCCCCGCTCTTTGTTCACGTGGCACAGCTCCTGCTAACAGGCAGAGGAACCAACGCTAAGCTCTCTCCCCGTGAATTTGAGGGCAATAAGTACGAAACCGGGGTGGAATCAACACCCGCAGGTCTGCTGGGGATCACTCCGGGATGCTGCGCTGCCACCGATACGTTTTGTTGACATCAGAAAAAAAATACACAGAACCAACACAGGAATTGAGCAAAACTAAGAGTGTACCAGCACCTGCCGGGTAGAAATTAACGCCGTACTTTACCGGGATGCAGAACAAAAGAAAAATGAGGTCTCCTGCAGGACTTGACAGCTACCTCTGCCTGTTCTTACGATCCAGGAGAACAAACGCCACCACCGCGCGCATCTGCGAGCCCTCCCTGCCACCAAAACACACGGAGCCACGCGAGGGGCTGTGCTTGGCTGATGAACTCCCCTTGCTCAGCCTCTGTCATCGCTCGCTGCCGGGGTCCACTCAAAAACCGGGGCTTGGTGCCTCCAGCAGCTGCCGTGGAAACTATTTCAGTGCCCAAAGAGAGCACCACGCGATGCAAAGGCAGCCCGAGGAGGCGGCAGCTGCACGGCAGGGTTTTGCTAGGCAAGAAACCCCGCTCAGTTTTTCAGATCGGTTGGAAGGGCCCAAGCATGCATGCAGCCTTTGAGTCCAAACCTGACACAGGAAAGTGATCGGGGCCACAAGGGGGACCTGCAACCCCGAGATCTCCCTCCTGAGAGGGGGGACAGGCTGCCAGAGGTCCAAGCCCAGCAGAAGCAGGACGCTGTGGCGCACCAACGCACGCTGCATCCCACGTGCAGGGCCACGGGTGCCTGATGGCTTGGAAGAGGGGGAAAATTGAATGAGGAATTAAAGCAAAGTTTGCCTGCAACAGGCTGAACTCGCTGTGGGGCGGCCCTCCGAGCACGAGGCCGGGCAGCGCCTCTGCTTTCTGCACACGAGCAGTGGGGCAAGGCAGTGGGGCAGTTTTGGGGAGCCTGCCCGCATTGCCCTTCCCCAGCTGGCTCCCATCCGCACGCAGGGGATGGAAAAATCAAATCGAACCTGGAGACGGAGGGATGCGGCCAGAGCCCCCACGGGCTCCCGGCATCAGCCCCTCACAAGCCGGGATGGGATTTATCGGGTTACAGAAGGCGCTCCACGTCCAGCTCCGTGTGTTCCCTGCACGACTCCGAGCGGCGCGGAGATCTCCTGCTCCGTGGGTCCTGCCCCAAGTCCTCCAGGCACGGGCTGAGCACACGGCGAGCAGCCAGCGCAGCCGGGTTGTGCCAAACAGCTTCTCCTCCTCGAGTGCCGTGTGGGTAAACAAAGGGGGAGATTCAAAGGATTCAAAGGGAACTCCTCACTCCGCCGTGCAGGCTCCCTGCTGCTCTGGCTGAAACCTCCTTTGCCAGCGACTGATCCCAAAGACCTTTCCCCTCTCCGAAACTCACGCAGGGCGATTTCTCATCCGTCGAAACGGCTCCGTGATGCATCCAGATGAGCAGGAGCGCGAGCGCCGCTCGGTTCAGGCACCTGGCACGCCTACAGCCGCGGGCTGATGTCCGGAAACAAGATTTATGTGATTGCTTTGTATCCCGGGGTCAGCAGTCATTCCCGAGCCCGGTGCTGCTTTCACTCAAATCAATTAATCGAGTCGGAAGGGGGGTGAGAGGGAACACACTCGCTTGGCACTGGGAGGGGGGGAAGAGAAGCGCTGGGAAGCGCGGATCACTAAGCCAACAAACCTCCCAGACGTCGGAAAAAAAATTATTGAGCAGTCTGGCATCACGGAGACTACCTGCCCTCTGAACTTCTGAATCGTCCCTTACCGAGTGGATGAGGGCTGAGAGGAGCCGTCCGGCGCAGCCCAGGGGATGGAGCTACACGTGGGTGCGCACACGGATTTGGAACGGGGCTGATTTCACGCCTGGGCTGCAGGCTGAAGCGTTTTCCCTTCTGAGTAGTTGAGGGGTTCACAAAGGGCCAGGGCTCTTCTAGGCAGGAGCAGCAGAAGGTGGGCTCCTGATTCGGTTTCAAAACTGCTGCATTATTTACCACGGCTCTCCCTCGTTCTGCACCTCTCAACACCTCTCTCCGTCCCTCTGTTACGCAGCACACGGCTTTTGCTTTGCCTTCAGAAAAAAGAGGAACCGAAGAGGCGTTCCTCACCTGGCCAAGCCCAGGCCCTCACAGAGGGCTGGGAAACACCACAGCACCACGCTGACACCGTGAGCAGCAAAGGAGCACCCCAAAGCCGGGCCCAACACGGCAGCAGCTCTCCCTGTCCCTCCCCAGCAGTCTCCCAGAGCCTTCTTCCCTTGCCCTGCCCGGCCGCAATAATTCCTCCCTGCCCGCCAAGAAGCATTTTCTCTCCCCGTGTGCTCAGCACCAGCAACTGCCGGGCTCCACGTCCAGCAGCTGGGAAAAGGCAATTTCGTTACGACTTGTACCGAGGCTTCCGAAAGCACAGCCACAGATACAGCATTTTAAAAACCGTTCAAGAATCACCCCGCGCTGTAATTTCCATAACTGCTGCTAATTGCTTCAAATCATGCCCGGGTCTAGCTGTCAGACGACAGCAGGGCTCCTCAGGTAGGCACCGCTGCTACGCCAAAGCTGCTCGGAGAAAGGAAATCTACAGAGAACAAAAGCTCTTCTCCTGAGGCAGAGGACACGAATTGTCAAACCCGTGCGCCTTAAATTATTAATTAGCAGTCGGCTCAAATAAAAAGAAACTCGTAACCCTCCACCCCTCCCTGCACTCTCTGGAATTAATGCTTCACGTGTGGCAGCTGAGATCCCTCGCTGAAATAAGCTGCTCGATGCGGCTTTGCCTCTTAACGTGCAACGGCAAAGGAAGGGGACAGGGTGAAGCTCGGCAGATTTAATCCCACAGCCGCCCCGACACCACGCCAGGGAGGGGAAGCCTCGCACCGCCGCCGCTGGGGACCCCAGGGAGGAGGGGGAAAAATAATAAGTTTGACTCTGCAACTCCTCAGCCGCTGAAAATCTTTCTCTCCTGCTTTCTGACAGCGGAGGCGCGGCAATATGAACATCAGAACTGTCCAGCTGGACACCTGAAACGCTGCTAGAAATGTCAGCAAACCCAACAGGTTGTACCGTGTCACCAAGAGAGTGACAATAAGCTGTCAAGTGACATTAGCAGCCTGGAAAGGAGCATAGCAAAAGCAATTAACCCCTTCCCTAATTGATAACTTTGGAATCAATCGTGCTGTTTATTGACATTTTGACTGCACCACAGTCGCATGCATCTTACCTTTCGGATTTTGCTTTTTAGACATCTCGGCGTGTTTGCGCTAACGTCCAGCTACACAAGACAGGGGGGGAAAAATAGAAAAAAAGAGAAAAAAAAAAAAAGAAAAAGAGTCCTTGCCCTCAAGTACCGTAGCTGGCAGTTGCAATTCACACGCTGCCTTGTTTCAGCACGGGAAGCGGCAGATATCTGGTTTGGGATGGCAAAATCCCAGCTGCGAGGGCAGTCAGGGTCTGGAGTTGTCAGAATCGTGCTGACAGGCCAGCAGAGCACCGCGGCTCCTTCCTCTGAAAAGCAGCTCCTTGTCAGGACGCCTGACTGCAGCCGTTGGTGTCGGTCTTCTCGGGTTCTGAGTAGGAAAAGGAGGAAAAAAAAAACACAAAGGAAGTAAGAAATTGCTGCTGAACTAGCCAAAGGCGTACCCCAAGTCTCTCAGCTTGTCAAAATCATCCTGCTGATGCTTTTTCAGAGGAAAAAAAAAGTGTATTTTGTACCCGGCGCTGCAGAAGAGCTAGCCAAAGGAAAGCAACATCAAACACAAAGCACCAAGCTCCCTACAGACTCGCAGGGTTTCAACAGGCTTCACTCGGAGCTCCTGCAGCACCCCGGGACCTTATGGCCAGGGAGATTTGGGGGGCTCAGAGCCCAAAGATCACCGCACAACCACCGGGCTCACGAAGAGCCACGAGCCAAGGGGGACCAGGAGCACGGATCCTGGGCTCGGTGCCACGGCAGCCTCGGATCTCTCCCGTGAACCCAGGCAGAGCTCACACGTTTTCCCTGCTGGTTTCAGCAGAAAACCACGCTGCAGGGACGGCTCTGCCGCGGATCTTCACCCGCGAGGGTGAGCGGAGCTGGGGGAAGCAGCGAGGGCAGGCGCACGCCAAGGGTGCTGACAGGTTAAACAAAGAACACCGGGGCGCTCGGTGTAAGGAAACAATGGCGAGCTTCCCGGCCCCGGGAAGGAGGCAGCCCCTCCTCGCAAAGCCTCCCGGCTGCCTTCGTGGCGAGGGGGGAAAGGCACAGCCCGGCCATGCCAAGCTGCAAGGCGCACGCCGCCGAGGACCAAACGTGCAGCAGTCGGGAGACCTCGTACACTGCTGGTGGGACCATCAGGGAACACGATGAGAGAGAAACACACACCTAATTTGCTCCAGGAACAATTAGAAGCTCAACTCCCACCCGCCCCAGCCAGGATCATTTTTTTAGGGCCGTCCCCAGGACACGGTTTACGAGCCTGAGGAACACAGCGACGCTCATCCAACACCGGGGTCTGCAACAGCACCCCACGGCTCACCAGCAGGGACCTGATGAGCCTATTTTAATTTAAAAATAGGGTTTTTGTGTACCCGGAGCCTTCCTTTCTTAAACACACGGGAGCTCAGAAGTTATTCCCAGCCAGCAACCCTGGCAAGCTGAGCACAGGATGGAGAGGCCGCAGATGCTCGCTGCCGGCGCACAAAAAGCTGCAGAAGAATTCTTTACCTGCTCCAGCCCGGGGAGTTAAACAGCATCAGATCTTTTGCTGCCTCGGGACACCAAACGGCACCTCTGACACTGCCTGAAATCCCGTGCCAGAAGACGGGGCACCCGGGGAAAGCCGGCACAGGCCGAGGCCACCGGGTGCTGCCGACGTACACCAGGTCACGCGCCCAGCCAGGTTTAAATTTGCTGCTTGTGGCCACGGGCAGGAAGCGCTCGGCCTCTGGTCGCGAGCCTCGGGTGCGTCCTGGGCCCCACACTGAGGCCGGGAGGGACTGCGGGGAGCTCGGGGCACCGGAGGCCTGAGCACCGCAGCTCCATGCTCTCTGTGCCCATCACTTGGAGTTTTTAAAGCACCTGAAGACAACGACCCGCACCTCAAACCGCAGCCTCCTTGATAATTGCCCTTTTTGTGTTTGTTTTTAACGAAGGAAGGGGTGCTTTAACCCAGGAGGGAGCAGGGGAGCACACGGAGAAAACGCCGTGTTGCCAGAGGTGAACTCCCTCAAACTCAGCTCAGGAAAGGAAGGGACGCCTGCAGGCTGCTGGTGTGCCCGTCCCCGAAAAGCAAAGGACCGAGAACGCTTCAGTCATTCAAAGGCTGAAAGCAGCTGTAAAAAGAGTTGCCAGAGAAGAAGTTATCAGGAGATCTCCGACCGTCTGAAGTTACTGCGCCTTATCACCCAGGAAATACACTTTTACCCACTTCAAAGGGGAAAAACGAGCGGTAATTAAGTCTTGGGGGGGAAAACAAACAGCAGCCGGGCAGCTTCCGAACCAGCCTTTGGCAAGCTCCAGACTAAGCCTTGCCCGCGCACAAAAGGGGCAAAGCAAAAGGCTGGGGAAACAAAACAGCCTCGGACAGATCTGGCAAGGATCTAAGGGCACATCCTCACTCCTCGGTGATGCAATTAAGGCTGAGGATTCATCCGAAGCCCGAGCGTCCGCAGGGCTCACCTCGAGCCCACAGCCAAGGCAACGGCAGGCTCGCGTCGGGCCGCAGGAACGGGGAAGGAGCAGCACAAAGGCGGCAGGAAACCGACCTGCGGGGCGAAAGGGAAGCACTGACGGGGCGCAAGGGAAGCACTGACGGGGCGCAAAGGAAGCCCCCGGGTGCTGCGGCCCCGCCGCGGCTGGCCCCTCGCCACGGCCGGCCCCTCGCCGAGCTGACGCCACGCAGCTCTCCCGAGCCGACGTGGAAACGCACGCAGCGACACGTCCCACCTGCTTGGGGAAACGTCCTCCCCGATTTCCCAGCCAGCACGTCAAAGGAGAACCGATTCTAAAGCACCCCGCCCATGGCATCAGCTTTCCGGGCTGCTCCTGCTCTGTCTAGACGGGTCATTCCCGTAAACTTTCCGCACTCGGCAGCTCCCTGTCGGAAAGGGAAATTAAACTATCGGTGAGAAATGCGGCTGGGGGTTGCTGTGAGCCGCTCCACGGTGGTTTTGGTGAGAAATCCGGCGTTCTGGGGGAGAAAGCTGCTCCTCGGGAGGGCTCTGCCCCTCTGTGCACCTCACGCCTGGCTCCGGCTGGCTCGCGCTGCGCGGAGCGTCCGGCTAATTAGCTCCCAAGCTAAGCAGTCCCTCGCCACGCTATTTTAATCCTGGTGATCGAGCTCGTTAAGAGGCTCCGGGAGCGCACACAACACATTAAGTACCAGCAGTGGCTCTGCTTGCAACGTGTTGTCGCTCCCAAGCAGAAATCCATCTTCAGGGACGAATTCGCTCGGTTTTCGGCACATCCCCCCCCCCAAAAAAAAAAAATCAACATTTACACCACAAATCCAGGAACATGCTCAGCGTGGGAACCCCGAGACTCAGCTTTGTGGGTTTCCCCCTCAGCAAATTCCTGTTAAATTTGCAAGAGGCCAACCCACAGCCGTGCCCCTCTCCCGGGCAGCAGAGGCCTCGGTCACCTTAAGCCAACTTCTCCGCGTTATCACCCCGCGCTGCAAGGAAGGGGCACGCTGCACGGTGTCCAGCAACACAAAACAAACCCGACACAGCCAATTCTTGGGCTATTTCCCCCCAAATCAGGACAAGCAGCTTCCCGAAGCTGCCTCCACCAACAGCACTGCTGAAGGATCGTAAAGCCGTGCGGTACAGAGGACTGAATAAAACGGTTTCTTAATCTCACTCTCGAGGCTCGGGGGTTTTGTGGTGGTTTGGTGGTGGTGGTTTTTTTTTTTAGTATTTCCTGAGGCTGCTTATTTTGTGCAGGAACGAACTGAGCACCTAACTTCAGAGATAATTAGCCGTCTGTGTTCTGTTTAAATCCTCACACGGCCGAGCGTCGGCAGCTCTCCCACACGCGCCTCCGTGAGCGAGCTGGGCCTCCTCGGGCAGCACAAGGAAGCAGGGCCGGGCACTTTGGGTGATAAAACAGCCCCGTACCCGCTCCCAGGACATCACGGCACCTCGCCCGGTGCCTACCCGCGATAAATGCGGCGTTTCCATGCTCGGTGGCCAAAGAAACCGGCCCCGGGGGGCTGCTGTCGGATTTTTTGGGTGCTTTGCACAGCACCACGGGCACGAGGCAGGAGGGAAAGGCTCCGGCCAAGCACTGCTGTTTTCCATGCACAGGCCCCGAGCTCGGCACGTAGCCCACCTGCCTTTTCCCCAAGCCTCAGCGAGCCCCCTGGGACTGCAGGAAAACTCGCCCCGGATCCTTTTGAGGTGTTTTGAGGTGATTTGGCTATTTAGGACCGCCTGTGCCAGCTTTCTGCTCGAGTCTCAGCAATGCCCAGAACCACCGAATATCCCGGGTCGGCTTCGCCATTAAGAATCGTTTCACCTCTAAGAGGGTGAACGCATCCTTTAGATCAGGAGTCGCTTCTGAACCAAAGCACCTAAAAACAGGAACAAATTGCAGTGTTTTGGAAGGGAAGGCAGCAAGCAGCACGTGCAGGGAGACGCCGGCTCTCAAAACCCAACCCAAAGTGGCAAAAACTTCCCCTGATGTATCCCACGGGGCCAGGCGGGTGCCGGGATCCCGGCGAGCCGTATTTGCCCCTTTCCTTATCAAAAACCTTGGGTCTGGTGGCCCGAGGAGAAGCGTGAGGGTGTAATTAAAAACGGGCCCTAATGATAATTGGTGGGGCCGTGAGGATAAACAACGGCACCTGCAGGATGGGGGGCATCGGAGCGGCTTCGTGCTGGGCCGGGAGGACTGGGGGGAACTGGGAGGAAATGGGGACGGGGAACGGGAGGGCTGGGGGGGCAGAGGGGCACCGGGGAGGGATAAGGGAGAGTCGGGGGGGGGGACCGGGGAGGAACGGGGGAGGCCAGGGGGGACCGGGGAGCACCGGGAGGGGACCGGGGGGCACCGGGAGGAACCGGAAACGGGCAACGGGAGGGCCGGGGAGGGCAGAGGGGGAGTAGGGAGGGACGGGGGGGGAAACGGGGGAGGACCGGGGGGCACCGGGAGCTTCCACCCCCGCTCCCCCCAACCGGAACCGGAGCAGCGCTGAGGGCTGGGCCGCGGGGAGCCCTCCCCGGTGCCCCCTCCCCCCACACACCCGGGGCCTGCACCGCTCCCGGTGCCCCCGGTGCTGCTCCCCGATACCCTCCCTGCCCTGCCCCCCTCCCGGCCGCCCCGCACTCACCGGCCGCGGCCTCGGGGGCTCCGGGCGCTCCCAGCCCCACCGCCGCCGCCCCCCCCGCGCCCGAGGCCGCCGCCGCCGCCGCGCACCGGGGCGGGGGGCGGGGGCCGCGGCCCGGCAGGAGCCCTCAGGCCGCGCCAGCCAATCGGGACGCGGGCACCGTCCCCGCAGCCAATGGCGCCTCGGGGCCGCCTCGCTGCTCCCGCCCCCTCGAGGGATGCAGCCAATGAGGAGGAGGGAGAGGCTCGGCTCAGCCCGCCTTCCTTCGGCTGTAGCCAATCGGAAGCGAGGCGGGGGGACGGGCCGAGTGTTTCTGACCAATGAGAGGGGTTCTAGGCGCGCGGGGCGGGAGGGGTCCCAACAACCAATGCGGGCGCGCGGGTCCTGCCTTCTCCCGCCTCCCGCGCGCGCGACGGGCGTGACCAACCTCCGCCGAGAGCCAATCGGATCCGGCCGTGGCGACGCCCCGCCTCCCCGCTCTCTTGAGGGGCGGGGCGGGGCGGGGCGGCCGGCGCCGAACGTGGACGGAAACTGCCGAGAGCCTCCGCCCCGCGGCGGAAACGCCCGAGCGCGCTCCGGAAAGTGACGAGCGGCGGGGCGGCGAGGTCGGAGCTCGACAGACCGCGGGTTCGAGACCCGGGAGTGCCACCAATGGCCCCGCCTGGGTCGGGCCCTGGCTGGGGGCACCCAGCGGGGCGCGGAGCCCTCTGCAGCGCCTGGCATGAGCTCTGGTGCGACGGTTTGCACAGATCCTCTTGCAATGGTTTGCACGAACCCCAGTGCAATGGTTTGCACAGACCCTGGTGCAGTGGTTTGCACGAACCCCAGTGCAATGGTTTGCACAGACCCTTGTGCAATGTTTTGCACAGCCCTTAGTGCAAAGGTTTGCACAGACCCTCATGCAGGGTTTTGCACAAGCCCTGGTGCAATGGTTTGCACGAACCCCAGTGCAGTGGTTTGCACAGACCCTCATGCAATGTTTTGCACAGACCATGGTGCAATGTTTTGCACAAGCCCTGGTGGAATGGTTTGCACAGACCCTGGTGCAATGTTTTGCACAGACCCTCATGCAATGATTTGCATGAACCCGGATGCAATGGTTTGCAGAGACCCTGGTGCAACAGTTTGCACAGATCCTGGTGCAATGGTTTGCACAGATCCTCTTGCAATAAGCTGCATGAACCCCAGTGCAATGGTTTGGATGGACCCTGGTGCAATGGTTTGCACAGACCCTCATGCAGTGGTTTGCACAAGCTCTGGTGCAATGGTTTGCAGAAGCCCTGGTGAAATGGTTTGCACGAACCCCAGTGCAATGATTTGGATGGACCCTGGTGCAATGGTTTGCACAGCCCTTGGTGCAAAGGTTTGCACAGACCCTCATGCAATGTTTTGCACAAGCCTTGATGCAATGGTTTGCAGAAGCCCTGGTGCAATGTTTTGCACAACCCCTGGTGGAATGGTTTGCACAGACCCTTGTGCAATGGTTTGCACAGACTCCGGTGCAATGTTTTGCACAGACCCTGGTGCAAAGGTTTGCACAAGCTCCCATCCATCCATCCCTTTGCCGACGGCTGATGGACGCCCCCTGTGCTGGTTTGCAGGGTGCCGCCCCAGCACCGCATCGCGCTGAGCAGAGACACAACAGCAGCAGCCCGAAGCCATCCTCGTGTTACAGAATCCCCTTTTGCAGCCTTTGGTCTCCACGGGCTGGGGTCTGCCAGCCCCATCACCCCCCCGCGGCCCTCCTGGGCCCCGCCAGCACCTCGTAGGCCTCCTGCAGCTCGATGAAGCGCCTCTCGGCCTCCTCGGCCTGGTGCCGGTTGTGGTCGGGGTGCCAGACCTTCACCAGCTCCCGGTAGCTCCTGTGCACGTCCTCGGGGGCGGCACCGGGTGGGATGCCCAGGACCTGGGGGCGAGATGGATGCTGGGGGGGGGCAACAGCAATAGGGGCCGCGCATGCCTCTGAGCCGACCCCTTCAGCCCCAACCACCCCGATAGCAGCTTCTTCTTGCACCCCGTGCGACCCCTAGCCAGCCCCATGCCCCTCTATTTAATTTCTTCACCCCCCCACACCCCCAGTGCCGCGTCCTGCACCTTGTAGGCTCGCAGCTGCCTCTCGCTCCAGCCGCTGGGTTGGGGGCTGGCGAAACCCAGCAGCTCGGCCAGGATGCGGCCGGCACGCAGGGGCAGGAGCAGGAGCTGCTCGGCGACGGCGCGGGGCAGCGCCGGGAGGGCCCCGAGCCAACGCAACGGGGCGCCCAGCACCCCGGCGGCACCGCTGAGGACGCCGTAGGCGAGCGGGGCAGCGAAGGCCAAGTAGGCCAGCCCCAGGTGGTAAAGCCGGGCCGGCAACCGCGGCCGGGGCGCCCCGGGGCGTTTGTAGCGCCGGCGGCGCTGGGCGGCGATGCTGGCGGCCAAACTGGAGGGCAGCACCGCCAGCACCCGGCCCTGGAAGAGGAGGGAGGCGAGGAAGGCCGCGGCGAGGATGCTGGGCGCTTCGGAGGCCTGGTCGCCCACCGAGGACACCAGCAGCACCCCCAGCCCCACGGCCAGCGGCTGCGCCAGCAGCTGCGGCACCCAGGGCAGCGCCAGCGCCGCTGCCAGCCCGAAATACGTCCCCACCGCCACCTGCCCCGCCAGCCGCAGGGCGCTCAGCGCCGGCACGCTCCCCCCGCGCTGCCCCGGGGTCCCGGCCCCATTGGCGGCGGCCACCCAGCCAGGGAGGTGCCACAAGTCCCCGAGCCAGCCGGCGCCGAAGCCGCCCAGCGTCAGCATCCAGAGCAGCGCGTGGCTGTCGCGGCCCAGGTAGAGGTGGTGCAGCCCCAGCGGCCCCCCCAGCGCCCACAGCCCGTAGGCCACCAGCAGCCGCTTGCCCATCCCCGGGGGGCTCACGGCACCGCCATCCAGCGTCCTGCGGGAGGGAGAGGGAGGTTGGGGGTATCAGGGGATGCCGGGACCCCCACCCGTGGGCCCCCACCCAGTGCCAGACCCCTCTGTGTCCCCCGTGCCCAGTTGGGGCTTGTGGGTGCCCAGGAACTGTGTACCTGCTCACGACCCCCTGTGCCCACCCAGAGATCACCAGGACCCGCTCAGGACCCCTTTGTGCCCACCCAGGACCCTCTATGCCCACCCAGAGACCCCCAGAACCCACCCAGGACCCCTTTGTGCCCACCCAGGACCCTCTGTGCCCACCCAGAGCCCCTTCACACCCACCCAGGCACCCCGTGCCCCCCCCAGCTCCCCCACACCCACCTGGGGTCCCGCACGCCCACCCCGCAGCACCCACCTGGGGTCCCCCAAGCCCACCAGCCCCCTGCACACCCACCCACAGTTCCATGTGCCCCCCCCAGCCCTCCAGACCCACCTCTGCCCACGGTCCCACAGAGCTCACGGGCGGCTCCGCTCCTCCCCCCCGGTACGGACTTTGCCCCCCCACGGTGCTGGGCAAAGGGCAGAGCCGCGGCGGTGCTGCCGGAGGGATGGGGGGCATGGGGGGCATGGGGTGGGGACCCCCCCGGGTGGGGACCCCCGCTCAATCCTTTAGTGCCCCCCTGTCCCATGGTGCCCCCCCTTGTCCCACGGTGCCCTCCCAGTCCCACAGTGCCCCCCCACAAACCCACGGTGAATCCCCAGTCCCATGGTGCCCCCCCCAGTCCCATAGTGACCCCCCAGTCCCACGGTGCCCCCCACAACCCCAAGGTGCCCCCCCAGTCCCACGGTGCCCCCCCCCCCAGTCCCACAGTGCCCTCCACAACCCCATGGTGCCCCCCACAACCCCACAGTACCCCCCACAACCCTAAGGTGCCCCCCCACTTCCATAGTGACCCCCCAATCCCACAGTGTCCCCCCCAGTCCCATGGTGCCCCCCACAACCCCACAATGCCCCCTCCAGCCCCTCACCCCCTGAATTCATCCGTACTCATTCCTGGGGCTGTGGCCCCCCTCCCCAGCATCTGCCAGCCCCCCTTTGCAGCCCCCCACCCTAACAAAAACCCCTAGTCCCACGGTGCCCCCCCATTCCCATGGTGCCCCCCCAGCCCCACGATGCCCCCTCCAGCCCCTCACCCCCTGAATTCGTCCGTGCTCATTCCTGGGGCTGTGCCCCCCCCCCCCAGCATCTTCCAACCCCCCTTTACAGCCCCCCCCCCGGCATCTCCCCCCCCCCTTTTTCCTCCACCGCTGTGTTTGCTCGGCTCAGCCGCTGCGGCCTCCAATTTGGGCTCATTCATTATTAACGGCCCCCGCCGCCGCGCTGTTGACTCAGTCGCTCCCTGAGCGAGGACTCGGGCTGGGGGGGGGCCGGCAGTGGTGACCCCCTCCTCGCCTTTTCTTTCCCCCCCCCCACCCCAGTGCACCCCCTCGCGCTTAAATTCAGCGTGGTTCGGGGATGGGGGGGGGGGGGGGGAGGATGATGCTGGGCTCCTGGCTCCCAGGGGAGCCCCGAGATGCGGGGAGGGGGCTGAGATGCTGCCCCCCCCACCAAGCAGCCCCCCCTTAACCCCCCCACCCCCCCGGTTCAGCTGCCCATCAGGGCTGACAGCGGCCCCCCACCCCCCCCGCTGCCCACCCCGCCTGGCTGCCTCCCTGACAGCGGCTCCCAGAGGGGCCGGCCCCACGCTTGGCTGCTCTGCGCCCTTGTTGGGGGGGGGGGGGGCGATTTTTGGGGGGGTGATGCACTTCGGGGGGGGCTGCAGGACCAGGCGTGACACCCCCTTTTCCTGGCTGCCCCCTCCCCCAGTAACTGCGCCCCCCCCCCCCCCCCCACAACCTCCCCCTTCCCACCGTGCTGTGGCATGGGATCGATGCTAGTGGGGAGGGGGGGCGCGGGGGGGGGGGGGCTCGCCTGCTGCATTGATTTCTTTAAGTATCTGGATTTAAAAATGTCAAATTTGGCTCTCGTGTGCGTGGAGCTGGGCGGTCGATGGGGTTGGGGGGGTTGGGGGGGGGTTAGGGGGGGGTCCCCCCTTTCCACTCCTGGCATTGGTGTCGTCACCAACCCCCCCCCAGCATGGGGAGCTGGGGCCCCTCTGGGGCTGGGGGCTCTGGGGGTGTCCCAGCAGCAGGATGGGGGGTCCCCCTCCCCCCCCCCCCCAACGCCCGTTTTTGGGTGTGATTGGAGCCATTGATCAGCCCGGGCCACCGGCGTTTAAGTCATCGATTTTCGGAGCCTTTCTGCTAATTGAAGCATTTGTCATTGCCTCGTTCGGGGGGCGTCCGACTGGGGGGGGCTGCCCCCCATGGGCTGGGTCTGGCCATCCTGAGTGGGACCAAAGGCTCCCAGCCACCCGCTCGGGTCCCCACGCGTGTCCCTTTGCACATGCGTGTCCCTTTGCACACGCGTGTCCCGACGCCTGCTCACGTCCCCACACACACGCGGGTCCCCACGCGGGTCCCCCCCTCCAGCAGCGACCCCCCTCCCACGTCCCCTACCCCCCCCCGGCACCTCTCATCCCGCGCCCGGGGAGGCACGCGCGTGTGCGTGCACGCGCCCCGCACGCAGCCGCGCCACGCACCCGGAGGGCTGGTGGAAGGCATCCGTTGCCGGTCCCGAATGTCACGTTGCCTTGTCAGTTTGCTGGTAATTAATGCAAACTCCGGGGCCGGAGTCCCACCGGACTCGTACATCACTGCCAGCGCCGGGCTGCAGAGCAGCCCCTTTACCCAAGTGCTGTTATTAGGGGAATTTTATATGTATTAGCTGTTGATGCACATTAATACATTAAAAATGTCAGCGGTGGAGGCCAGCTAATTGTCTGATTTAAATGTCTATTTGTCAGCGCCCGGCTCAGGTAGGCATGAGGCGAATCTGCAATGAGCCCCCCGGCCCCGCCGGCGCGGGGCGCGACACCGGGGATGGGGGCGAGCCCCCGGCCCGCGACCACCGCGGGGGCGCCGGGGACCCCACGGCAAGCGGGGAGGGGGACCGTGGGGTGAGGGGGGGACAGTGAGAGGGACCCCGCGGCCCGGCCGCCCGCCCCGCCAGCTGCCTAATTGCCGCCCGGCCGGGATGGATTTCTCCGCCCGACGTCCCCGGAATCCTTAATAAATGCCGCTTGTCCAGAGAATTAATCCGGGGCGGCCCGCAGCCATCCATCTCCGCACGCGCTGCCATGCCGTGATGGACGGCCCCGGCGATGACTCAGCCCGGGGGGGGGCCGTGGGGGGGGCTGTGAATTCCTCCCCCCCCCCCCCCCCCCCCCCGTGCCGGGAGCCCCCGGGCTCCCCAGGGACATCCCCTCGCTTCGTCCCCTCGCTTCGGTGACGGCTGCTGCCACTGTGCCCCCCCCCCCCCCTCCCCGCTGGGACCCCTCTGGCACCAGCCCCACGGAACAGGGGGTGCGAATGAGCCCAGGTGGCTGCTTTGGGGTGAGGGGGGCACGACCCCCACCCTGCCCCCCTGTCCCTAAATCCCCCTGTCTTGAGCCCAACACAGCCACCAGCCCCGGGGCCATGCCCAATTAATAACATCCCTGCCACCTCATCAGTAATTAGCAGCAGATGCTAATGAGCCCAGGGGCGGGGGGGGGGGGGGAGCAGGAGGGGGATGCCGGTGTATAGGATGTGCTGGGGCACGGGGAGCACGCTGGGGACATCAGGGACAGGGCGCACAATGGGGACAGGGCACACATCAGGGATGGGTGCACACCAGGGACAAGGTGCAGGGGGGGCCCTGGCCAGGCCTGGAGCACACTGAGGGGGGGGGGGACACGGTGCCAGGCCCCCCATGCAGGCAGTGGGTGACACTTTCCCCACTGGCACCACACAACGAGGTGACCTCGGCCACTCCTGCTGCCCTGGGGACCTGTTGAGCCGCGGTGCCACCGGGCATCCCCCCCGCAGCCCCCTCCAGCCACAGCTCCTCCCCCCCCCCCCGCTGCTGGTTTATTGTCGCCGTTCAAGGACAATTTTCATCCAATTTAGGCCCAGCCCGGCGGCCCGGCTTTATTGCAAACATGCCCTGGATGGAGCGCGCGGCGCCCGGGCGCCTCCAGCCAATCTATATTCATTTGCACAAGGCTCCCTCCCGGCCCGCGCGGCGGGCACTGACACGCCAATTTGTCTGCTGGTCCCAGCGCGGCGCCGTAATTGGGAGGGAAGCGCCTCGGTGAAGGCACAGGGAGAGGAACGGGGACGTCCCCCGGCCACCACGAGCTGGGTTCTGGGACCGGCAGCATGCACCGTGGGCCATGGACCATGCACGACGACCGTGCACCGTGCACCATGCACAAAGACCATGCACCGTGCGTCCTGCACCATGGACCATGCACGGCCATGCGCCGTGCACCATGCACCATGACTGTGCACCATATGCCACGCGTCACGCACCATGGATCACGCACAATGACCGTGCACCACGACCGTGACCGTGCACCATGCACCACGACCGTGCACCACACAAAATGACCATGCCCCATGGACCTCGCACAGCTCGCGGTGCACCACGGACCAGGCACCGTGTGCTGGGCACACACCGTCCAGCCCTGGGGCTTGGGGACCAGGCACGGGGGCTGGATGTGACCCCGCAGGGCCGCACATTGCTGCATGAGCCCACGGGTGCTCAGGAGCTGTGGAGAAAGATGGTGACTGCGTACTTGCGCCCGCTGGACAATTGCACCAAGGCCCCCCCCTTGTCAGCACTGCTGGCCCTGCTCGCGGCCCCGGGGCTGCGGCTTCATGCATTTATTCATGCTCTGCTCCCCGGCACCGCTGCTCCGCCGGCCGCTGCCAGCCCTGGCACTCATCCGGGGGCTCGGCTCCCCGCGGTGTCCCCGCCGTGCTCCCAGCTCTTGTCCCCGGAGCTGCTGGCTCTGCGGTCCAGGACGTGTCCATCACCATCACCGTCATCCCACAATGGCCCCCGGCAGCGTTGTCCCTGATCCAGCCTGGGGGCAGCGAGAGCAGCAGGCGGCATTTGTGGGGCGGGGGCCCATGGCCACTGTGTCTCCGTGCACCCTGAGGGACTCGGGATGTCCCTACCACGGCCACTGGCACCTGCAGGACCTGGTGTGGGGCTCAGCACCACTGTGGGGCTGGATGGGTCCGAGCTCCCCCAAACCCAGCCGCCTCCTTTGGCCGCTGGGAGCCGAGGGCAGGATCCGGCCCTGAGCCCCCCGTTCCCCCCCCCTCGGCTCCTCGCTGCCGCTCTCTCCGGGGCTGACCTTTCTCTCCGCCGCCGCCTCTATTTTTACCATCCGTGTTTGCTCTCCCCTCCCGCCCCTTTCTTGCTGTTGTTGCCAGCTGGTGCTGGGGACCGCAGCTGCCCCCCTTGGGGTGCAGCACCAGGTGCCAGGCCCCCCCCAGCCCCCGGAACCCAGGCAGGGCCAGGAGCATCCAGGCCCCCCAGTGTCCCCCCGTGTCCCCAGGGCGAGGACCTTTTGGCCAGGCACCCAGTCCCCGCAAGCCCCCGGCGCTTGCTAATTAGCGCTCGGGCTTCCCCTCGCAGCCTCGCTAATTAATTCACTGTTGCCACTCATTAAGATCAGCCGGCGGAGGGGGTGGCGGTGGCGGAGGCGGTGGGACTCCGGCATCCCCGTCCCCAGGGAGCAGCTCGGGCAGCATCGATCGCGCCCGGACCCCGTCCCCGCCGGGGGAGCTGCTCCCGCCGCTGTAATTTGTTGCACAAACATCGCCGGGCGGTTCAGGATTGCATTGATCCCCCGCATAAAGCGCCCATAAATCCATCCGAGATCCTGGCTGATGGATCGGCGCCCTTTGGAGGGAGCTGGCCAGGCCTGCAAATTTAAAAACTGCACGGATAAATTACGCGCGGGCGCTACGGCGGGAGCATCTCCCACCGCCCGCATGCCAGCATGCAATATGCACGCGCACACACGTGTGTGCACAGGCATGGTGCCTGCTCACACGCATGCACACGCGTGCACATGCACAGTGCATGCACTCACACCCATGCACACACACACACAGCTCGCATCCTTACGCGTGCACACGGATGTGGAGGGACAGATGCAGCCCCTGCAAGGACACGCGTGGCCCCTGCACACTGGAGGGGAACGGAGCCCCCCCCGGCACGGGGGTGCGGGGCTGCCCCCCCTGCACCTCGCTCCTCTCTCTAATTGCAGCGCAGAGGCAGCAGCGAGGCCGCGGGGAGCAGCCCCGGCTCCCCAAGCGCGGAGGGTGAGACTTCGCTTTGCATAAAGGAGCAAATTCAGGCAGGGTTTGAAAAGAGCAGCCGTAAATCAGCTCCCCCCGTGCCCCCGCTGCGGAGGCAGCCGGGGGCTGCAGGACACATCCTGACCCCTGCGCTGTGCCCGCAGCGGGGGGACCCAGGAGCCCCCAGGGTGCGGGGGCTCTGCCTGAGTCCCTGCGGTTGCGGACCGGCTGCATGCGCCCCCCCCCGCCACCCCAAAAGCACCCTGAAAATGGGCCAGTGGCCATCTGCCCGCAGGGACCCCAGTGGGCTGTGTGGGGCTGCATGGGGCTGTGTGACCCCCCCTCCAAGCCCCCCTGCAGCCCCCTGCAGCGTGCACACAGCCGTGCCCCTGAGCCCATGCACACTCACACCCCTGCACCCGTCTCACGCACAACAAGGAACGCACACGCACAGCAGAGCCCTGGCAAACGTGTGCCCGTGTCCTGCACATGCACACCTTGCACGCGCACCAGTGCAGAGCCAGCCCTGAGCATGCACACAAATGCTGCTTGCACACACGCTGCGTGCACACATGCTGCTTGCACACACGCAGCCCCACACATGCACACGCTGCTTGCACACGCACAGCCCTGTGAATGCACACACTGCTTGCACACACACACTGCTTGCACACACAGCTCTGTGCATACACATGCTGCTTGCACACACGCAGCCCCACACGTGCACACGCTGCTTGCACACACAGCTCTCTGCAAACACACACACAGCCCTGTGCATACACACGCTGCTTGCACACGCAGCTTGCACGCACACAGCCCCACGCGCACACACGTTGAGCCCTTTACACACACGCGTGCCCCCCCCATGCAGCCCCCAGCCCTGCACCAGCACCTCCCCTGCACCCAGCGCACCCCGGCCACGCACACGCGTGCACACCTGCACCAGCAGCTCCCCGCACGCTCACTCTCACCCCCTCCTGCGCCCCCCGGGCACACTCCCCCCTGCACACTCAACACCCCCTCCTCTCGCTCTGGTCCCCCCCCCCGCCCCCGCCCCCGCCGTGCCCGGTGCCGTCGAGCGGGGCGGGCGGAGCGGGGCTGCGGGCGCGGCGCGGCGCGGGCGGCGGTCCCGGCACGTGGCTCCCGGCGCCGCGGGCGGCAGGTACCGGAGGGCACCGGCGGGATGCGGGGGTGGGGGTGGGGAACCACCGGGAACCGGGAGGGGGGACACCGGGAGGCGCGGCCCCGGGCTCGGTTGGGGCCGCCCCGACAGCCCCGGCCCCGCCGGAACCGCTCCGGGAGGCGCTGCCCGGCCCCGCCGCCGCCGGTGCGCACCGGGGAGAGCGGGGCAGCGGGGGGCGCTCCCGGGGGGGGGCGCTCCCGGGGGAGGGGGTCCCGCTCCCGGGCAACTTGGCGAGAAGTTGCCCCGCGCGGCGCGGCGGCGGCGGCTCCATCCCGGCTCCGGTTACATCACCAGCTCCAGCACCGGCTCCGGTCCTGGTTGCATCATCGGCTCTGGTCCCGGCTCCGACACCGGCTCCGGTCCTGGTTGCAGCAGGAGCTCCGCTCCCGGCTCCAGCCCCGGCTCCGCTCCCGGCTCCAGCCCTGTCCCGGCTCCCGGCTCCGCTCCCGGCTCCGTCGGTGGCTCCGCTCCCGGTTCCATCCTCGGCTCCGCTCTCGTTCCCTTCACCGGCTGAAGTCCCGGCTCCACCCGCAGCTCTGCTCCCGGCTCCGGTCCCGGCTCCGGTGCCAGCCCCGGCTCCATCACCAGCGCCGGTCCCTGCCCCAGCCGCGTCCCCGCTCCCGATCCTATCCTCGGTCCCAGTCCCGTGCCCGTCCCCATTCCCATTCCTGTCCCCATTCCCATTCCTGTTCCCATCCCTGTTTCCATCCCCAGCCCCGTTCCTGTCCCCAGCCCCATTCCTGTCCCCAGCCCCGTTCCTGTCCCCAGCCCTGTTCCTGTCCCCATTCCCGCTGCTCTCCCCATCCCCATCCCCATCCCTGCCACCAGCCCCATCCCCATCCCCACCACCGTCCCCATCCCCGTCCCTCCCCATCCCCTCTCCCAGCCCAGTCCCCGCCGGGGCGTGAGGCTCAGCGGGCGGCGGGGCGCCGTCTGCCCCCCCGGCACCACCATCGCTCCCAAGGGCGACGAGGACCTTCTGGCGCTGGCCGCCTCCCGGCTGAGCCGCAGGAAGCGGGTGGCCGGGGCGGCCGTCGGCGTGGCCATGGTGCTGGTGCTGCTGGTGGCCATCCCGCTGCTGGTGCACAGCTCCAAGGCGGCCGCGCACTACGAGATGCTGGGCAGCTGCCGCATGGTCTGCGACCCCTACCCCGGCCCCGAGCTGCCCCCCGCCTCCCCACCACCCTTCCTGCCAGGGGCCAAGGGTGAGCCAGGGCGCAAGGGCCGTGCAGGAGTACGGGGCCCCCCCGGGCCACCGGGGCCGCGGGGACCGCCGGGGGAACCGGGCCGGCCAGGGCCACCGGGACCGCCGGGTCCGGGTCCCGGGGGGTACATCCCCTCCTTCTACAGCCCCAAGATTGCCTTCTATGCCGGGCTGCGGAAGCCCCACGAGGGCTACGAGGTGCTGCGTTTCGACGACGTTGTGACCAACGTGGGCAACTACTACGAGCCGTCGAGCGGGAAGTTCACCTGCCCCCTGCCCGGCATCTACTTCTTCACCTACCACGTCCTCATGCGCGGTGGCGATGGCACCAGCATGTGGGCCGACCTCATGAAGAACGGGCAGGTACGGGCCGGGACCCCCAGGCAGCTCCCCCCGGTGCCCCACTCGCCCCCGGCCGGCCCCTCGCCCTGTTCCAGCCCGGCTCCTCCACCCCGTTGCTCCGTGCTTTCCCCTGCCTGGCCCCGTTCCCGCTGCCGGCTGCCCCCATCCCTCCTCTCCCTGCTCGCTCTTCTCCCTTCTCCATCCTGGTTCCCCTCTCTCGGTTTTCTCATCTTGTTTCCTCCCATCCCAGTTCTCCCTTTCTGGTTTCCCCTCACCCTGTTTCCCCCACCCCATTCCCCCCTCCTGGCTCCCCCCACCCCCAGCTCCCCCAACCACAGTTCCCCTGTTCCATTTCCCCCATCCAAGCCCTCCACCCCCATTCCCCACGCCGATTCCTGTCCCCGTTCCCTCTTCCCCATTCCCCCACACCCATCTCCACCCATCCCATTCCCCCGATCCCATTCCTCTTCCCCCCCATCCCTTTTCCCTGGACCAGTGGAGCCACCCTGGGGTGCAGCACAGCACCCGCAGCCACAGATCTGTCCCCCCCCCCCAATCCCCAGTACTCCCACCATGGGGAAGGGGATTTGTGCTCCCCCAGGACTGGGGGGCTCGGAGCCGGCAGGGAGCGGGGTCTGCCTGCAGCCGGGGGGACCGTCTGTGCCCCCCCAGCCAGGACGGATGCCCCTGATTGCCTGGCCAGCGCTGGGGGGGCACCGGTTTTGCCCCCCGCCTGGTCCCTTTGTTCACAGCCCAGCCGGCAGCTCCCTTCCCTGCCTTGCCCCGGACATTTTCCATTTATTATGGGATAAACGAGCATCGATCTGCTGCGGTCGATGCCAGCTCTGCCGCCCCACTGGGAGCTGCCCCCCTCTCCCTGGGTGCCCCCAAAACCCTCTTCCCCCCCCCCCCCCCCCAGGAAGAGGAACACGGGGCAGGGGACAGCCACTGGCTCCTGGGGGCGTCGGGGCTCTCTGGCCCCCTTTGGGACCAGGCAGGGTGGGAGACCCAGCCCCAACTGCGGGGCCGTCCCATCCTGGGGGACCCTGGGTTGCAAGGGGGGGGGGGCAAATTGTCCCTGCCAGCTGCTGGGTGGTCGGGGGGGGGGGGGGCGATGCTGGGGTCCTTCACCCGGTTCTGCCGCAGATGGGCGGCACGACCTTGAGGGGCGATGGACTGGGGGGGGTGCTCAAGCGGGCTGGGGGTGGCACAGAGCAGCTCAGCACCCTGTTCCCGATCCCCTCCTTATACTGGTGGTGCGGGGGGGGGGTGGGTGCTGCACCCCCAGGTGCGGGCCAGCGCCATCGCGCAGGACGCGGACCAGAACTACGACTACGCCAGCAACAGCGTCATCCTGCACCTGGACGTGGGCGACGAGGTCTGCGTCAAGCTGGACGGCGGCAAGGTGCACGGCGGCAACACCAACAAGTACAGCACCTTCTCGGGCTTCATCATCTACCCCGACTGAGCCCCCCCAGGGATGGGGTGCCGGGGGGGGGGGCACCTTCTGCTGCACAGCCCCCACCAGCCTGTCTGCCCCCCGAAACATCCCCAGGGTGATGGGACACCCACGAGGATCCCCCCCATGCACACACACACGCCCCCCCCACCCCCCCGCTTGGTGCCCCACGCACATACCATGTGCACAAACACCTCGCAGCCCCCCCTGTGCCCCCCACCCCGCGCACACCCGCGTGCACGCTCGCACAGCGGCTCCCTGCACACCCGCGTGCACGCAGCAGCCCCCCCACGTGTAAATGCCCTTCGAGCACACCCCCAAATCCTGTGATTCCCCCCCCCCCACTGTGTTCCACGCACCCCCGCATGCCAGCACCCCCAAGGACACCGGGGGGGGGGGGCCCGGTGCTCTCCCGTCTGCCCCCTCGGAGTCCCCCATCCCCAAACCCTGCAGCTGATCACTGGGCTCATGTTCCCCCAATAAACCACGCTGGGTTTGGAGACGTGGCTGCTGCCTCCTGGGGACAGCGTGGGGGGGACACTGGGGACCGAGGGGGGGTCAGTGACCCCCCTGCTCGGTGCTGGCCCCATCTGCCCATCACCACCATGCTGGTAACAAACTTGGGGCTGCTGGTGAGGATGATAACGGGCACCTTTTGGCCATGCTGGCTGCCCCCGGGGATGGGAAGGGCCCCCCTGGGGATGTGAAGGGCCCCCCCTTCACCATGCACACTTTTGGGGGGGGGAGCACACTGGGGCCACTGCATTCCCTGGCAGCATTTGGGGTCCCCAGGGTGGCAGGAGGATGCCCCAAAATGTCCCCCCCACACACCACAACCCCGAGCCTCCCCAGCGTGGGTACTGCCTGGCCACTGGGGGGGGGAGAGGGGGCGGGAGGGACAGCACCCATGGGTGCAGCGGCAGGGCAGGGGTTCCCAACACCCCAGCACCCACAGAGACCCCACAGCAACATGCAGCACAGAAGAGTTTATTAGCAGCGTGGCGGTGCCCATGGGGGCAGTCCCCAGCCCCGGGGGGGTGGACGTGGTCACAGCTGCCCCGGGTGCTTGCAGGGGCCCTGGGGGAGGTGAGGGGGGGGGACAGGGGGACCAGGACCCCAAAGGTTCCTGAGCACCTCTATCACGCCGGGAAGGTCCTGCAAGTCCTGCCACAGCAGCTGCAGCAGCAGGGGCACACGCTGCGGGGGAAAAGCCTGAGTGAACAGCTCTGTGTGGGACACCTCCGGCATGGGGGGGCACCCCCCGAAATAAGGGGATGACCCCAGGGTGCCCCCCACCTCCCTGCCCCATGCAGTCCCCTCCAGCCTGAACCCCGGGGTCCCCTCCACCTCCCCAGGCAATGTCCCCCTGCCCTGCTCCCCAGTCCCCCTCTGACCCCAGGTCTCCCTCCCCTCACCCAGGGTCGGTCCATCTCCCCCCCCCCCCAAGAGCACCCCACCTGAGCCTTGGGCAGAGCCAGCGCTGCATTCGTACCCCCCCCCCGGCTTGTCACCCCCCTGGTGTGACAAGTGTGCAGAAGAAGCCCTCTTTGGACGCCCCAGGGCGAGACAGCAGGGATGGGATTTCTTTTTTTGGGGGGGGCAGCACTGGCACCTGTCCTTTAACCCCCCCCTCATACACACCAACGTTGGAGGATGCTCTGGGGGTCTCAGTGCCTGCGGGTGGGGGGCATGGGGGGGTCCTGAGCCCCGGCACGGCCCCCCCAGGCAGCATGGGGGGGGGGGGCAGGGGGCGTACCTGGGGTGCTGCTTTCATTCGAGGGGGGGGCTGGCAGCATGGACGCGCTCTCCTGGGTAAGGAGCGGACCCGGCCGTGCAGCTTGGGCGCCCCCCAGCGGTTTGTGAGGGTCCCTGCGCCCCCCCCGCGCAGCTCCTGCGGTGCCCCCGGCCCAGGAGGGGACCGCGGCACCGGCAGGGTCTGCCCCCCCCGTACCCCCCCGCCCCGCTCCGCTGCTCACCGGGCAGGACAGGGGCCAGCACGGCTCGGGGGGGGGGGGTCACAGTTATGGCGTGGGGGGGGCAGCACCCAAACACCTGGCTCCTGCGGGGGGGGGGGCACCCCCCTGCCTTCACCGCTCCGTGTGTTTGTTGAGGATGCGGAGGGGGCTTAGGGGGGGGCTGAGGACCCCCCCCTAAAAAAAAAATGCCCCGGGATGGGTGGGGTTGGGGGGGGCGCTGGCCGGGCCGTGCTCGTCCTCCCCCCGCAGCCCCAGGGGGGGACCCGGTGGTATTTGGGGCTGGGGTCCCAGCGGTGCTGCCCCCAGCCCCATCCCCGGGCTGGAACCGAGCGACCTCGGGACAGCCCCAAGGCCGGAGCGGGTCCCGGGGGGAATGGGGCATCCCGGGGGGGTCCAGGACCCAGCTCTCCTCGCCACCGGGGGGGGGCGCGTAACGCCAGAGGGGAAGGGTCCCCGGTCCCGGTCCCGGTCCCGACCCCCGGTACCGCCACCGACAGCGCCGCCTCCGGGCTCCAGCCTTTATTTGCCGCTCAAGCGCGAACGGGGACGACGGGTAGGCAGCACCCGCCCCCCCCCCCAAGGGCCTCCCCGTCCCCTGCCCACCCCCGGGGGGGCAGCACCGGGGCGGGGCGGGGCGGGGGGGGCGCGCTCGGTACAACGGAAAATCCGCCCGCGGCGGCAGCGGCACGGGGAGAACCAAACGGCGATAACCAGCGATAAATACGGGGGGGAGGGGGGGCACGGGGGGGCGGCCCCGCTCCCCGGCCCGCACCGAGGAGTCCCAGGGGTCCGCTCTGGCCTCCGTCGGTGGGGGCAGCACCGGGGGGGGGGCACCGGGAGCCCCCCCTCACTTGGGCTCCGCTCGCTCCTTGTGCGACTCCGTCACCACCTGCTGCGGGGGGAGAAGGGGAGGGTCAGCCCCACACCGGGGGGGTCAGCCCTGCACCGGAGGGGGGGGTGCAGCCCCCCGTTGCTTACCTGCCCGTCCCTCGTCTCGATGGTTTTGATGAGCAGCATCCTCCGCACGGGGCTCGGCACCGGCTCCAGCTCAAGCACTGGGGCATGGAGAAGCCGTCAGCCCCCCACCAGGACCTCGGGGTGCAGGTTGGGGGGGGGGGCACGGCCCCAAAGGATGCAGCTGCACCCTCTGGGGGTCCCCATTCCCCCTAATCTGGGCTCCCCCCTCAGCCCGGCCAGCCCTCACCTGAGCTTCTGGTGCTGAAGGAGGCAGCGGGGTGCGGGGGGAAGGTGGCCCTGGGGAGGGAGAGGGCAGTGAGGGGGGTGCGTGGGGGTCGCGGTGACCCTGCCCCATGCTGAGCCCTCGGCTGCGGGAGGAGCTCGGGGCTGGCGGTGGCAGCAGGGCTGGGGCAGCTCCCCTGCCTGGCCTTGTTTTTTGTGTGTGCAGCGAGAAATTCTCAGGGAACTTCTCGAAGCGTGGATGCGTGGATCAGTTAAATTCCGTAACAAGGGGGTGACCGGGGTGGGGGGCGACCCTGTTCTATGGCCGGGGTCTGCACGGCTGCACCCCGTAGGGCTCCCAGTGCCGACAGGGACACGAGGCCACGGGTGCTGCTCCCTCCCTCATGTCCCAGCCCGAGTGCTGCCCTCCCCAGCGGGACCACCGCGGCCCCTCACCGGCTCTCCTCGCCCTCCAGCAGCTTGCGGTACGTGGCGATCTCGATGTCCAGGGCCATCTTGATGTTGAGCAGGTCCTGGTACTCGCGCAGGTGCCGCGCCATCTCCTCCTTCATGTGCTGGATCTCCTGCTCCAGCCGCCCCACCACGTCCTGGTAGCTCCCGATCTCCACCCCGAACTCGTCCTCCATCTCCCGCATCTGCCGCTGCAGCGCCTCGTTCTGCGGGGAGGAGGGAGAAGGGGCGGCAGGGGGCTGTGGCTGGTCCCTGCATGTCCCCCCCCGTGTCCCCAGGTGCTCACCATGCCCTTCAGCCCATCCACCTCGCAGGTGAGGCTCTGGATCTGTCGCCGGGACTCATTCATCTCCTGCCTCGCCAGCCGCAGCGCCTCGTGGTTGCGGTTGGCCGCGTCTGAGAGATCGGCGAACTGCGAGGACCAGGGTGGGGGTGTCAGGGCTGCGGGGGCATCCCGCCCCCTCCCCGTGTCCCCCCATGTCCCCGGGTACCTTCGACTTGTACCACTCCTCGGCTTCCTGCAGGTTCTTCACGGCGATGCTCTCGTACTGGGTGCGGATGTCGCGCAGCGCGGCCGTCAGGTCCGGCTGGCGGAGCTCCACCTGCACCTCCGCCTGCTGGCTCTGCGCGCTCACCTCCAGGTCCCGCAGCTCCTGGGGTGCCACGGCACGTGGGAGGTCATGCCAGCATCCCCCCATCCCACCCCCCTCGCCACCCCATAGCTCTGGCCCCCACCTCCTCGTGCAGCTTCTTCAGGAAGCCGATCTCGTCCATCAGCAGCTCAATTTTGCGCTCCAGCTCCAGGCGGGACAGCGTGGCATCATCCACGTCCTGCAAGGAGAGTCCAGGCTAAGCTGAGGGGAGTACAAAAGGAACGGGACCCCCAGGACCCCCACCATGTCCCCCCCGCCCTTGGTCTGTGCAGCGCAGGGAGCACCCGGTGCATCACCAAGACTTTGCACAGAGGCACAGGACTGTGTGGGGTGCGTGGGGGACGGGGACCCCCACCCGCTCACCTTGCGGAACAGCACGAGGCTCTTCTCCGCATCCTCCCGCTTCTGCATCTCATCTTCCAGCCTGGGGGGCAGCAGCGGTGAGAAGGAAGGAGGGGGACGGGGTGCAGACCCCCCACCCTGAGCCTGCCACTGCCTGGGTCCCCCTGCACAGTGCAGGGGATAGGGGAGGAGGAGGAAGAGGGGCCCCACAAGCCCCTCACACTCCCCAGCTGCAGGCAGGCCCCCCCCCCCCCCCCCCCCGCAGAACCCACAGATCCCTGGGGTCCCCCACCCTGGTCCCTGTTGCAGTGCTCTGGGACAGGGCCCCCACCCCATTGCAGCCCTATAGGATCCCTCACTGGGACCTGCTCCTCCCCGGGGGGCCCAGCTCCACCTCTGGCCCCACCTCCTCCCAGTGCTCGCCCCAGTTTGCTCCCAGTGCGTCCTCTCCTGCAAGGCGGGGACCCTGCGCCCTGCCCTGGGCCCCACCCTTCCGCAGTCCCTCGCTCCCCCCCAGCCCCCCCGTGCATCCCCACAGCTTTCCCCAGCGCACACCGGCTGCACCCCCTGGACCCTCCCCAAAAGACCCCCGGTTCTCCCCAGAGCACCCCGCTGCACGCCCCGGTCCCCTCCCCAGCAGCCCCGGCGCCCCCCGTCCCCATCCCCACTTCACTCCCGGGACATCTCCATCACCCCCATCCCGGTGCCTTCTCCAGCGCGTCCCGGGGCACCCCCGGTGCCCACCCCGATGTTCCCTGGGGCACCCCCAGCTCCCCATCCCGGCGCACGTCCCTGTCACCGGGACACTGCCGGTCCCTACCCAGCGCATCCCGGTTCCTCCCCCGGTCCCTATCCCGGTTCACGCCCCGGTCCCATCCCGGCGCATCCCCCCTCGCCCCCCGCTCCCCACCGCCGCCCCTCCCGGGCCGTTCCCCGGTCCCCCCCGGCGCCGGGCCCGCCGCCCACCGCTGCCGCAGCCCCCGCAGCTCGGCGGCCAGCCCGTCGCGCTCGGCTTGGAGGCGATCGCGGTCCCGGCCGAGGCGCTGCAGCCGGTCCCGCAGCCCCCGGAGCTCGCCCTGCACCAGCCCCGCGGCTCGGGGGGCGGCGGCGGCGGCGGCGCGGCCCAGGGCGGAGCGCAGGGCCCCGTTCTGCCGCTCCAGCGCCCGCACCCGCTCCAGAAACGCCGCGAAACGATCGTTGAGCGCCGCCAGCTCCGCCCGCTCCGCTCCCCGTGCGGCCGCCGCCTCCGCCAAGCGCCCGGGAGCGGCGGGGACTGGGGCCGGAGGAACCCCGGGGGCGCGGCGGGGCGCGGGGGGGGCGCGGCTGCCTCGGTCCATGGCAGCGGCGGGGAGGCGGCGGCGGCCCCAGGCTCCGGTCGTTTATAGCGGGAGGCTGCTCCGCCCCGCCGGGGGGCTCCGGTAGCGAGAGGACGGGGCTGCGGGCGGGGGGAGCGCGGCCCGCCCCCGCCTCGGGCTGCGGGGAGCGCCCCGGGGGCGCGGGGAACGATGGCACCGGGGGGTGGGGGGGGGCGCGGGGAGCGGGACCGGGAGCACCGGGGTGCGGGGTGCAGGAGAGGTGCCGGGGGGTGCACGGGCAGGAATCGCGGGGGGGTCCCCGACGTAGTGTGGGGTGGGGCTGGGGGGGGCACAGCTCCCCCCCCCCCGTGGGGCTGCAGAGGGAGCCCCATTCGGGCTTCTACAAGGCTCTGCAGAGCCTCCCCCCCCAGCTGGGTGCCCCCTGCCCAGAGCGCTGCAGGCCCTGTCCCCAACAGCCAAGGGAGGGGGCATCCTGTCCGCCCCCCCCCCTCCCCGGGGCCGTGACTTGGCTCCTGCAGAGCCGCCATGCACAGGGGCAGCGCTGAATAACGGGCCTTGGCCCCCCTCCATCCCCCCCTCCCCCTTCCCGGGCATGGCTGCAGCAGGGCGGTGCTTTACGGGAAGCGGCCGGGTGCTGCGGGGGGGTCTCCGCTCCCCACCAAGCCCAGCAGCCCCCCCAGGCTCCGCAGAGCGACGCCAGGCAGCCCAGGAGCCGCGACGCCACGTAGGGCCCGTCTGCACCAGCGCCCTGGGCTAACCCAGCCCTGCCCAGGGCCGCATCCTGCTCCCTGCCCATGCACCAATGCTGGAGGGCATCTGAGGACCAAGGACTGGTGCTGGAGGACATCTGGGGACAGCCCCGGCCACGATTAGGGGATTAGGGGCAGGGTGCGAGGTACCATGGGGCCCCCAAGCATCCCCCGGGGGCTACCCCCAGGGTCCCCACTGTGTGGAAGCACAGCAGGGTTATGGGGAGCCCTAGGGACACTGTATGGCACGGGGGAGGGCTCAGCCCCCAGCCCAGGTGCTGTGCAGACAGCCCAGCACCGTGTAACCCACCCACAGTAGGAGCAGCCCCCAACCCACCCAAGGTGCCCCCGCCAGCCAGCATCCTCCCCTGCAGGACAGCCCCCACCCACACAAGGAGCCCCCCCAATATCTTCACCCGGGGGTCCTGCCCAGGTGAGCATGACGCAGAGTGTGTAGGGACAATAAGCGAGAGGCAGGGTGATGCAGGGTGGGCTTTTATTGAACAGCTCGCGGTGCAGCTGGCAGAACGGACAAGGCACTAGTACTCCCCCTCCTCGTCGCCCTCCACGCTGTCAGCCCCCACCTCCTCATAATCCTTCTCCAGGGCGGCCATGTCCTCCCTGGCCTCCGAGAACTCCCCCTCCTCCATGCCCTCCCCCACGTACCAGTGCACGAAGGCACGCTTGGCATACATCAGGTCGAACTTGTGGTCCAGGCGGGCCCAGGCCTCGGCGATGGCCGTGGTGTTGCTCAGCATGCAGACTGCGCGCTGCACCTTGGCCAGGTCCCCCCCGGGCACCACCGTGGGAGGCTGGTAGTTGATGCCCACCTTGAAACCCGTCGGGCACCAGTCCACGAACTGGATGGTGCGCTTGGTCTTGATGGTGGCGATGGCGGCGTTGACGTCCTTGGGCACCACGTCCCCGCGGTACAGCAGGCAGCACGCCATGTACTTGCCGTGCCGCGGGTCGCACTTCACCATCTGGTTGGCCGGCTCGAAGCAGGCGTTGGTGATCTCGGCCACCGAGAGCTGCTCGTGGTAAGCCTTCTCGGCAGAGATGACGGGGGCGTAGGTGGCCAGGGGGAAGTGGATGCGTGGGTACGGCACCAGGTTGGTCTGGAACTCGGTCAGGTCAACGTTGAGGGCCCCGTCGAAGCGCAGGGAGGCCGTGATGGAGGACACGATCTGGCCTATCAACCGGTTGAGGTTGGTGTAGGTGGGCCTCTCGATGTCCAGGTTCCTGCGGCAGATGTCGTAGATGGCCTCGTTGTCCACCATGAAGGCGCAGTCGGAGTGCTCCAGCGTGGTGTGGGTGGTGAGGATGGAGTTGTAGGGCTCCACCACGGCCGTGGAGACCTGCGGGGCCGGGTAGATGGAGAACTCCAGCTTGGACTTCTTGCCATAGTCAACCGAGAGGCGCTCCATGAGCAGGGAGGTGAAGCCGGAGCCGGTGCCACCCCCGAAGCTGTGGAAGACCAGGAAGCCCTGCAGCCCCGTGCATTGCTCAGCCTAGGAGGAGAGATGGAGGGGGTTTGGAGCAGGTCAGCCATGTGTTCGTGCCCTGGCACAGAGGCAGCTGGAGCCTCATGTCTGGAGCCAGCCTGCGGGCAGCGTGGTGCAGCCTTTGATGTGCCAGGAGCACCCAGGGCAGAGCCGGCGGCACAGCAGGTCCGGCTAACCACGGCGCTGGCCCCGGCGTGGGAACCGAGGTTCAAAGAGCTCAGGGCAGCCGCACCAGTCCAACCAGCCCCACTGTGCTGGTCTGGCTGGGATTGAGTGAACTTTCCCTGTAGCAGCCCATGCAGCGCTGTGCTCTGCACGTGGAGCTAGAACAGCAGTGGTGTCCCCCCAGTGTTGTGTCTGCTGCTCAGCAGTGCTGGCACAGCATCAGGACTCCCTCTAAGCCCCCCCAGAGCCAGCAGGCTGGGGATGGGCAAGAGGTGGGGAGGGGACATCACCAGGGCAGCTGTCCTAAACCGACCAAAGGTTTTCCATGCCATATGATGTCTCTTTCAGCAATATAAGGTGGGGAAAGGAAGAAGGGAGGGGTGGGCTCTTGTGAAAGTGTCTGTCCCCTGAACTACAGCTCCATGTGTTGATGCCCTGCTTTTTCCTTTATTTTTTTCCTATTTTTTCCTTTAATTAAATTATCCTTATCTCACCCCATGAGTTGTTTCTTTCCTTTTCTTCTCCCCCTCCTCTTCTGAGGAGGAGTGAGAGAGCGGCCGTGGTGGAGTTCAGCTGCCCAGTAAAACCACCACACCCACACCCACACCAGCACCCACGCCAGGGCTGCACTGCCCACGGGGTCCCAGCCTCCTGTCCTGACCACAGCACAGCCGGGCTTGGCACCAGGCTCAGATAGGGCCCCGGGGCAGGCGTTGGGGAGGGGACAGCCTGGAGCCAGGGGACAGCCCGGACCTGTCTCCCCTGTCCCAGCCCCCCAGGGCAGCCCCACCTGTTCTCCTCAAATGATGCATCCCAGCGTGCTGATGGAGTGAGAAGGACGTGCTCATCGCCTCCTCCTCCCGCTTCCCATTGTATCTGGTCCACCTGTGGCTGGGCACCCACCCCCAGAGACCCCGTGAGACCCCTCACCAGCTTGCGGATTCGGTCGCGCACTGTGTCGATGATCTCCTTGCCGATGGTGTAGTGCCCCCGCGCGTAGTTGTTGGCCGCATCCTCCTTGCCCGTGATCAGCTGCTCGGGGTGGAAGAGCTGCCGGTACGTCCCCGTGCGCACCTCGTCTGCAGGACAGCACCACGCACCCCGTTAGCACCGGGCACCCCCTCAACATCCACCACCCCCCATCCCGGCTCCCCGCTCTCACCGATCACCGTGGGCTCCAGGTCCACGAAGACGGCCCGGGGCACGTGCTTGCCGGCCCCCGTCTCGCTGAAGAAGGTGTTGAAGGAGTCGTCCCCCCCGCCGATGGTCTTGTCGCTGGGCATCTGCCCGTCGGGCTGGATGCCGTGCTCCAGGCAGTACAGCTCCCAGCAGGCATTGCCGATCTGCACGCCCGCTTGGCCCACGTGGATGGAGATGCACTCGCGCTGCGGGGCGCAGGAGAGGTGTTTGGGGGCTCGTTCGGTTTGGCCCTTGCTGCAGCCCAGCCGAGGGAGCTGGGCATAGGGCTTTCCCCATGGTTATACCCGGAGCTTGCTCCCCAACAGCCCCCCAGGGAATCCCCCCTTTCACCGCGCAGCACCAGCCCTGACTCACGGCAGCACCGCGGCGCCACCAGGGCCGGTTCCACGGCCCCGGGCAGGGCGAGAGAAAACTCCGAAGACTTCGGGAGCGCGGCCCCGATGCCAGCGGGAGCCTCCCTCGGGCCCCGGCCGGCTTTGCCTGGGCAGAGCAGGGCGAAACGTGGGGGCTGCCCCCACGTGTGACTCCCCCCTCCCCATGGGGAGCGCTCCCAGTGCCAGGGGGCCCGCAACCCACAGGGGGGGCTCTCGGGGTGGGCTCCCCCCTACCTGGGAAGCCCCAGGGTGCGCGGTCTCGGGGGAGTGGACCCAGGACCCACGTGGGGCGCCCAAAACCGAGGGGATGGGAGCCCCGGGACAGCCCACGGGGACCGAACCCCTACGGGGGTCGCTGCCCCAGCCACCCCCTCCCCGCGCCCGGCACCGTGCCAGGCCCCGCGCCTCCCACGGACCCCGCGCCCCTGCACCCACGCGGGACACGCGAGACCCCGGCCCCCCTCGGGGCCCGGCCCCACACGCTACCGGGAGGCACGCGGGGGTCCACAGCCCACGGAGCCCGGCCCCACTCGGGGCACGGGGGGGGATCCCGTCCCCGGCCCCCCCTCACCATGGTCGCTCACTAGCCGGTCGCCTGGGAGCCACGGTGAGAAGATCGCGGGGGGGCCCCGCGGGGCCGCGCGTTATATGGAGGGGGCGGGGCCTCGGTGGGCAGGGCACGGGGAGGGCGGGGCAACGCCCACCACGCCCCTCCAGGCCCCGCCCCTCCAGGCCCCGCCCCTCCAGGCCCCGCCCCGCCCCCGGTTCGAAAGTCGGGGGAGGCACGGGTGGGGAATTTGGGGTGGATTTGGGGGGCTCTCTTTGCTGAGAGCAGAGATATATTCGCCTTTGAGTGGGAAGACCCTGAAACGGGGTGAAAGCAGCAATACAGACAGACAATTTTACCTCGGGGTCACTGATTTATGTGGGTGAATTCTAGAAAAGATTTTGGATTAACTCCAACCTCTGGAGGAGGTTTTACTGTTCCCATATGGGGATGATCTTTTATTGTCAGGACAGGAGAAAACACTAACAAGCTATTAAACTTTCTGATACAATGGGGCTTGAAAGTATTGGATAATAAATTAAAATTCGTAGAAAGAGAAGTCAAGCATTTAGGGCATCTAGAAGAATAAATAAATCCAGAGAGGATTCAGGGAATTGTTGAGCTACCCGTACCCAAAACTAAAAAGAACTAAAAAGTTTTAAGAGAAAGAGGTTTTTAAGGAATTAGGAGTCAC
This sequence comes from Mergus octosetaceus, assembly GCA_036873955.1. Taxonomy (NCBI): domain Eukaryota; kingdom Metazoa; phylum Chordata; class Aves; order Anseriformes; family Anatidae; genus Mergus; species Mergus octosetaceus. Next base: position 13,676,698 of record CM072301.1, on the reverse strand, counting down.
AAAGTCCAAAGGGAAATAGATACTCCCTAATGGGAGAGAAATGTTGAATAAAGTGCTAATGAGGCAACTATTAACTGTTTTACATCAAGAGAGTCATTGGGGAATTCAAGCAATGTGTGATGCTGTGCTGTGGCACTACGTACGTGTAGAACTATATACACACACACAGTGCAGGAGTTATGTAGTATGTCAAAAGGTAAATAGGAAAATTATCCGCAATCAGCCCAAAGGGGGTGAGAACCAGGAATTCAACACTTCCAAAATGTACAGGTAGATTTTACAGAACTCCTTAGAGTAGGTAGATTTAAATACTTCTTAGTCTTGGTCGATCATTTGTCAGGGTGGGTGGAAGCTTTCCCTTCAGTATCTGCTGCTGTGAACACAGTAGCTAAAGTAAATCTAGAACAAATAACTCCCAGGTATGGAGCTGTTGAAAATATTGACTCTGATCAAGGAAATCACTTTATGTCAGAAATATTGCAAGGGCTAATGTGGACTCTAAGAATTAAGTGGAAATTTCACGCTCCTGGTCATCCTTCCTCTTCTAGAAGGGTGGAATGGATCAGAAAGTAAAGAAGCAATTGACTAAGTTCTGGAAACTCAGCTTCCCCAAACAAAGTGCTTACCTTTGGCACTTCTCCAAATTCAAACTGCACCAAGAAAAGATGTGGGAGTTTCACCACATGAAATATTTGGATTGCTGTACCTGGACAAAGGGAATGAATTACCTTTATTTGAGACAAAAGATGCTTTTCTTAATAACTGTTTTCTTAAGGATTACTCGGGCTGTCATCCTCTTTGTCATCTCTCAGGACCTGTGGATCATTAGCTCATACCCCACCTTCGGAAGCCCTGATCCATCCATTCCAAGCAGGAGATTGGGTTCTGGTATGGACACAGAGAGAATCAATGCTGCAACCTGAGTGGGACGGACTCTTCCAAGTGCTCCTGATTAATGAGGTGGCAGAAAGAATGTCAGAGAAAGGGTGGACTCCTTATACCTGGGTAAAAGCATCAGATAACCCCGATACCTGAAAGACTGCCTTAACAAATACTTTTAAGGATAAAATTGTTAAAACTAACTATTGTAAACCTTTAACTTCTCTCTAACAAACTCTGTTTGTCTTCCGAAGCCAGGTCCAAACTGGTATATTTTCTCATTGCATTTCAAAGTTGATCCAAAAATTCCTTAGGGGTTTCTTTCGGACCTTGTTGGATACTATACAGGGTTGAATGATTTTTAGCTTTCAGAATCAGTTCTCAATTCCCAATTTAATCAGATTTTGGTATTTGTGTAACCGTTCATAATTTCTGGGGTGATTAGGGTCTCAGTGGGGGTCGATCAGGGTAATGCAATAGTCTACAGTTCTCTGAGTGGTCCCATTGGCAATCTGAGCTCATACATGAACTCAGGCTGTCTTAAGAATTAGCTGCTTTTCTGTTTCCATCATCTCCCCCAACGTTAGATTAATGTCTCCCCAGTCTGGACCCTGTTTTTTTTTTGTCTCCATTATGTCCACCACTGGTTACAATACTTAATTAAAGTCTCATGATTAACATTTCCTCCAGGTGGCCCACCAATGTCCTTCCAATGGGCCAAGATATAACCCAGAGGGGTCTTTTTATTGATAGTACTCGAAATTCTTCCCATTATGATGTCTTTTCTCAATCTCTTAAACTTTGTCCCTCTCTGGCCATATTCCTCATGGCATAGTGGAGTCGCGGTGCTGCATCTCACTCACAGCACAGTCACACAATCACACAGAGAGGCCCCTTACACTTATTCATACTAGAATATATCACTTAGAACAATAATCAAATTCTTGTGCATCGTGAATCATGAACCAATAACCGTTTGCCTCAGATCTTTATCAACCATTATAAGTCTAATGCTAATACACAGTACTGGAGTTCTACAACAGATGACAATACTTAAGGCAATGCCGCACACAGCTCCTGCTGTTGTAGCCAGGAGAACCCAAATTACTGTTCCACAGCCCTTATTCTGCTAATACCTTATTTCATAGATTTCATATGAAATCTTATTTCATAGATATTTCATAGATTCCACAGAACATGCCATATACCACGTACCCTGCTACTACCTTATGGGAGTTCCCTACCCAGGGGGAGCACCAGCATCCCCCTCTTTACCTGACGTAGGACATCTCCTCACAACTTACAGGTATCCCCTCATTTTACAACATACCCCATCCGTCTGTGATGGTCCTTGTCTGTCCCTGCGGTGATCTGAATAAGCAGGGGAGTCCTCCCGAGAGCTCTCGGGGGCGCCCAGAGGAGTCCTGTCCTCAGCAGGTCCCGCAGCCGGACAGAGAGGGTCCCACCTGGGGGGATGCCAAATTAATTTGCAGAAATCAGCCCCAGTGCCCTCAGGATGGTTGTAAAGCAGGGGTGTTTATTCAGCAGTGTGCACACACGCCGGGTGCAGGGGGGATAACTCCCCCCAGCTTGCTCACCACGGGTTACGAGCAGCGTGCTTATACGAGTGGGACAAATACAGATTCATCCCAGTAAGGCTTTTGCATATTCATGAGGTCTCCGAAGACTCATTACCATAAGTTCCCGCCCCTATTCGCATGCGTACTGGTGTCCTTGGGTGGTCGTCCGGGGTGCTCTGGTGGTCTTTTGATGAAGGCCAGGAGTCTTCCTCGCTGCTAAACTTCTGATCCTTCCTTCTTCAGACTTGGGCAGCCACACCAGTCCTTGCTGGTCCATCACCTGCGCGTACAGCCTTTTTTGGGGTCGTTAACATGCAATTGGGCTGTCTGAGACCTCGGAGGAGGTCTTCCATCCTTGACCTTGTTCCCTGGCCCACCCCCGCCCCCGTGGGAAGCCCCTCGGGGCCCCCCCGCGCCGCCTCCCGGCCGCCACCGCCTTTGTTCCGCCGCCAGCCCCCGGGGCGCTCCCTCCGGGGCCGTTCCCGTGGGGCGGGGTGGGCGGGCGGGGGGTGGGGGCCCGACGCTTCCACCCCCCCCGCCCTGCCCTACAGCAGCCCGGCGTCTGGCCCTGGGCTGGGGCGGGTGCGGTTCGGGGTCAAGTTCCCAGGGACCGGGGACGCGGCAGCTCCTGTGCCCCCCCCCCCGCCCCCGTGCTGGGGTTTACAGCGGGGTCACCGCCTCGTGGCCCCCCCCCCCCTTCTACCCCCGGGAGAGTCCTGAGAGCCAGACCCTCACATCCCCCCGGGAACCCTTGTGCTGCCCCACCCCAAGGCTGTGCCTGGCCCCACCTGCTCAGCGCCATGCACTGGGTGCCCCCTGCCCCCCCGTTGTCCCCCCCCCCCGCCCATTTTTGGTGCTGTCTCACGCATGGGGCCGGAGCACCCAGTGCCCCCCATGATGCACCCCTCAAAACCAGCGCCACCGGAGCCCCCTGAGATGGGAACCCCCCCCCATGGGGATGTGCCAGCTGCGGCATCACCACCCTGGCTCCCCCCCGGTTCCCTCCGACCCCCCCCGGCTCCCCCCCTGGCTCCCCCTCTGCAGCCACCTCCCCGTGCCTTTATCCCAGCCTTTGCCGCAATGCGGTGCCGCGGCTGCAGCCCCCTCCCCACGCCCAGCAGACGCAGCCCCCGCCGCCACCGCTGCAGCCCCGCAGCCCCCCCCGTCTCCTGACCCCCCCCCCCGAGCTCTGCCCCCCCTGCCCCTTTCACCCCCCCCCCCCCCAGTGTCCTCTCTGTTGTGGCTCCCTTGGGGGCTTTGTAGTGCCAGCAGTGCTGAGGGGGGCATGGAGCACCTTGGTTGTGGGGACACACTGTGCCCCCCCCATGGGGATGGGGTCCCCAGCAGCTCAGGGGGGCCCCCCACACCCAGCTCTTTGAAGGGGGGGGGGCAGTCTGGGTGCTCCCACCCCCGCCGTGCCCCCACCACCCCAGGGCCCCATCCTGCACCCAGGCGAGGAGCAGCCCCCTCCGTCCGTCTCAGCGAACCCGTCACATCGATGCTCAGGGGACAGACAGACGGACAGACAGAGCCGGGGGGGCTGGCGGCACGGGGGGGGGGGGGGGGCACACAGAGCTGGAAACCTCAGCCGGCCCCAAGCCAGCACCGGCTTCTCAGCTCCAGGCTGCACCGGGGGGGAAGTGGGGCTGGGCACTGAGGGGGGGCTGGCTGATGGGGTCCCCATGGGGACACCCAGATGTGGAGGGGGGGTCGGACTGGGGGGTCCGGGGGGTCTCATGTCCTCTGTGCTCAGTCATTCCTGGGCTGCAAACAGGGCGGGGGCCCAGCAACAGTCACCAGGAGCTGCCACGTTGCTACCAACAGTCAACAGAGCACAGGCGGCCGGGAAGCGGCTGGGGGGGGCGGCTGGGACCTGGGGGGGGGCCCCTGAGAACTGGGGAGGGGGGCTGGGAGCTGGGGGACAGCAGCGAGTGGGGCCAGCCCCCCCTTACCCCTCAATCAGTGCACATAGGGCTGGGCGTTGGGCCCAGGGCTGGTGGCCCCCCCATGCCATGGGGGGGGGAGTAAAGGAATGGCATCACCCCCCCCTCACTACAGCAAAGGGGGGGGCAGGCAGTGTGTGTGGGGTCAGGGATGGGGTCACCCCCTCCCCTGCAGCAAAACACTGGGGGATTTGGGGTTCTGGCCCCGCCAGGCACCCCCAGCCCTGCAAGATGATGGATGTGGGGAGGGGGATGTGGCGGGGGGGGCGCTGCGGGGGTCCCAGCCCATGTCCTAGCACCCGCTCTCCTAGCAACCCCGCCACCAGGGCCAGTTGCCTGGCAGCAGTCGGCGCGGAGACGAGTGGCCTCCCATACCTAATGATGGGAAGGGTCTGGGAGGGGGACATCCCCCCCCCCCGGCACCCTTCGCCCTTCACCTTGCATCGCCTGGGGGGGGTCGAGACACCCAGCGCCCCGCTGAGCCCCCCCCGCCCACGGCTTGGAGGCATTGAAGGGGAGCCCCCCCCCTCCAACCCCCAGCCTGGAGCTGCTGGGGGGCTCAGAACACGTTTCCCATCGGGGGGGGGGGGGGGGCAGGACCCCCAGTGGAGCACCAAACACCCATGAACAGCCCGGGGGGAGCCCAATCTTTTTTTTTTGGGGGGGGGGGGGGCACAGCCTGGCTGCCTTTGTTCCAGTGGGCGATGCCCAAATCGTGGCTCCTCTTTGTCTGCAGCCCCATATTGCCGGGGAGGGGACGGGGGGGGGAGCCCCAGCTCCTCCCTGCTCCCTGCCCTGGTTTAGCAGCACCCCAAAAACACTGGAGGGGGGAGGGGGGGCAGAGCATTGGGCAGGAGGGTGGCGGGGACGTGGGAACAGGGACCTGGAGCTGCCCAAAAATCCGCGTAATGCGGGAAATGCAGAGAAAAAATGTGATTTCTTAGCGCGGGGGGGGGCGATGCTGGCAGCTCCACCTGCAGCAGCTGGGGCCAGCCCTGGGGGACGACCCCCGGCCCCCCCCCCCGTACCCCACCCCATAGGGACCGCTGGGGTTGGGTGGGGGGCAGTGGCACGGCGCGGGGGGGCTGCAGCAGACGGCGGGGGGGGGCTCGGGTGGGCGAGCGGCCGATGTCCCAGCTGTGCCCCCCCACCAGCTGCCGCAGAGCAGCTGCCACTTGGTGCCGGGGCCATTCCCAGGGCAGGGGGGGGCCGGGAAGCAGAGTCTGGGAACGGTCCCAGGACCCCCCCCCCCCCTCGGTGCGCCCCCCTGGGGGTGGCACACAAAGAGGCGGCTGGAAGGGAGCGGGGACGGGCACGGGGCCACGGCGGCAGCGGGGGCCGGGACGTGGCTGGGAACCAGGGCACTGGGGCACGGCCGGGAATGGGGACAGGGACAGGGACGGGATTGGGACAGGGACACGGGTGGGGATGGGGACAGGGACACCCCAGGGCTGGGGGTAGGGACACGGCCAGGGTTGGGGACAGGGATGTGACTGGGGATGGGGACAGGGACGCAACCGGAGTTTGGGACGGGGATACAGCCAGGGTTGGGGATGGGGACACGGCCGGGGATGGGGACAGGGACATAGCTGGGGATGGGGACAGGGACACCCCAGGGCTGGGGACAAAGCCGTGGCCGGGGCTGGGGCCACCCCCATAGCTGGGCACCAGGGCCCGGGGGCACCCGGCCGGTGGCACCGCACCGGGCACCGGAGACGGGACCGGGACCAGGGCACGGCGGAGAATGCCTCCCCCCGGGGCAGGGCCGGGGCACGGCGGGACAGGACCGGGACCGGGAGGGATGGGGGCAGCGTCGCGACGAGCCGTGCTGCCCCCCCGCCTTTGTCCCATGCCCGTCCCCGCACCCGCCGCAGCCCCCGGCCCCCCCCGCCCCGCCCCGCCCGGCTTTGTCTGCGGCTCCGGGGGGGGCATTGCCTCATCCCCGCGCCGCCAATGGCCGCCGCCGCCTCCTCCCCCCCCCGCCCCGCCCCGGTCCCCCCCCCTCGTCCCGTCCCGGCCCTATAAAGCCCCGCGCCCAGCCGCCAGCTCTGCCGCGCCTCTTACATCGACCGCCTCAGCGTCGTGCTGTGAGAAAGCCCCGGAGCCGAGCAGCCGCCATGGTGAGCGCGGGGGGGGCACCGGACCGAGGGGGAGGGGGGGAGACACCGGAGCCAGGATCGGGATCGACCCGGGCCGTGCGCGCCCCCGCCGGGGACCCCCGAGCCGCCGCCTTTGTTCCCGTTCCCCCTCCCCCCCCCCCCCCCCCCCACCGAAGCCGGCGGAGCTGCCGAGCCTGTAATGAGCCCCCCCCCGGCAGGATGAGGCCCCCCCCGGCCGGTGCTGAGCCCGCTCGGGGCGCGGTCCCCGTTAAACGGGGCAGGATCGGGGCCCTTTGTCCGGTGCTGAGCCCGCTCTGGGTGTGGCTCCCGGTGAACGGGGCGGGATGGGACCCCCCCGGATCCCGTTAAATAGGACAGGATGAGCCCCCCCCCCGGTGCTGAGCCCGCACTGGGCGTGGCTGCGGTTAAATGAGGCAGGATGGGACCCCCGGGGCCCGTTAAAGGGAGCAGAAGGGGGCTCCTGGTGCTGAGCACCCCCCCGGGTGTGGCTCCTGGCAGATGGGTCTCAATAGGAGCCCCCCTGGCTGGGGCTGAGCCCCCCCCGGGTGTGGCCCCGGTCCAACAGGGCAGGATCGGGCCCTCGGTGCTGAGCACCCCCTGGGTGTGGCCCCTCTTAAATTGGGCAGGATAAGACGCCCGGTGCGGAGCCCTCAGCCTGTGCTGGATGTGGTCCTGGTTGCAGGGGTAGGATGAGCCCCCCCCGGGTGCTGAGCGCTGTGTCCCACGCTGGATGTGGCACTGGGGGCAGGATGGGGTCCCCAGTCCTGTCCTGGGCGTGGCCCTGGCTCAATGGGGATCCCCCGGGGCAGGATGAGCCCCTGGTGCTGAGCCCTCAGCCCACACGGGCTGTTGCAGTGTCCCCACGGCGTGGGCAGGGCAGGATGTGACCCTGGGGGCTCCCATCTCCCGCTGGGTGCGGTCACGGCCCCACAGGACAGGATGGTGCTGAGCCCCCTGGCTCACCACAGGGTGATCCTACTTGGTCTGTGGGCAGAGCAGGATGGGCCCCCCTAGTGCTGAGACCCCCCCCCCCGCACTGGGTGTGGCCATGGTGCTGAGCCCCCTGCAGCCCCCAGAACAATAGGATGGGGCTGGGCAGGATCTGGCCCCATCCTGCCCTGCCCAGCTCAGCACCAGCCCCTCTGGGGGGCAGCATCCCGGGGGGCATGGGCTGGGGCTGCAGCTGGAGGGGGGGAATGGGACATGGGTGGGGTGTGTGTGGGGGGGGGGGCTCGGCCAAGCCACGGGGGGTGATGCAGCACCATGAATGTCCCCGCAGCGCGAGTGCATCTCCATCCACGTGGGCCAAGCGGGCGTGCAGATCGGCAATGCCTGCTGGGAGCTGTACTGCCTGGAGCACGGCATCCAGCCCGACGGGCAGATGCCCAGCGACAAGACCATCGGCGGGGGGGACGACTCCTTCAACACCTTCTTCAGCGAGACGGGGGCCGGCAAGCACGTGCCCCGGGCCGTCTTTGTGGACCTGGAGCCCACGGTGATCGGTGAGAGCGGGGAGCCGGGATGGGGGGTGGTGGATGTTGAGGGGGTGCCCGGTGCTAACGGGGTGCGTGGTGCTGTCCTGCAGACGAGGTGCGCACGGGGACGTACCGGCAGCTCTTCCACCCCGAGCAGCTGATCACGGGCAAGGAGGATGCGGCCAACAACTACGCGCGGGGGCACTACACCATCGGCAAGGAGATCATCGACCTGGTGCTCGACCGCATCCGCAAGCTGGTATGGCCGGGGGGGGGCTGCACGGGGGGCGCCGGTGGGTGGTGAGATGAGGACAAAGGCTCCAGTTCTGGGTCTCACCCTTCCTGCAGGACTAGCCAGGCTGTGTTTAGACTTAATATATTAATTAATGGTAATCCTGCTCTGCAGCGGCTGCCATTGGCTGGCGGCCGGACGTGGCGCAGCTGGGGCGTTGGAGCTGCTCCACAGCGCCGCGTCCCCAGGCGCCCGGCGGTGCTGAGCTCTGCAATTCCTTCTTTGTTCCTCCTCGGCTCTGGCTGCAGCCACGTCCAGCTGCACTCAGCGGCGTTGGGAGCCCCAGAGGCTGTGTGGGGGTGGCAGCAGAGCCATGGGCTGAGTGCCCCCCCCCCGCCCCCACCAAAACCCTCTGGGGGCAGAGGGGCTTCCCCAGGGGATTTTCGCTCTGAGGGTTTCCAACAGCAGGAGTCAGGCTCACCCTGTCCTGGTGGCTTGTGCTCTGCTTCTGGAAATCCCCCAAATGTCATCGTGAGAGAACATGAGAGGAAGGAGCGAGCTCTGCTGCTGCCCAACTTAATCATGGCCCCCCCACCCCTGTTTCTCCCTCCAGGCTGACCAGTGCACGGGGCTGCAGGGCTTCCTGGTCTTCCACAGCTTCGGGGGTGGCACCGGCTCCGGCTTCACCTCCCTGCTCATGGAGCGCCTCTCGGTTGACTATGGCAAGAAGTCCAAGCTGGAGTTCTCCATCTACCCGGCCCCGCAGGTCTCCACGGCCGTGGTGGAGCCCTACAACTCCATCCTCACCACCCACACCACGCTGGAGCACTCCGACTGCGCCTTCATGGTGGACAACGAGGCCATCTACGACATCTGCCGCAGGAACCTGGACATCGAGAGGCCCACCTACACCAACCTCAACCGGTTGATAGGCCAGATCGTGTCCTCCATCACGGCCTCCCTGCGCTTCGACGGGGCCCTCAACGTTGACCTGACCGAGTTCCAGACCAACCTGGTGCCGTACCCACGCATCCACTTCCCCCTGGCCACCTACGCCCCCGTCATCTCTGCCGAGAAGGCTTACCACGAGCAGCTCTCGGTGGCCGAGATCACCAACGCCTGCTTCGAGCCGGCCAACCAGATGGTGAAGTGCGACCCGCGGCACGGCAAGTACATGGCGTGCTGCCTGCTGTACCGCGGGGACGTGGTGCCCAAGGACGTCAACGCCGCCATCGCCACCATCAAGACCAAGCGCACCATCCAGTTCGTGGACTGGTGCCCGACGGGTTTCAAGGTGGGCATCAACTACCAGCCTCCCACGGTGGTGCCCGGGGGGGACCTGGCCAAGGTGCAGCGCGCAGTCTGCATGCTGAGCAACACCACGGCCATCGCCGAGGCCTGGGCCCGCCTGGACCACAAGTTCGACCTGATGTATGCCAAGCGTGCCTTCGTGCACTGGTACGTGGGGGAGGGCATGGAGGAGGGGGAGTTCTCGGAGGCCAGGGAGGACATGGCCGCCCTGGAGAAGGATTACGAGGAGGTGGGGGTGGACTCGGTGGAAGGGGAGGGAGAGGAGGAAGGAGAAGAGTATTAAACCTTCACAACGGTGCTGCTCATACAGGGAACAAACGTAGTTGAAGACCCCTCTGTTGGGTCTATAGCAGTGGGTGCACTGCTGTCTGTTAAATGGTCTGTGAAATGGAAAAGTCTGTTACGGACCCACCCGTCCTCTCCTGTGGGTCTGAATAAAAAGCATTCCCTGTCCTTGGGTCTGTGTCTGGTGTCTTTCCTCTGTGCCATGGTGCCCTGCTCTGTGCGGGGCCATTTCCCCCTGTGCCAGGGGCTACCCTGAGCTCCCTGCCCCTGGCGGTGCTCCTGGGGGCAGGCTGAGCTCAGCACCTCGCAGCCCCCACTCCCCCCTTTTGGGGCTCAGCCCCAGGAGACAGCTCTGTGTCCCCTGCTGCTCACCGACCTCCCTTCCCCATCTCATGGTGGGGAGAGAAGTGCTCGAGCTCTGGGCTGGAGACAAAGCCAGGTCACAGTGTAATCATGGTGTAAAGCAGGAGCTGTGGGGGTGAGCGGAGCAGAACAAGGCCCTCATTCAGCGCTTCCCAGCAGTGGGTGGCCACTTCCAGGCAGGCAGAGCTCAATGTGCCTGGCTTGGGAGGATGAACACAGCCCCAAGCATCCCCTTCCTCCCCCTCCTTCCCCCTGCTTTTGTGGCTGAGCAGGCGGTAGCGTGGGATGGGATATCCCCCTGGGCTGTGGGGTCAGAACCCAGCTTTGTCCCCTTTTACTGGGTCTGACTGGGACAGAGCTCACCCTCCCAAGGGTGCTGTGCTCTTGGAGTGAGAGCAGCATTGGTGCAGCCCCCAGGGTCCCCCAAATCTGTAGCCTGCGGAGGGGGCAGTGGCAAGGCCGTGACCCCCCCCCCCCCCCCAAAGGGCTGCTCCCTGCTGCGTGTCCCACACAGCAATACAAGGTGGGCAAGAAGAAGGGGGACTCTCCTCACAGAAATATGTGTGCTCCCACAAGCACTGCTGCTGGGGCCCTACTTCCCAAGCCATGGCTGAAAATCACTCTGAGGGGAAGCACAGAAGAATTTTCTCCTTTTGCTTCTGCAGGGCCTCTGCTTGCTTCTCCTTTCATTAAACTGCTCCTTGGTCCAAGCCCTGAATTTCTCTTTATTTTTTTTTTGCATTGTATTTTCCTCCCCTGCCCTTTGAGGAGGAGGAGTGAGAAAAGCCTGGCGGAGCTCAGCTGCCCGGGGGTGTCCGGAGCCATGTGAGCAGCAGCAGAGTCCTTGAGGGTGTGAGCACGGCGCTAGCCCTGCGTTATCGCTGCTGCTTCCAGCAAAAATCCCACGCACAGCATCCGAGCGGCTGCTGCGAAGCAAAGGGATGTGGCACCCCCTGTGGGAAACACTCCGTATCCAATAACAGGCTCAGGCGAAGCTTTTTTTTTTTTTTTTTTTTTTTTTCAATTGCAAAGTCAGGCATCCCACAGGCAGGAGCACACCCACTAGTTCCATAGCACAGTTTATATATTTTCTCTCTCAACAACTGGGACCCTTCCCTAGTTCCCTATTGACTGCGTAGTCCAGGTTCACAACCTATCCGGCGCATCACAAATAATACATGGCTTTCAGTTGCTACCTATTATTTTTCAAGTTTTTCATGACTTTTTTTTTTTTTTTTTTTGCTTTGTAAGGTGGCAATATTTCTTCCCTTATCTGACTTGACACCGTGATTTTTACCTAATTGCGCTAAGGAGTGTGGTTATTGTCTGCATTTTACAAAGTTGCCTGGGAAGCTTTCTTACCACTGCAAGCATATCTCAACGCCACATTCCTTCCTCCTATACAATGTAACAGCTCTTTGCAAAAACCACAAAACCACTCTCTTGCATCTGGTCACATATATCCTAATCAATGCTTTTCCGTTGAATATCAATCTAGAAATTGTCTCCTCCCCCCCATTATGCAAATCCAGGAAGCAGCTTGTCTTTACATTGTGCATTCCCACGAAGCAGCAGCATACTTGGTATGCCTGGTACTTCCTGTGCTTATGTTACCAATTCTGATGCAAAAACAACATTTTTGTTCCCACAATTCCCCCCTTTCCTTCTTTTATAAGTTGTTGATTTTTGCAAAACTCTCTCTAAGGTGTAATTTGGTAGATATCTTCCTCTTCTTCACCTCCTTCGCTTTCCATCTCCTCTAATATCATCATCTTACCTGGGTAGGGTGGTGGCTCCATGGTCATTTGTTTCAATAGTGCTGTTTTAATTAACTGCTGGACCAGTCCTCTCACACGGGATAATGCAACAACTGATGGCTGTCAAAACTCCTACTGCAACGATCAAGGATGTAAATATGGGTACTACCATCCCTTTCCATTTACCAAACAGAGATTCCAACTATCCTGTGATGGAAGTGTCTGTTCCCGAGTTTTCTGACAATTCGTCAGGAAGGGTGGTAAGCCCTTGCAATGCCCTAGTTACTGTGCCATCTGGGGCAGTACTGCTGGGGATAAAATTAAAAGTGCAACAACGGTTGCCCAGCATCACGCACACACCTCCCTTCTCCATGAGCATCATATCTAATGCTATTCTGTTTTCCCAAGTCATTCTGCTGGTGGCATCGAGTTGTTCAGCAACTCCTCTTATCGCATCCCTTGTATGATTTATGAATCTCTGCTGATTATAATCAATGTAATGAATCCAATCCACATTTTTGTGGATTGTTACCCACCAGAACAGTGAAGACTCAAACCCTGCAGCAATTTGATTTCTAGCTTTGTGTTCATTGGGAACTCCTCTAGGTACTCCAATAGAATCTATGTATACTCCTTCATCAAATGATATTCTTAAGGTTTTCTACTTCTGTGATGTTTCTCTTTCAAATGCCAGGGTGAAAGGTATCGCTAATTGAACAAGGGCACAGATGCCTCCCCAGTTAGATGGTAGGGTAGACTGTAAGATCTTCCCTCCGCTGTACCACCAAAGATCTGCCCCGGGGATCTCAAGTCCTGAGCACTTTCCCACCAAGTCCTTGGCAGCATTCAAGGTCCCAGTGCACAAGGCCAATTCTCCCAGATGCTGGGTAGCACTCACACCCTGCCATGAGAAGCAAGCTGTGTAATTACCTACAGCGGTGGAGAACACAGGGAACCCTGATATCCCTGTCATGCAAGGAAGGGAACAGCAAAGAGCGAGAGAGATTTACAGGCCTCATTTCCGTAGGCAGTCTTTTCTTGGTACAATGCAACCACACATTGCATCCTCTGGGAATCCTTGGTCCACCCCAATGAGGAGGGCACTATCTGGGCAGTTGGTCGCCCTGAGGCACAAGTTTAGCAATTGCTATGGTTGAGACTCTGGACTGTAAATCTGACCCATTCTATCCAGGCATTCACATCCCCATACCCCGTTTCAATGTCAAATGTTTGCCTGAGATCTTTTATTTCTTTAACTGTGACAACTGCTGGATTTTGAAGAGGACCTCCTGCTTCCTTCTCAAGTCTCTCCCTATTTTTGGTGACATTAGAGGATGGGTCCCATACAGCTATCCTAAATCCAGCTGTTGGGATTTCCCAGTCACCTCTGCTCCAAGACCAAAAGTACAGTTAATAAGGTCATCAGCCTTATTAATTGTTATAGTTATGGGATTATATTGTAGAGGGTGACAGTTAGACTGAACAGTTCCTTTAAATATGCTAATTTGGCTCTTTAACGCCTTTAAGCTATTACTTGGACTGGGTGCATATGTCCACCCTTTATAAGTGGTCGTCCACCGAACATTACTCCATCCTAGGCAAGGGGGTCCTTTAAACAACCCACTAGTCTTGGATTCAGGGCAGAGACACTTGTTTTAGCTGCTTAATTGTCATTGGGCATTTAAATCTCCACAAGCTAGCACCTCACAAGAATCAGACATGATGGTTTGTGGTACTTCATTCTTTGTCACATTCACCCATGTCTTGATCCTGCTGCTCCTATTGCCTGGTCATCCTTTCTCCGTGTTGTCAATTGACCAAGGCCTTCTTTGAGGCATACAATCACCAGAATCAAAATTAATAATTGACCTCTCCCTGTCATTATTTTTAAATCTTTGGTTTCCAAATAATTATCAATATAAAGAATAAGATGCACACTGTTATTAGAACAAAAACCCCTTGGGGGCACTCCAATTCTGTATAGGCCAGTCCTTTCTCCCTATCACAAGTTACATTCACTAGTTACCTGCGAAAAATAAAAGGTTGGCTTACAATTATAAGCTTTTATCCCACCTAGAGTCTACTATGAAAATTTTCTTTTTAACTTTCAACAAGTCTTCTGGAGGAACAACTTCCCAGGTACTAGCGTTGATGGATGCTTTTGCTAGAGTATAGTGAGTCCAACCTTTTTCCACAATCCTTATGGCCGTTTCAGTAGTTAATAATACCTGGAATGGTCCTTCCCATTCAGGCTGGGGTTTTGATTTTCCCCTGGTATGTATCAGGACCCAATCTCCTGCATGGAATGAATGTACTGGGAATTCCAAAGGTGGGCTTTGCGCCAACAGTCCATGAACCCTGAGAGATGTTAAGGAAGAAGACAATCCAAGTACATAGTTTTTAAGAAAAATATCTTTAGTTTCAACAGTAGGTATCTCACCACTTCTATCCAGGTACGGTAGCCCAAACAACATCTCATATGGCAAAACTCCTATAATGTTCCTAGAAGCAGTTTGAATTCTGAGAAGAGCCAAAGGTAAACATTTTGTCCGGGGAAGTTTAGTCTCTAAAACCAGTTTTGACAGCTGTTTCTTTAACGTCTGATTAATTCGTTCCACTTTCCCAGAGGGGGAAGGATGCCATGGAGCATGAAACTCCCATTTTATTCCCACAGTTCTCATTAATCCTTGTAGAATAGTAGAGGTAAAATGACTTCCTTGATCTGAATCTATATTTTCAACAATCCCATATCTAGGGATTATTTTTTCCGGACTATCTTTATCACCACACTAGCTGTTGCTGATACTGAAGGAAAAGCTTCCACCCATCCTGTCAATTAACGCGAGCAAGTACTTAAGTCTACCCACTTTACGTAATTCAGTAAAATCTACTTGGATGCTCTGAAAAGGTCAAAGTCCTGGTTCCCGTCCACCCAGAGGTTGTTTCCACAGAACCTTCTTATTCACTTGTTGGCATGTTATACAACTATTACAGACCTGCTTAGCTGCATATACATTCCTACACATACATATTTTCTTAATACAGTCACACATTGCCTGGACTCCCCAGTGGCTTCCTTGATATAGAACAGCTAAAATTTCCCTCGTTATTTGTTTATTTACCATTTCTCTACCATCAGGGAGAGTCCACCATCCTTCTGCCTCCTTTGTTCCTAGCTCCTTGAAGGCTTCGATTTCTTTTTCACTGAATATTTGGTTTTCAGGTGGAGGTTTTATTTCAGGTACAAGAAGCAGCTTCATTTCTACTTCTAATTGCAAGGCTGATTCTTTAGCATTTTCATCTGCAATTCTGTTTCCCCATTCAACTAGGGAGTTTCCTTTTGGATGTCTTCTCACATGCACCACAGCAGTCTCTTCTGGTAGTAATAGATTTTCCAAAATTTGTCTAATTAATTCTTCATGGACCAATTCCTTTCCCTTGCTATTTATTAAACCCCTTCCTTCCCAAATTTTTCCAAATGTATGTACCACCCCATATGCATACCTGTTTCTGGGTTTTCCCATTCAAATGCAAAAATATCCCGACTTTCAGGATCCAGTGGGCATGCCCAAAAGGCATCCTTTAAATCTGTAACACTGAACCATTCGTGCTCATAAAGAACTTTACTCATCAGAGTGTAAGAGTTAGGAACCACAGGGTGGCGTTTTTGTGTTATCTCATTAACCTTTCTCGGGTCTTGCACCAGGTACGAACTATCCAGCTTTTGTACTGGTAGGACTGGAGGGTTATACGTGTATATGGAGAGCTCCATTCTCATCCCCTTCACCGGCTGAAGTCCCAGCTCCACCTGCAGCTCTGCTCCTGGCTCCCAGCTCCATCACCAGCGCCAGTCCCTGCCCCGTTCCCATCCCCATTCCCGCTGCTGTTCCCAGCCCTGTTCCTGTCCCCAGCCCGGCTGCCATCCTCACCGCTGTCCCCATCCCCAACCCTGACCCCATCCCTCCCCATCCCCTGTCCCAGCACGGTCGTGAGGCTGTGGATGTGGTCTACCTTGACTTCAGTAAGGCTTTTGACACTTTCCTACAACATTCTCCTCAAGAAACTGCCTGCTCTTGGCTTGGACTAGCGTACGCTTCGTTGGGTAAAAAACTGGCTGGGTAGCCAGGCCCAAAGAGTTTGGTGAATGGAATCAAAGAGTCATGGAAAACGGAGTCAAATCCAGCTGGAAAACAGTCAATAGAGGAGTCCCCCAGGACTCAGTACTGGGGCCGGTCCTCTTTAATATCTTTATCAATGATCTGGACGAGGGCATTGAGTGTACCCTCTATAAGTTTGCAGATGACACCAAGTTAGGTGCGTGTGTCGATCTGCTTCAGGGTAGGAAGGCTCTGCAGGAGGATCTGGACAGGCTGGAGCGATGGGCTGAGGTCAACTGCATGAAGTTCAACAAGGCCAAGTGCCGGGTCCTGCACCTGGGGCACAATAACCCCAAGCAGAGCTATAGGCTGGGAGAGGAGTGGTTGGAGAGCAGCCAGGCAGAGAAGGACCTGGGAGTGATGGTTGATAGTCGGTTGAACATGAGCCAGCAGTGTGCTCAGGTGGCCAAGAAGGCCAACGGCATCCTGGCTGGTATAAGAAGCAGTGTGGCCAGCAGGTCCAGGGAAGTGATTGTCCCCCTGTACTCGGCTCTGGGGAGGCTGCAGGGTGGCAGGAGGATGCCCCAAGATGTCCCCCACACACCACAGCCCTAGGCCGCCCCCAGGACCCCCTCCCCAGCACAGGCACTGCGTGACCATCACAGGGGGGGACAACACAGCCCTGCCTGCCAGGGGGGCAGCACCCAATGGCCCCCATGGGGGCTGTCCTGGAGGGCATGGACTCCCAGCACCCACAGAGACCCCACAGCAACGTGCAGCACAAAATAGTTTATTAGCAGTGTGGTGGTGGTGCTCATGGGGGCAGCCCCCAGCCCTGGGGGGGTGGACGTGGTCACAGCTGTCCCGGGTGCTTGCAGGGGCCCTGGTGGGGGGACAGGGGGACCAGGCCGTGCTGGGCCACGCAGCCCCAAAGATTCCTGAGCACCTCTATCACGCCGGGAAGGTCCTGCAAGTCCTGCCACAGCAGCTGCAGCAGCAGGGGCACACGCTGCGGGGGAAAAGCCTGAGTGAACAGCTCTGTGTGGGACACTCCCGGCATGGGGGGACGACTCCAAGGTGCCCCCCACCTCCCTGCCCCACGCAGTCCCCTCCACCTCCCCAGGGAATGTCCCCCTGCCCTGCTCTCCCTCTGACCCCAGGTCTCCCTCACCCTCCTTCCCCCCCAAAGGCCATCCCACCTGAGCCTTGGGCAGAGCCAGTGCCGCATTCGCCATCACCTTGGGGTCTTGCCAGCCCTTGTCCCCCCCGAAGAGCTGCACCACAGCCTTGTCCTGGGAGGAGGATCCCCCCCAGTTAAGCTCCATCCTCCACACCTCCCCCCACCTCCACAGGGACCCCCCCCCTTTGGGACCTCCCCACCTGAGCCGTGCTGGAGCCTGGCGAGGCACTGGGCAGAGCCTGCACTGGCCCCTCGGGGTCCTGCTGGCCCTCATCCTCCCTGAAGAGCTGCACCACGATGTTCTCCTGCAGGGGGGGGGATGCCAAAATCAAGGCAGACGGCGGGGGGGAGGGCACTGCCACAAGTCCCAGCCTCAAAAGAGGGGGACCCCAAAGGGATCAGCACCCCCCCCCTTGGCACTCACCCAGGGTGGGGCCTCCTCCTTGCTGTCAGCAGCTTCGGTGCTGGGGCCACGCTGGGGGGTCAGGGCCAGTCTCCACTTCAGGGGGCGCTGCGGGGTGACGCTACCATCAGCAGGGGAGGGAGGGGGGGCAGGCTTAGACCCCCACCCCTCTGGCTTGTCACCCACCTGGTGGGTGCCTGACACGCAGCTGCGGGGGGTGAGGCGCGGCGTGCGGAAGAAGCGCTCTTTGGACACCTCAAGGCGCTGCAGGGCAAGACGGTGGGGGGGGATTTTGGGGCGCAGGGCTCAGCACTGATGCCTGCCCCTTAACACCCCCCCCAGTACAAACCATGGCCTTGGTGAGGGGCACACGGCGAGCCAAGCCAACGTTGGATGGTCCAGATGCTCTGAGGGGCTCAGCACCTGCAGGCAGGGGGGGTCCTGAGCCTCGGCACAGCCCGCCCAGGCAGTGTGGGGGTGGGGGGGAACAGGGGGTGTACCTGGGGTGCTGCTTTCATTCGAGGGGAGGTCTGGGAACATGGATGTGCTCTCCTGGGTAAGGAGGGAACCTGGCGGTGCAGCCTGGGCCCCCCCTCCGGTTTGTGGGGGTCCCTGTGCCCCCCGGGCAGCTCCTGCGGTGCCCCTGGCCAAGGGGACGTGGGCGGGCACTCTGCGGGCTAGGCAGGGTTTTCCCCCAGTGGCTCCCCTCACTCCACTCAGCTGCTCACTGGGCAGGACAGGGGCCAGTACAGCCGGGGGGGTCTCTGTGAGGAGGGAGAGGCACAGTTATGGGGTGGGAGGGCAGCACCCAAACACCTGGGGCCTGCAGGAGGTGGGTGGGGGGCACCCACCTGCCTTCACCGCTGCGGAGGGCTCCTGGTCCGTGTGTTTTTTGAGGCTGCAGAGGCGGGAGGGGATTTAGGGATAGGGTTAGGAACCCCCCCCCCCCCAAAAAAAAAAAAAAAAAGCGGGTGAGGGGGTGGCCGGGGGCATCGTCCTGTGCATGGCTCGATCGTGGCAGGAACCCAGCACCCCCGGTACAGCCCCAGAGCCGGACCCGGTCCCGGGAGGGGCTTCCCAGTACCAGCCTCTCCCCTTCTCCCCCCTCCCCTCACCTGCGGGACCGGGTCCCGGCCGCCTCCTTCGGGGCTTCACCGCGGGGCCCGAGACCCGGGGCGGCGGCGGCAGGGAGGGCGCGGGGGAGCGGGGGGGCCCCGGGAACCCGAAGGGAGAAACCGGAGGCGCGGTCGAGGAGGCGCCGGAGGGGCTGCGAGGCCTGCGGGGAGCGGGGCGGGGAGCGGGGCGCGGAGCGGCGGCGGCGGCTCCGGGCGGCGGCACCGGGGGCGCTCCCTTGGGTGCGGAGGGAGCCGAGGCGCAGCGGGACGCGGCCGGCCAGAGAGGCCCTGCCGGCGCCGCCGGGCCCAGCCTTGGGCCGCGCTCCCTGTCCTCTGAGGATCGCGGCCAGCGCCGCCGGGTCCGCCTGGAACGGGGGCGTCCCGCGGGGCTCTGCGGCCCAGCTCTCTCCGCCGCCGGGGAGGCCGCCAGACGCCATGAGAGATCCCCGCTCTGCGCCGGGCCCTGCCGGAACGCACTCTGCGGGCCCCACTCCGCGCGCCGCCGGTTTACAAAACAACGGCGGCGGGGATTGGTCCCCGCGCGGGGCGGGGCCGGCCAATAGGAGGCTTCCCGACGGAAGCGGCGCGGTCGGGATTGGTCAGCGATGCTCAAGCACCGCCCCCAATCAGCTGCCCCGGCAGAGAGTGGCCGAACATAGATAGGAGGCCGCGGCACAGCGCCCCCGTGCGGACGGGGGGATAGCGGCGGGCGCGGGAGGGGTCGTGGGTCCCGGTCCCGGTCCCACAGAATAACAGAATCACAGAATTACAGAATTACAGAATTTTTAGGTTGGAAGAGACCTCAAGATCATCGAGTCCAACCTCTGACCTAACACTAACCAGTCCTCCACTAAACCAGATCGCTAAGTTCAACATCTAAACGTCTTTTAAAGAGCTCCAGGGATGGTGACTCCACCTCTGCCCTGGGCAGCCCATTCCAGTGCCTAACAACCCTTTCAGTAAAGAAGTTCTTCCTAAGATCCAACCTAAACCTCCCCTGGCACAACTTTAGCCCATTCCCCCTTGTCCTGTCACCAGGCACGTGGGACAATAGACCAACCCCACCTTGCTACAGCCTCCTTTAACGTACTTATAGAGAGCAATAAGGTCGCCCCTGAGCCTCCTCTTCTCCAGGCTGAACAACCCCAGCTCCCTCAGCCGCTCCTCGTAAGCCTTGTTCTCCAGACCCCTCACCAGCTGCGTTGCCCTTCTCTGGACGTTTCTTCGGTGCTGGGCAGCATGGGGGGTTGTCTCACCGAAGTCGTGAGTTGTCCTCTCACAACGCGGCAACTTGCCATGGTTATATGCAATAAAGAGTTAGATATGCGTGAAGTTTCACAGCGAGCCCTTCTGAACACTTTGTAGCCATCAACAGCCACACTCCAGTCATGTTAATCATCCCACCAGCTTTCTGTGATGGCAACTACATCAAAGTTTCCTCTAGCACGGTGGCCTCCAGCTCCTCCTGATTGTTACCCATACTGCGTGCATTGCTGTAAATGCACCTCAGCTGGGCCACCTTTTGGGACAGAAAAGCCCTAATGCCCTCTTGACCATACTTGGGTGTTTCCATAGTTAACCAACCCTTGTGTCCTTCCTGCAGAATGTTATGCCATCCTCCTCCTTCACCAACACACTGACACGCAGAAAAGACTCCACAACCATGGTGTTGTAAAGTAGGCATACTTTATTGCGATGCACTGGGCACACTGGGAATAGCTTCCCTCAAAAAGGCGCACACCTGCCCGGTCGTTTCTCACAACTTTATACATGAATACTCTTACATGTTACATGAGCTCTAATACATATTCATTATTTTCCCCAAAAAGGCAGACCTCTTCCAAGTACTCATTTCCATACTCCCCGCCCTTAGCTCCTCCCGGTTGCGCCTGTGCAATGTAGCCTGGCGGTCGTGGGCAGGGGGCTTTCAGGATGAAGGCAACGAGGAAGAGGAGGTTAAACGTTTTACCTTTCTGGACTTTGACCTTCTGTTGGACAGTATTTAGAAGCTTTTTGTTTATCTTTGCCTTATTTCCTGCCAACAAGTTGTTTGTCCTTCCCTCATCCATTGGCCTTGAGCGATATCTTCCTTTTTACATCTGCTTCTCATAAGGTTCTCATCTACATCCCAGATAATTAGGATATTGCTGGGTTCTCATTTACATCCCCGATAATTAGGATATTTTACCATATATGTAGCTAAATATTAATTCGGATAAGTTTTAGCATCTTCCCCATCTCAACACAAGACTGCAAAGTCTTGCTAGCACATTCCTCAGCCACAAGAACTGGCATGTTACAGTCAGGCTCCATTCTAGTGACCGCGGTTCCACCCCCACTTCATACCTAGTCTAAAGCTCTGTCAATGAACCTGCCGACTCTCATCCTAAAACCCTTTTCTGATGGTGGAATAAGCTATTCCTGTCTGTTCTCAGCAGGCCTGGTCTCGTGTAAATCGAGCCAACGTCAAAAAACCCAAACCCCTGCCAGTGATACCAGGCTCGAAGCCAAGTCTTAATCTGATAGCTCATTACGGCCAGTCCCTCATTACTTCCTATAACTGGAGGGATAGAGGAGAACACGACTTGCGCTCCCGAACCCTTGGCCAGTCTCCCCCAAGGCTCTGAAGTCCTTCTTCATAGTCCTTAGAGAAGGTCTTCCTATTTCATCACTGCCTACCTGAAACAACAAAAACCTCCTTTTTATGGAGGAGGTTTTAATGCGGTGGGTAGTCTGATTAGACTTTGGTGACACCTCCACGTAGGAAGAGCCATCACCTTCACCATTGTCCAGTTGTCCTCGCAGAGCAGCGTACCTGTTCTGCAGGGGCAGCTGGGGACGTAGGGGAACCACCGGGCTGGTGTACCTGTTATGTTTGTAATACTGACCTCAGTCTTTTGCCATTGCCCCCTGTCCCCCAGTTCATCACCATCATTGTTAGGGGAAGGAGAGGAGAGGAGAGGAGAGGAGAGGAGAGGAGAGGAGAGGAGAGGAGAGGAGAGGAGAGGAGAGGAGAGGAGAGGAGAGGAGAGGAGAGGAGAGGAGAGGAGAGGAGAGGAGAGGAGAGGAGAGGAGAGGAGAGGAGAGGTTCTCTGTAGCAGGAGCTCTGTCTGCCTGCTGGTCCCCTCCTATTACCTGCTCACAAGGCAGTCGGGGGTGATGTGCTTCTCACGGAGCCTCTGCTGGCTGCCTAAGCCTCAGGGCTGCTAGCGACAGGCTCCACCAATCTATCTCCGTCTCACTCTCTCTAACGCTCCTCAGCCTCCCCACCTCTTCCTTCAGGTCAGCCACAAGACTGAGTAAATCATTCACCTGGTCGCATCTGATGCAGGGCACTCTGCTGCCCTGCACTGCAAGGGCCAGGCTCTGGCACTCGCTGCAGCCCGAGCCCTGTGCACTCAACATGTTTGTGCGGGGCCTCTGTCTGGGTCTCCATTCATTTTTCTTGACAACAGCTTTCTGCTGGGCTCCAACCATGGCAAACCAGAAGGCTCGCTAGAACTCCCTGTGGTAGCTTCCTCGCTAAAATTATAAGTTGTAAGAGGCAGAATTCCCAGAGGAGAGGGGAGGAAGAGAAAGGGAGGTGGGAAAGGGAGGAGAGGATACTCCTCGTGTTCCTCCCTGCCCCGTGGAAACTGTCTGTGCTAACTGCCAAGCCTATCCCATTTGGGTGTCCTGTTTGCAGCGTTCCTGGGTCATGGCCCTCCCTAGGGACTGCTTTTATACTGTCAAGGGGTGGCTGCCTCGGCGAGTGGCTGCAAAATGGCAGCGACACCCAACTGAAAACTCAGAGCACCCCTGCAGCCCCCTCCGGCTACCAACGCCTTGTCACATAAACCCAGGGCACTGCTTCAGGGACCACCCTCAGGGTTGGCTGAAACACATGAAACCGAGCTGCCACATCTTTCTAACGCTATTATTTGTGTTTAAGAAATTCTTGTGCCTTTTCCATCTGCCCATAAACCTGCACTCGATAGATGCAGGTGTATTCTGGGTTTCCCCAGTTGCTTCGCACCTCCAATTTGATATGGCGGAACGTTTTGGGAGGCTCCTTCTGTAAAGAAAACGAGGGGAAGCATCATTACTCGGGTGGGAAGAGCTGCAGCACAACCATGTAGCTCTCTTTGCCAGCACTGCCCTTGCTGCAGACCAAATGGCAGCCCCGACAGAGGAGGAAGCAAGGGAAATCAGAAGGCCCTTTCTCACCAGGGCCATAGAGGCGCCCTCTGTGCCTAGACAGCAAAGCCCTGGCCTCAGAGGCTTGCTGAGGGGAGTTGTGGAAACCCAAGCTGCTCTGCTCCCTAGGCTGCCTTGGGACACTGGGACAGTCTTGCTGATGGAGACAGATGTCTGCGATCTTCCCTCCCACCAGCAATTCTTCCTCCTCGCCCTAAAGGGGACTAATCCCCTTCCAGAGCCCCTTCTCACTGCTGCTTCTTCTGCTTTACCAGAAAGAAAGGGAAAGCACTTCCAAAGGTGGGCTAACCACCTCATCTTCCCAGCAGGAGCTAGCCACATGGGAGAGTAAAGGCTGGCTTGGGTGATCATCTGAACCCTCTCTTCAAGCGACTTGCAGACAACCCGTCCTTCCTCCCTGCCATCCTGCTCACACGCACTTGCCATACCTGCACATGGAAGGTCTGAGCAATCATTCCGTCCACGTTGTAGGTGAATAGCCCAAGGAGCGTTTCCGCTTTGTCCTCATCCACTCCCTCAAAGACAAGAGATGATGGGGGCAGGTCAGTCTCGAGCAGGCCATCAGAAGAAGAATATGCCGAGGCCAAAGCTGGGAACCCTTTCCCACCTTCCTTGGCTCTAGCAGTATTCTAGTACAAGTGAGAGTGAACCCAAGTCAGGGCACTTGGAGCAACTGCTCCCAGATCCTTGTCTGTGAACCACAGAAGAAGGTTCCAGACATGTCTAACAATGCTCAAGTGTCTCCAGTGCCCCTTGATAGCATGCGGTGCTCTGCAGCAACCAATCTTCAGATATCTGAGGGAACACACCACGCTTTCTGGCGCTGCTTTTCCTTGGGGCCAGGGCCTCCCAAAAAGAAGTGCCAGGCAGAGACTTACAGAGACAGCAAACTCTTTGGGGGCGCTGCTGACTTCCCCGGAAGGAGAGACTGCCCTGGAGATATGCCAGATGGTAAAAGCTGTTGGCCAGATTTTCACCGGCAACCGAATGACGACGTGTCCCTGAGATCCTCGGAAGGCCCAGCAGTCGCCTGGGGAGATACTGGGCTGCAACGAGAAAGCCAGTGACCATCAGTGGCAAGGCAGTCAGAGAGCCAACAGATCTGGCTGTTCAGCAAGGAGCCACAGACCTTGCCTTCTCTATAGGTCGCAATTCAGCTCACAAGTAAACGCTAGGCTATGAACAGAAGGTGAAGATGCACAAGTTTTGAGAGTGCCTAGGCTCAATTGCCTTTTACAATCCAGTTCTGCTTTCCCAAAGGCTACAGAGGCAGGGTGGTGTTCCTAACATATGTCACTCCATCACCCTTCAAAAACTGAGCTGGACCTGTGAGGACCATTTCAGGCATTCTTCAGGCTGATTTGGTTGACCAGATCAGCGCTGGGGGGCCCAGAAAGCATCTCTTGCAGCTTCCATGGCTCAGCACACCCACAGAACTCCCACCCATGCTAGGAACGCGAGGTCTCCCAACCAGAAAGCAAGAAAGTAAACCAGCTGTCACAATTTCTCTTGCAATACCTGCAATATAGTCTCTGGATGTTTTGCAAAAGAAAAGAGTGGAAAAATCCACCACTTCTTCGCGCCTTTCCCACCGTAACTCTTGGAAGTCCTCTGCACATCAATTGTGGCACCTGAAATGAATACGGAAAGAAGTTCACTAGGACAGGCAGGAGATTAGCAGAAGCAGTGAATTATGATGTGTTTCTCAGGCTGAATGCAGAGCTTGTTGCTTTGGGGAGTGTCAGGCACGAGCTGAGTGCAGTGAACTCTGTCTGCATACCTAAGGATTTCAGGGCCCAGTCAGGCATCCAGGTGTAGATTTTAAGCACCTTTTCAAATGCGTTCCTTGTGAAGTGCAGAATGTTCTGGGGAAAAAAAAAAAAAAAAAAAAAAAGAATGGAGATACAGCAGTGAGCACAAACACACAGCAGTTCTGCATGAGCAGACTCCTAGCAGAGAGCTAAGGAAGGGCTCCATGTCGGAAAACCCAAGGCAAGACCTGTCAGAAAAGGTGCCAGACCGTGAGCATTCCCTGATGAACCAAGTGAAGCCTCGAAAAGGCCACCAATGTCCAGAGCCAAAGCACAGACCGCCTTCAGGTTCTGCCCGAGAGCCATGTTCCCAAGCCTGGGTACTCTCCGGACCAGCCTGGAGATGGACTCACGTCCTGAGCCAGCTGCTGCATGCAGAGGCCCCCTTCCAGCTGGCCCGGAGGATGGGACCGACCTGCAAGTTTCTAGGAAGGGCCTCCAAAGCCAAGCCAAGCCCAGCAGGTGCCTGGCTGGACACCCAGCCCAGGGAGAAGTTCACAGTGCTGCTCAGAGTGCAAGCAAAACTGAGCCCTGGCAGTCAGGTGTGGGGCAGGCAGCACAAGGACAGAGCTACCACCGAAAAGGGCCAAGAGGAACCAGCAGGAGGAAGCCTTCAGAGGGCACTGAGCTCTCTGACTCGCCCCCAGCACCTTTACCTCTCTTTTCTCCCCTCGGATGTGATTATCTTCCAGAACCTTGCTCACTGCCTGCACAAACTGTTCCACTGCAGCAGACGTACGGGCTTCCTCCTCCTGGAGCTCCTGCCTTTTCTGGTCAAGCCAAACCAGTGAGGTCCTGGAGGCAAAGGGAAAGCAGATCTTGTCCAGCAGCAGCCCATCGGAGGCAAGGGTTCCCATGGGCCACCTACCTCCCCCCTTCCCCAACCCCCTCAGCCCCTTTTCCCTTACTCTGGTTTACAAAGGCTCCTTTCCACTACCACAAATAAAGGTCGGGAGCCCTGAAAACAAGGCAAGGGAGTGCAAAAATAGCACAGAGCTGGCTGAGACAAATCCCCAGGAAAACTTCCGTGTCAAGAAAGCGCTCTTACCCGGTAGACTTGTGCTCTGCTTCGGGCACTGCTAACGTTGTCTGGAAGATAAAGACACTCCACTGGAGAAAGCACGAGGAGCACTGGCGGGGCTTCCCAAAGGAGAATGCCCCAGTAACAGCTGGCAAAATTTTCCCCTGCTTCGAGGCACTTTGGAGAGATCCCAACCCCAGAAGTTGGGCTCTTTAACTAGCTATGGTCAGCAGAGCACCGTCTGCATTTCCATTTGCTTTCCTACCCCACCCAACCTCTCCCAGCGGTACAGAGGGAGCAAACGCCTCTTCTGCCAAAGTGCTCATCTCTTCATCCTGTCCCTGCACAGGTCACTTGGGAAGATCCGTCTGCACATTGAAGCCCATCCAGGTACCAAGATGGACTGACCAACACAATTGCCCACCACCCACTCTCCGTCTCAGCAGCCTTTGACCAAGCTCCTCATTTTCCACATGGACACAGCAGGGCAGAGCCGTGGCCTTTGCAGGCATTGGCTTTCCCACACCAAGACTTACTTGCAACACTTCTTTTCCCCACAGTGTCCAGCAGTAGTCACCAGCTGTGGGTCACATCATCAAGAGAGAGTTATTTTCTTAGACGGCTAATGATCCCTGTAGCCCCATTTTCTTCTTTCACACCCACGGAGGGGTTTGGCTGGGACAGCTGCAAGTGCTGTAGAGAGAGGCTTCCACCCCAGCCTCCTGGGCATACACCAGGCCCAGAAAATGGAATTTAGAAAATTTAGAAAATGGAGGGGCCCAGCTCTGACAGACCTGCTGACGAGACCAGTGGTGTGGTCTAGTGCCTGGAGAGCATGCACAGAGGCCACGGCTGATTCTACTCACAGGGTCAAAAAGCAAAGCTATAAAGCTATACAGAGGGAATTTTACTGGCTGCAAGCCTGTCACTACCAGCAGCCATACAAAGCCTCAGGCAGGCGGGAACCTGCCTGTAAAGGCCATCGGTGGCATTCACTGCATCACAGAAATGGGCTCGTCAGTGGTGTACAAGGACAGTCTCTCTCCCTAGCTCTGCAAAGATGATTTTTGGTCAAGGAATACTCACCAAAAAGGACTGGAAGCAGGAGAAGAAGGAGCTTGAGAATCCTCCTGCCTTTCTGGTGAGTGACACTTTTTCTAAAGGAGAGGGAAGACTGTGGTTATCACAGCCCGCTTTTGGGACACCCATTTTCCAGGGATCTGTTGAGGAGCTAGCTTGCCACCAGAGTCCTCTGCTCAATACAGCTGAACCCCCGAGGGCCTTTGGGAAGATGTGGCTAGTGGCACACCACCCACGGTATGCAAAGGTGGCTTAAGAACTCTGGCATGACAGGGGGAAAGCAGCCTGGCCCCATTCATCTCTCCCCAAAGAAGGAGCAGGGCTGTGTCCACGGAAGAGGGTTGGTGGCTTTCCTGGATGAAGGAATCCAGGCAGCATGCAGGGTTTCTCACCTTCCCCTCCCAGCTTTCTGGGCTCTCTTGCACCTACCTGCCCAGCCTGGCTGGCATCTCCGCAGCACCAGCACACTGGCCAGGCATAGGGAAAAGTCTGCTCCCCTCCCAAGACCCAAGAAGATCCTTCCTGGGCTCCAGCTGGCTCTGGAAGCCTCTCTGGTTGGCGCTGCTGCCCACCTCGTCAGTGCAGGGCTTAATACAGGACAGCCAGCTGTGACATCACAAGAAGCAACAGCTGTAATCATAAGGTGGCATCCCTGATGACCTCAGAGGGGCTGCCCAGGAAGGAGAGATCCTGTGGGTTAGTCCCCAGCTCTGCCTTCTCAAAGCCTAGAATCAGGGCGGCCTCCCTAGTGTCTCTACTCCATCACCCTTCAAAAACTGAGCTGGAGCTGTGAGGACCAGTTCAGTCCTGACTCGTTCCTACCGTCTTCTTTAAACCCTTCCGTAGACTCTATACCATGCTGGGAACAGCAGCCCCCACTCAGGATTGGGGTGAGGGGCCTGAGCATCTCTCTTGGCTCTGTCGTGCCTCTCCCCAGGGGGTCCCACAATCCACACCCCACCTGCACCCCCAGCCCAGGAAACAAGGAAACAGTGATTCTTTTCATGCCAGACAAGTCAAAAGTTATTGCTGACTGGTGCGGACCCTTCCCTCACAAGGGCCCACAGCAGGGGTGTCTCTGATCAGCTGCACAACCGTGATCTCCTGCAGTGAAGACGTGGACAACCCGGCTGTCTGCACTTCTTGGGGTGCTTGCTTTTCACCCCCAGGACCCTGAACTCCACCATTTCACGGTCACTGCAGCCAAGGCTGCCTCTGACCTGTGCATGAAGAGACGGCAGCTCCTTAAGGACAGTTTTCTTAGGGAGCAAGAGTTCTCCATTCCCATGTGATAGCAATCAGGCAGGGAATGCAGGAGAAAAAGCATGGCTGAGTAAGGACCTTCTGGTCAAACTACAGTGCGAGTAGAAAATCCATAGTGAAAGATGTCCCAGCCCATTGCGGGGGCTTTGGACCCAGATGATCTTTCAAGGTCACTTCCAGGCAAACCATGCCGTGATTCCCAGCAAGCCCCTCGGTGCTGGTGAGCAAGAGGTCCAGCCCAACACCTCTCCTTGTGGGTTCTCCTTAACCCTTGGGTGAGGAAGCTGCCATCAGCGCACCCCAGGACCCTCCTGGATTGCTGATGTCTTGCAGAGTGATCCCTCCAGCAGACAGATGGGGCTTGAAGTCCCCTGGGAGGACCAGGCCCTGCAAACGTGAAGTTTCTCCTACCTATCTGTAGAGGGACTCAGCTACTTGTTTTTTCTGGTCAATTCCTTTTCTTGCACAGGCACAGGGGAACCGGGTAGAGAAGCCTTGGATTTATTTCAAAGAGATGTCAGTAGGGCAGCACGCCCTCACTGACCAGAGACAGGGTGTCTTCAAGGAAGTATACGAGGTCAGTGTAGGTGTCTTCTGGCAGCACATGAAGCAGCAGGTGGTAGAAGAAGTCCTGGTCATAACAGGAGGCGTAGAGCACCGCAACTCCCAGCATGAAAGGGACGGCCAGCTCCAAGCACACGAAGATAAGGCAGAATGTCCTGTGGGGCAGAAAAAGGGCTGGAAAAAGGGCAGGCTGGACGCATCCCGCACCCATGCCAGAGGGGGCTGTTCTGGGAGCCCCACAGGCTGCCCCTCCAGGCATTTCTCATTGCTCACTCGGACAGGCTTGGACGTGAGACACCTTGGCATTGGGCAAACACGCCGCAGCAGGCGTCCTGCAGGGGAACCTGGGTGCGGGCTCGGGGGCACAGGGCACCTGAGGGGACACTCACCACAGCCAGGAAATGGCACCTCTTCTCGCCAGCTCCTCCCTCTTCTGTAGGTCAACACAAGGTAGGGACACTTGTCAGGCCCCACTGCACGGTCTGGGCTGATGCCCAAGAGCAGGAGTTACCTGCAGGAGTGCAGCCCAGGCCTGGACCAGGCGCTCCATGGACCCCTGTCCCTTGGGAGCCCCATGCTGGCAGGGGCAGGGGTTGACACGGGTTCTCCCCCTTACCAGTTGTGCTTCCAGCACCTCCGGCATCACACCCCCCTGTGTCACGGCCTGCACTTCCATCTGATGCTGCTGCCTGCAGGTAACAGGGTTTTTGGTTGGGTGAGTGCAGAACTCCAGCACCACGGGGGCTCCCCAGCAGAACATGCACACCCCCGGACTGGGATTGGGCTCCTCTGTCACGCCAGGTGCTGATCAGAACTGGCTCCCACACTCCATCACTGGTTGCCCGGCTCCAGCCCTGGCGGTCCCATTGCTCCCCTGGGTGCTGCGGAGAGCCCCCTGGGTACAAGTGGCTTGGACTGGCGTACGCTTCGTTGGGTTAAAAACTGGCTGGGTAGCTGGGCCCAAAGAGTTGTGGTGAATGGAGGCAAATCCAGCTGCCTGGCAGAGAAGGACCTGGGAGTACTGGTGGATAGTCGGCTGAATATGAGCCAGCAGTGTGCTCAGGTGGCCAAGAAGGCCAACGGCATCCTGGCTTGTATAAGAAGCAGTGTGGCCAGCAGGTCCAGGGAAGTGATTGTCCCCCTGTACTCGGCTCTGGGGAGGCCGCACCTCGAGTACTGTGTTCAGTTTTGGGCCCCTCGCTACAGGAAGCACATGGAGGTGCTCGAGAGAGTCCAGAGAAGGGCAGCGAAGCTTGGGATGAGGAGGAATGGGCTAAAGTTGCACCAGGGGATGTTTAGGTTGGATATTAGGAAGAACTTCTTTACTGAGAGGGTTGTTGGACATTGGGCTGCCCAGGGAAGTGGTGGAGTCACCATCCCTGGAGCTCTTTAAAAGACGTTTAGATGTTGAACTTAGTGATATGGTTTAGTGGAGGACTGGTTAGTGTTAGGTCAGAGGTTGGACTGGGTGATCTTGGAGGTCTCTTCCAACCTAGACGATTCTGTGATTCTGTGATTTTGTGAATTGTGGGGCAAGGGAGGGGAGGGGGCAGTCCCCACTCACCAGGCATGTTCTATTTCTGTCTCCTCTATATCCTCCTGTAGAGGTCTTAATTCCTGACACAGCACCTGGGAGACAGAACTGTTGACTCCGTGTCCCCACTCCAGCCCTCCTCCACATCACCCACCCTGTGCCAGCGGGCACCCCCACGGTTCCCCTTGGCCCCTGCACGCTACCTTTGTCTGCTCCTCCTCCTCCTGCAGCTGCTCTTCCAGCTTGGCAATGTGCTGCAAAACAACAGGCACAGCATTCTGGACAGCCGTGCTGGGACCCAGGGACCCTCACTGCTCTCCAACTTTGGGGCCATGCCGTCTAGCTCCCCCTCTGCCCCAAGGCACAGGGAGTGCTGTCGACTCACAGACAGGCACAGGAAAATGACGCCCCCCCCCCTTCCCTCTCCACCGCATTCTGGCACAAATGTCTGGCCCAGCTACACCGCTGCCTGAGGACGCTGGGTTGCACAGAAGCAGCGCTGGCACCCCCCTCTCTGACCCTCTGGCCCTAAGGAAGGGCCAACTTCTGCCCTCTGCCTTGCACCCCACCTTCAGTCCGTCAGATGTCTCTTCTGTCACTTTCAGCTCAAGTTCCTGTGGGAGAGGAAAAGAAGAGGAGCAGCCATCAGGGCACTGGGGCACTGCTGAGAGATCTCTGCCTGGCTGGAGATCCTTGCCAGTGTCCCCTCCTGGCAACCATCCCTCCAGGTGCTGGAGCTCCAGACCCACAGGAAGGGCACTCATAGGATCACAGAACCATAGAAGGGCTTGGGTTGGAAGGGCCCTTAAAGATCATCAAATTCCAGCCCCCCTGCCATGGGTAGGGACACCTTCCACTAGACCAGGCTGCTCCAAGCCCCATCCAACGTGGCCTTAAACACTTCCAGGGATGGGGCATCCACAGCTTCTCTGAGCAGCCTGTTCCAGTGCCGCAGCACCCTCTGAGTAAAGGATTTCTTCCTTGTATCTCACCTAAATCTACCCTCTTTTAGTTTAAAGCCATTTCTCCTTGTCAAGTATCACTGCACTCCCCAGCTTTCTCCAGCTTTAGGTGTTGCAAGGTTATTAAAGGTCTCCCTGGAGCTTTCTCTTCTCCAGGCTGAAGAGCCCCAATTCTCTCAGCCTGTCTTTGTAGCAGAGGTGCTCCAGCCCCTTGATCATCTTTGTGGTGCTCTGCCGGCCTCGTTCTAATACTTCCATGTCCTTCTGCTTCTGGGGGCCCCAAAGCTGAACACAATGCTCCAGATGGAGAGCAGAGTAGAGGGGGACAATTGCCTCTCTCGACCTGCTGGCCAGGCTTCTTTTGATACAGCCCAGGATACCGTTGGCTTTCTGGGTGGCAAGCACACATTGCCAGCTCATGTTGAGCTTCTCTTCTATCTAAAGGTCCATCTCCTCAGGGCTGCTTTCAATCCATTTGCTGCCTAGCCTGTATTTGTGTTTGGGATTGCTCTGGCCCAGCTGCTGGACACTGCGTTTTGGTCTTGTTGAACCTCATGAGCCTGTCCAGGTCCCTCTGGATGGCATCCCTTCCCTCCAGCGTGTCAACCACACCACACAGCTTGGTGCCATTGGCAAACTTGCTGAGGGTGCCCTCAATCTCACTGTCCACGTCACCAACAAAGATGTTAAATAGTGCCGGTCTCAATACTGACCCTTGAGGAACACCACTTGTTACTGATCTCCACCTGGACATTGAGTGGTCGCCCACAACTCTTTGAGTGCAACCATCCCGCCAGTTCCTTATTCCCCCAGTGCTCCATCCACCAAATGGGTGTCTCTCCAATTTAGAGACAGGGATGTCATGGGGAGCAGTGTCACATTTGTTGCAGCAAAAGCCCCGTGCAGCAAAGCCACTACAGATGGCCTGTGGGAAACTCAAGAGGCCCACTCCCTCCGTCCTTAACCCTGTAACCTGGAGGAAACGTCCTGCCCAGTCACGCTGCTGCCCTCTGCCACTGGGGAGGCATGGACCCAGCACTTCCCCCCCTTCCCTCTCCCCCCCTTCTCTGTTAGGATGACCAAATTCTCCCTTATATCTTGGTCTTTGTGACTGTCTTTTTTCCCTGCTCCAGCATGTGCTTCTGTGAGAGGGAAGGGCAAGAGGAGTGGCCGTCGGGGCACTGAGGCACTCCTGTGAGCTCTCCACCTGGCAAGATATCCTTGCCATTCTCCTTGAATTTGTGATTAAGAAGATCATCGCCACCAGCCATCTCTTCCTACCTCGAGCCTTCTGTGATTCTGTGAGTCTGAGGCTCTGTGAACTCACCTTCACAGATGCCACCAACTCCTGCAGCTGGGCCATGCAACGTTTCTGCAAAGAGGAGCGGCAGAGAGGCACTTAGCCCCTGACACTGCCCTAGCTGTCACAGCTGAGGGACATGGAGAGAGGAGGGGACACCGACCTCTCTGCTGAGCTCCATCAGGTGCTCCTGGAGCTCGCAGGGCCTGTCCAGCATTTCTTGGCTCCCTGGATTGCCAGGAGAATCTCTGCCGCCTGCAGGAATGAGGGTCCGTCAGATTCCCCGTGCACAGACAGACACCCGCCTCCCACGAGACACCGTGGCCCTCTGCCCCCTGCCAGCTCCTCTGCCAGCCGGGTGCTCTCAGCCTGCAGTGCCAGCAGCTCCCTATCCTTTGAGTCCTGCATCTCCTTCAGCTCTTAATTGCGGGCCTACATGTGCTCCAAGACCCCTTCATGACCCCCCCCCACAGCGCCTGCACCTGCACAGCGTGCACAGGGCTGCTCGACCCGTGGGCCTCTGTGAGGCCACCTCCAGTGTCAGCATCCCACCCTGTGATGTTACCAGTGCCCACAGCCCCTGGGACCCCTTTCCTTTGCCCCCCTGCCAGCCTCAGCTGCCCCACACGGCCCTCCCTCGTGGCCCCAAGACAGCTGGGGGGGGCTCCTGTCCGCCCCTCACCGCTTGCAGCCTCACACACAGACACAGCAGATAACCTCACCAAGCAGCCCTCCCTGTGCTCTTTGAGGCAGCCGTATCACAATGACACACCATGGTGACACCATGGTGACATGGCCACTGCTGCCCGCTGGGACATGGCTGCCACTGCTCTGGGGCTGGTGCCAAAAGCTGGCACAGGATCCAACCGTGGACAGCTGGGAAACACAGCACAAGGACAGGGAGCTGCCCTCTTTGGGGCCCATGC
The DNA here is from genome assembly GCA_036873955.1 of Mergus octosetaceus. Taxonomy (NCBI): domain Eukaryota; kingdom Metazoa; phylum Chordata; class Aves; order Anseriformes; family Anatidae; genus Mergus; species Mergus octosetaceus. Next base: position 13,643,300 of record CM072301.1, on the reverse strand, counting down.
TGGTATTTTTAATCTCCTTCTCATGCTGGGGAGCCCCAATATGTATTGGGACTGTCACTTCTTTTGACCGGTTGGCTCGGCTGTGCTGACTGCACTCCAGGGACGGCTGGCCATGGGGTGGGTGGCATGGAGGGACACTTTTCTCCTCCCCTTGCCCCTGGGGCAATGCTGGCCCCCAACCATCCTCTTCTCCTTTCCCAGGAGACCGTGCAGATCCTCCAAGCCAAAGTGACCATCCTGGACGTGGCTGTGCTGGACCAAGTGGAGGCCCTGTCGCAGGTGAGGGGGATTGGAGGGAGGTTAGGGATGAATCCTGCAGCCCCCAGCCTGCAGTGAACCCGCCGGCCCCAGCAGACAATGGCACGGGGCCATGGGAGAGCTGAGGGAGGGCACCAGCAAAGGCTCTGAAATTGTGGGTGGACACTGCTGGATTTGGGATCTCACATCTGCTTCCGCCCTCCGCAGAGCGTCCTGGCGAAGGTGAAGGAAATCGCCAAGCACAAGGCCGTTGTGCAAGACGCTGACACCCAGAGCAAAGTAAGAGCAGCAGGGAGGGCCCCCAAAGCAACCACAGCACGGGGGGCTTATGTGGAATCCCCCTACAGACTGTGCTTACGCCCTCCTTTCTTGCTTTCCACCCCTTTGCCCCAGATCCACCAGGTCTATGAGATGATGCAGCGCTGGGACCCCGTGGCCAGCAGCCTGCCCGATGTAGTGCAGCGACTGCTGAGCCTCAGGGAGCTGCACGAGCAAGGCGAGGGGCAAGGAAGGGGGCTGCTGGGGACAGTGGCATGGCCTGACAAGGGAGATCCTGGGGTCTGGGGGCCCTCCCAGGCTGAGTTTTCGCCTCCTTCCCAGCCACAGAATTTGGGCAGGTCCTTGTGCACCTGGACACCACGCAGCAGGAGATAGCTGGTGCTCTCAAGGACAACAGCGTGCGGCTGGCAGAGGTGAGTCTCAGCAGCATGTGCTGCGGTGGGAGGGGTCCCCATCCTGTCCCCCCTGCTCACTCCCTTCCCCACCGACCCCCCTGCAGGTCCAGAAGACGATGAAGGAAAACCTGGCCATTGCAGAGGACAACCTTGCTGACATAGAAGCCCGCATCAAGTGGCTGCAAAAGTGAGAGCACCCTGGAGCACCTCCCTGAGCATCTCTTTTTCCTTCCCCCAACCCCCTCCCGGCCTCGTGATCCCCTGGGAATCTCTCCCTCTGCCCGCAAGTAGCACTCCCTGTTTGTGTATACCTGGCCGTGCTCCCCTGCACACAACGGGGCTGTGGAGGGGCCCTTCCCACCCCCCAGTTAGCACCCAGGGGTGGGTCACTGCCCCCCGTTCCTGGATTTACCCCAATAAATGTCCTGATTCAAAGTGCATCCGTGCCGGCATCTCCTTCGGACTGCAGGACATGAGCAGGGCCCAGCTGGGGTGTTTGAAATGCAGCTTTTGCTGTGCATACAAGCCCTCCAAGCACCCCCAGTGTAGCTCCAGCACTGCCGCCACAGCCTCCTCATTCCATTCAATACAGGGCCTTTGCTGGTGAGCTGCAACTGCAGGGGAAACATCTCCTCTGGGCTACCCATGGGGCAGGCTGTAGCATGAGTGTGGGGGGGATGAGGACAACCTGAATGCACGGGGACACCCCAGGCTGGCAGAGATGATTGCTGCTTGTGCTATTTATTGTGAACAGAGCCAGCAAACATATGAGACAAAAATATTCATTTTGAGCTGATAGAAGAGAATATGAAAACAGCAAATCAAACTAATTGCTGTGTCTGTGCACCCCCATGTTAATGTATCTACTGAGGTAGAGGGTCAGGAATGGGAAATAGAAAATGTAGATTCCCAGGATGGGTATGCTTTTAGCCTCACAAGGGAGCTGTGGGCTCAGTCCTTAATACAAGTTGTTATGTGGATCAGACAGGGCTCTGCAACTGCTCAGAGTGAATGGATTTAAAGTCCTAGAAAGGACATTCGGCATGGGGGGTCCTCTCTTCTGGGGGAGCCGAGTTGTGCTCCCAGCTGGCTGCACAATGGCAGTGTTGTAGCACAGGCTTGCGCTTTTGCTCCAAAGGGCAAAAGAACAGCAGAGCTCAGCAGAGCCTTCTCTTTAAGGCCCCTGAAGCTCCCCTGCAGGCAGCCAGGAGGGGACAGCTCACCTGAGGCCACACCTGAGGAGAAACGAGGTACTTATGGCAGAGCTGGGTGCACGATAGCGGCAGCAGGCTTGGTGGGCCTGCAGCAGGCTTCCAGAAGCAGCGATGGTGTGAAATCCGTCTCAGCTGGCACAGACCGCCACCCCGAACACACCTGAGCCATTGGTCCAAAGGGGAAATTGGGTTCTGAAAGAGCTGGAGCTTTCCAACCAGCTCGTAGCAGGGAGCACAAGCTTGGCAAGTTACAGGCTGAGCAGCCTTTCCACAAGGCGGGTAAAGCAGAGTCATGGTCCCCATTGTGACCAAGAATGAAGGAAAAAGGGTGCTCCAAACCGAGGTGTGGAGCTGGCCACGCTCTGCTCTCAGCCCTAGAGATTCACCAGTGCAAGCACGCGCAAAACTGGCATTCCTTGGAGAACACTCGTGCTGCTTGCTCACCTGACTTGCTCTTCATTACCACTCGTGCACATGCAGGCAAACCCCCATCAGCTCAAGGTGCCAGCTGCCCCTTCGTTTCCCCGCAGCTGCTCCTCCCCTAAACGTTGCGTCAGCCCTTTAGGATCCCACACTGCTTTTCCCTCGCATCCCAAAAAAGAGACACAGATTCTTTGGTTAAGACTCTTTATTTTTGTGTTGTTTCTTCCTTCCGCTTCTCCTGCAGAACCTCACTTCATCATCGCTATCCTGCAGGAGATCACGTAGCTCTGGAGGCACATTTGTCACTGGCTCGTCGTCTGAAACTTCTTCTACAAAATTAGAGGGGATAAATCCTCGTTTGCCATCCGTCAGCTCTCCCACAAACCAGCCGTCCTCATCCATGTCTCCAATTACATAAACGTATTCTCCTGCAGTCAGAGGAAGCTCTGCTTCGGGGTGCTCATTAGGACCCTCGAAAGGATTGTAGCTATAGCGAGCTAAAAATCTTCGAACTTTTAGCGATTCTTGTCCCAGGGACTGCAGTTCGAAGGACACATGCTCTACTCCTGAGTCTCCGGTCTCACCCACAGGACCCTCGTCTGAAAGAAGGCTGCAACCAGGACTGTTGTGTGCGGCATCCGATGTTGAGGTACTTGTGTGGGATGCCAACACTTCGGTTGCCTTCTCAGAAGCATCATAGCAGTCTTCATGGTTGCAAAGGTCATGGGACTGCTCTGCAGAGGCCTGTGCTGTGGGAGATGTCGTCACCTGGAGTAGTTCTGAGGTGATACGATTGGATTTTTTTCTTTTTTCTTGCTCAAGTTGCTGAGAGAGCAGCTCACATTGTTGACTTTGCTGCTGATACTGCTTCTCTAATTCTCTCAGCTGCGCCTGAGCCACTTGCATGTCTTCCTCATGTGTCCTTCTTTGCTCTGCCCAAGCCCTCTGGAACTGCTCAACTTCGTCTGCTTTGTTCTGCAGCAGTCACTTTGTTTCCTCGAGGTCTTTCTCCTGTTGTTGCCTTTTTTCTGCCAGTTGACGCATGGCATGCAGTTCACAACCCAGCTCTTTCAGTTGTGTTTGAAGACGTTTGACCTCTCCAATGGCAGAATTTCGCTGCTCTGTCACTTGCTCGAGTTTCGCCTTCAGAGCAGCGTTTTCAGATTGGACCTCCTCTATCCAATCCTTGTGCCCGCGGAGCTGAGAATTTTCTTCTGTGCGTCTGGCATTTTCATTTGTCATCTCTGCTAGACGCACTTTCAGGTCCTCGTACCTTTTCCGCAGTCTTGAGCGTTCCTGATCCAGGTTCATGTGAGGCCTAAGTTTTTTCCCAGCCTCGGTTTCCAGTTGCCCTCTCTGCTGCTGGTCGACCTGCTCTGTCTTTGCAACCTCGTTCAGTTGCCTGGCTTTTTCTTGCAGAAGCTTGGTAAGGAGGCCTAGCCTACTAGTGTTCTTCTTGAGCCGCTCCACCTCCTCCGTCACTTCCAGAGAGCTTTTCTCTATCAGGCAGCGGGTCTCCTGCTGAAGGGCACTGCATTGCCTCCGCAGGTCCTCCACAGCATGCTTCAGCTGAACTTTCAGCTCCAGGAGCTGGCTGTCTCCGCTGCCAGGTGGACAGGCCTCTTCTTGCGCTGCGACCTGAACACCCACGTCTGCGACAGACCGCCCGCTGCTCTTCCCATCTCCCTGGAGGTGAGCGTCTTTTAAGCTGGAGGGGGTTGTCTGCTGCCCTCCTCCACCAGCAGCACCAGATGCACCGGGGCACTTTGAAATGCAGGGCCCGGTGGCTCCGATGCCCAGGAGAGTCTGCAGGCGGTGCCAGGCCGTGGCCTTGTCCCCTTTGTGGGCGGCAGGCGACCCACCCTTACCCTGCTCCAGGATGTACTGCAGGAAGAGTCTCCTCTGCAGTTGCAGTTCATTTTCGAGGCTCAGGATCTGGGTGGCCTGCTTGCTATCTGCCCGCCCGCTAAGCTGCCTGTGGACCTCCTGCAGCTTGCTGCGGACCTCGCTGGTTCCTCTCCAGCCTCTCCTCACCAGCTCCTCAGCCAGCTGCCTCTGCAGCTCCCGTGCCTGGCGGACGGAATTGTCCCGCTGCTGCTGGAGCAGCTCGAGCGCCTGGCACCGCTCGGCGTCCTTCTCGCGCAGCAGTTGACGGATCTCCGCCGCCCGCTGCCTCTGGCTCTGCTCCTTGAGCCGCTGCAGCTCCCGCACCCGCTCCTGCTCCCATTTGGAGCGTAGCTTCTCAGCCAGAAGCTGCCGCTCTTGCTCTGCCCGCTTCTTTATCGCACTGGCTTCATCAGCAAAGCGGCGCTGCAGCTCCTGGGTCTGGAGACGCTCGGCCTCCAGCTGGGCCCGCAGTTCCTCCAGCTCCTGCCCGTGCTCCTTCTGCTGCACAGGGCTGCTGGGGCGTCGCGCTGGGCCCCGACGGGATGAGGAGTGACCAGACACCATGGGTCCCTGGCCAACACCACCCCGGGTCATCCTTTAAAGAATTACAAATTGGTGAACAGTCACCAAACGCTGCCAGCAAAAGCTACCAGCAATCGCACGGCCTGGGCCTGAGAGGGACAGCAGGCTCTGAGCCCTCAGCAAACACCAGCACCGCACAGCAGCAGAGGCAAACTCTGCTGCTGGCCCTGTGGGCGCGAGCGGGGCCTTATATACTGTGCCCTGGTTGTGACGTCATAAAGGAGGGATGACGTCATATGACCTTACATGGTGTGTGATGTCATAAAGGAGGGATGACGTCATATGACCTTGTATGGCGTGTGCTGGTCCCAAATACAGCCTCAGCACAAGGGGTGCAGAGGAGGGAGGTGAGGGGTTGGGAGCCCGTGCAGACAGAGCCTCCACAAAGGTGCACAACGAGAATCTGTCTGTGAGGCCTCAGGCATGGGCATAGCTGCTCTTTTACTTATCACATCCGTAGGGAGCTGATGACCTCCATCTTGCCAATTTATTCCTAAAAATATGCATTTCCAGAGCACATCCTTTCACCTTACTCTGTTTAACATGAAAAAAGCAGCCATCCATTTTTTTATTATTTTATCCCCTTTCTCAAAAGCATCCTCTCCTGTGTTGCCCCACACGATGATGTCTTCAACGTACATCCACGGGTCCTGAGGGAACCGGTGGACTTGCTAAGCCACTTTCCCTCATACCTGAGAAGTTGTGGAAGTGCGTTTAAGGAGTTCCCACTGACTGCAGGAGGGGAAACATAACCCCCATTTTTAAAAAGGGAAAAAGGAGGGCCTGGGAGCTACAAGCCTTCCTCCCTTCGTGGGGGTGCAGAGCCTTCATCACCCTCAGGCGCGAGGCAGAGCTGAGGCAGGGCCGGGCTGGGTGGGCAGGGCCACTCTGGAAGGTTCTGTGCTGGGTGGGGGGCTGGGAGGGGTGGCTGGGGGGTGGAATGACACAGAGCTGAGGGGACACATGGGGCTGGGGGCACCCGGAGCACACAGTCAGGGAGAACTGTACTGTATCCAGTGCTGAGGACTGAGTCCAGTTCGAGAGTCCTGGGTCCAGCTCTGGGCTCCCTGGTACGAAACAGACCGGGATCTGGGAAGAGTCCAGCGGAGGCCACAAAGGTGATGCGGGGCCTGGAGCATCTTCCCTAGGAGGAGAGGCTGAGAGAGCTGGGGCTGTTCAGCCTGGAGAAAAGAAGACTGAGGGGGGATCTCATCAACGTGTGTAAATACCTGAGGGGTGGCAGACAGAGGGATTTGGCCAACCTCTTCTCAGAGGTCTGTGGGGACAGGACAAGAGGCAACGGCCACAAAATGGAGCCCAGGCAGTTCCGCACCAACAGGCGAAAGAAATTCTTCACAGAGAGGGTGCCGGAGCGCTGGGACAGGCTGCCCAGGGAGGCTGTGGGGTCTCCTTCTCTGGAGATATTCAAGGCCCGTCTGAGGCCTCCCTGGGCAGCCTGCTGTAGGGAACTGCTTTGGCAGGGGGGTTGGTCCCGATAAGCTCTCGAGGTCCCTTCCAACCCCTACAACTCTGTGATTCTGCAAACTGTGGGGGGAGATGTGGGGGGAACAGCTCGGGGTGGGGGACATGGGGATGCACGTTAGGGGGCCCATGTGAGTGACAGTGGGGGTCTGGCAGGGACATAGGAGTGGAAGTGGTGAGGGGAAAGGGGGTCATATAGGAGTGGGGGCACACACGAGTGAAAATGGAGGAGTTGTCCTCCTCCCTGTTAAAGGGGAACAAAGCTCCCCCCACGGCCTTCCTCCCTTTGTGGCGGTGCAGAGCCTTCACCACCCGCTGGCCGTCATACCTGAGAAGTTGTTGCTAAGGGCCATAGGAAATAAGGAGGTGATTGGTGACAGACAACATGGCTTCACTCAGGGCAGATCATGCCTGACAAATCTGGGGGCCTTCTATGATGGGGTTACAGCTTTGGTGGATGGGGAAAGAGCAACGGACATCATCTTCATGGACTTGTGCAAAGCACATGCACTGTCCCCCATGATCTCTGTGACAGCCATGTCCCAGTGGGCAGCAGTGGCCATGTCACCATTGTGTCACCGTGGTGTGTCATTGTGATACGGCTGCCTCAAAGGGCATAGGGAGGGCTGCTTGGTGAGGTTATCTGCTGTGTCTGGGTTTTGGGAGTGCTTCTGACAAGCCACACCATGTCTGCCACGCAGGGCGAGGCCGCCAGACTGGGAGAAGAGGGTGAGGGCAGAGTGACCTCCCCGGAGCCCGCACAGCCCGCAGGCGGGCGAGGGGGTGAACAGGGCTGTGTGTGAGGCTGCAAGCGGTGAGGGGCGGGCAGGAGCCCCCCCCAGCTGTCTTGGGGCCACGAGGGAGGGCCGTGTGGGGCAGCTGAGGCTGGCAGGGGGGCAAAGGAAAGGGGTCCCAGGGGCTGTGGGCACTGGTAACATCACAGGGTGGGATGCTGACACTGGAGGTGGCCTCACGGAGGCCCACAGGTCGAGCAGCCCTGTGCACGCTGTGCAGGTGCAGGCGCTGTGGGGGGGTCATGAAGCACTACATGGAGCACATGTAGGCCAGCAACCAGGAGCTGCTGGAGATGCAGGACTCGAAGGATAGGGAGCTGCTGGTGCTGCAGGCTGAGCCCATGGCCATGCTCCTCACACTGTGCTGGCTTGTGACGTGCAGGTGAAGAAGCCATGGAGGCAGAGGGTGCGAAGGGGTCTCTGGACTGCGGCCAGAACATGGCAGAGGTGTTGGCACAGGTCGCTCAGGCAAGGGCCGATCTGGAAGCGGCGCTGGAGGAGTTCTTCAAGGTCTGTAACCCAAAGGCAGAAATCCAACAGGGGCACGGCAGAGCTGCTGGGGAGTGCTGTGATCCCCAGAACGCCTTAGCGCTTGCCACCCTGGTTCTGGCCTGGCCTTGCAGAGCCCTGGGGATAGGCTGGGGATGCCCTTTCCCACCCTGACTCCATGCCATGTGTCCTGGTTGCTTTGCAGTGCAAACGGAGGCGTGCAGAGCTGGAAAAGGCTGTTGCTGAAAGCGCCAGGATCAACAAGGTTCTGAGGGCAGGAGGGAGGGGAGATCAACATGTTTGTCGGAGGGGGGAAGCCCCCTCCAAGCAGGTGTAGGGTGGACTCAGAACCTGGTCCTTTGCTTCTTCAGGTGCTGAGAGAGGAGATTAAGAACCTCCAGGAGAGAAAGGAGGTTGTTGAAACACAAACTGCCACGTGAGTGGTGACAGGGCCCTGACCCCGACCAGGGGTAGACAGCGGGGAGGATCTGCACAGCATCCAGGCACCTGTGTCACAGTTTGGGGGCTCCTTTCAGCTCCTCACAGCTGCTCTGGAGAGCCTTTTGCCTTCTCCTAAGCAGCTCCAAGCATCTCTGAGCAACTCTTGACTCCTTTTAGCAATGCTGCACGACTGTGAGCAGCTCCCAGTCTCTTGTCAGAGCCCGCCCGACCCCCAAGGCCTGGGGCAGGGAGGAGGCAGAGGATGCAGGGGGGGAGTTTGGGTTTGCGGTGCTGGGACAATGAGATGCCTCGTCCCTGCTCCAGCAGAGGCTGGGCAGCACCCTGAGCCCCTCCTGGCCACCTCAGCCAAGGGGGAAGTCCTAATGCTGGCTGAGGTCTCTTCTCGCAGCCCAGAAACTCTGTGGTGTCTGTAACAGGGGGAAGAGGATGCAGGTGGCCAAGCTGCCCAAGACTTTGATGCAGGAGATCGTGGCTGCGCAGCTGGTAGGAGAGATACCCCTGCTGTGGGGCTGGGAGGGGACGGTCTGGACTCGGCCCCAGAGGACATGGGGCCATTCACCTCAGTGGGAATGAGGGAGGGGGTCTGAGCGCCCCCAATGCCTTCCCTGTTTTGCGTGCCTCAACACATGGCCCTGCTTTGCCTTGTCCTGTAGGATGAACAGTTGGCATCAAGGAGGCACAGAATCACTACCTGGCTGCGGTGAGTTGCTCTCGGAGGTCATGGCTCCCAAGGCGTTAGGCAGCTTTTGACTTCTCCAAGATGAGCTGCTTCAGCATTTCTTTGTTTCCTGGCTTGGGGAAACAGGTGGGGTGTGGATTTCAGCCCCCCCGGCCCTCAAAGTACAACAGAGCCAAGAGGGATAGGCAGGTTCCTCACCCCACTCCTGAGCAGCATCTGTTGCTCCCACCATGGCACAGGGTCCCGTGGCAGGGTTTAAAGAGGATGGTTGGAAAGAGCTGGGACAAATCTATTGCTGGCTCTGTCTGAACCTTCTTCTGTTCTGCAGGAGATTTCTGTTGTTCTTTGCCGGCCTGCAGCTCGCCTTCCTCGTCCTGGTCCTGCTGAAGAGGGACATCCTCCACTGGGTCCTTCCACCAGAGCTGGCATCTGCCCTTGGAAGCCATCCACCCCGACCCTTTCTCTTCTAACCCTACCAATAAACTGCAGCCCTTTATCAATAACCCTACCAATAATCCACGGTCTTTTATTAGTGGGGAAGGGCAGGGCAGACATTCTGCATGGCCGGTGCTGACTGCATGATGCTGCCGAGCAGTTGGTGGCCTGCTGGGTGTTTGATGCACCCCACTGTGAGCAATATGAAACAACAACAAGAATCCCAGCTCAGAAATCTGTGCTTCTCCCTGTGTTGCAAAAGGAATTATGCATTTCACTTGTAAGAGAGAAGCAGCAATATATTTACTGCTGAAAACAGTGATGGAGCAAAGCCAAATACGCCTGCTGAATGTCTGCTTGGCAGCTTACCAGTGTGTGGGGCTAGCAGAGGGCATCAAACAGACCTCAGTGTGACCACAGGTATGGGGGGCAGTGACCCACCCCTGGGTGCTAATTGGGGGCTGGGAAGGGCCTCTCCACAGCCCTGTTCTGTGCAGGGCAGCACGGCCAGGTACACACAAACAGGGACTGCTACTTGCAGGCAGAGGGAGAGATTCCCAGAGCATCACGAGGCCTGGAGGGGTTTGGGGGAGGAAAAAGATGCTCAGGGAGGTGCTCCAGGGTGCTCTCACTTTTGCAGCCACTTGATGCGGGCTTCTATGTCAGCAAGGTTGTCCTCTGCAATGGCCAGGTTTTCCTTCACCGTCTTCTGGACCTGCACCCTCCTGCACCCCCACTGCAGGGGGGTCAGTGGGGAAGGGAGTGAGCAGGGGGGACAGGATGGGGACCCCTCCCACCGCAGCACATGCTGCTGAGACTCACCTCTGCCAGCCGCACGCTGTTGTCCTTGAGAGCACCAGCTATCTCCTGCTGCGTGGTGTCCAGGTGCACAAGGACCTGCCCAAATTCTGTGGCTGGGAAGGAGGCGAAAACTCAGCCTGGGAGGGCCCCCAGACCCCAGGATCTCCCTTGTCAGGCCATGCCACTGTCCCCAGCAGCCCCCTTCCTTGCCCCTCATGTTCCTCTGGAGTGCATTCAACCCAGTAAAGCCAGCTGTTAATTATCTTGCTGCATTTAATTAATTAATTAATTAATTAATAACTAATTATCTTGCTGTATTTACTATGTGTGCAGCCTCACCTTGACTATTGTATGCACTTCTGGGCTCCATGATATAAAAGGGATGCGAACGTCCTTGAAAGCATCCAGAGGAGGGCAACAAAGCTGGTGAAAGCTTTGTCCTGTGAGGAGAGGCTGAGGGCACCTGGGTTGTCAAGGCTGGAGAAGAGAAGGCCAAGAGGCCACCTCATTGCTTTCTACAACCTCCTGAGGGGGAGAAACGCAGAGGCAGCTGTCGATCTCTTCTCCCTGGTAAATGACGAAAGGATGCATGGGAATGGCACAAAGATGCACGAGGGGAGGTTCAGACTGTACATGAGGAAAAACTGCCTTACCATGAGGGTGGCCAAACACTGGTACAAGCTTCCTGGTGAGGTGACAACTCCCCGTGCCTGTCAGTGTTCGAGAGGCATTTGGATGATGCCCTCAATAATAAGCTTTAACTTTTAGTTAACTCTGGAGCGGTTAAGTTGTTGGACTGGATGATCTTTGAAGATCCCTTCCCACTGAGCAATTCTATTCCATTCTACTCTAAAATGGCCAGTCCCCAGTGATGGGACCAATCCTGGAAAGGATGTGTCACAACTCTCTGAACGCCCTCTTTTACCTTTTTATTGCTGAGCCTGACGTTTCATGGCGTTGGTTAGTTGGTTCCTCTGCCTGGTTATGTCTCCTCCCACCCTCTGGCTCACGCCAAGGCTGTTCACTTGAGGGGCAGGTGTAATAGAGAAATAGAGTGTAAATAGCTGTAAAAATTGCTGTACAAGAAATAGAGAAGGCCTCGATGCTGTGCAAACACTGGTCAGCAAAAGCTAACAACTTCAGGGCACTACCAGCATTGTTTTGGCCAAGCTCTAAAACACAGCACCTCACAAGCTGCTATTAAGAACATTAACTCTATCCCAGCCAGATGCAGTACAGGGGCCATGTCTGGAGGTCTTTGGGGCTGTTCTCATCAGTTACAGCTCATCCCACGGGTACTCTGTGGGGCAGGTCAACCCAGAACGCCTCTGACAAGCAAGAGAATGGGAGAACCCCTCAGCCTGAGGGAGAAGCAGCTACACCCCCCTCATTTTGAAAAGACTCAAAGACTTGCAAAGTCTTTGCAAAGACTTATGGCAAGATGCAGGTGGGAAAGAGCCTGACGGGGGGCTCATGCCCCAGCCCAGCACTGTGTCTCCCTTCGTGCGGCTCTCCTCTCCCCATGATTGGGACACGGGGGAATGGGCTTGCTCTCAGAACCCCTTCTGCATCTGTCACCTCTCTGACCAGGCTGTGTGTGCTGGCGTGGGACCTTCGTGAGGTGTTCCCATCTGATCCCGGTGCTCCTGAGCATGAGACAGTCTGCAAGCAGCAGCTGCAGGGCTCGGCCTCTCCATTATGCTCAGCCCTGCTCCTAGCTCTCTGCTTGTATGATCTCTGGAAGAACTCTACAACTCAAAGCAAATAAGATATAAAATAGATATGTGGTTTATTTCAGCGCTGGGATAGCTCCCAAAGGCATGCACACCCCAATGCAGCAACTTGCCTTTGCTATATGCAGTAAAAGGTTACGTATGCATGAAGTTTCCCAGTACGCCTACACACATGCATAACCAGTCCCCGCTTTGTATTAAAATGAGCTCCAAGGAGTCATTTGCATAAACTCCTCCCAATTGCCTGCGCAGTGCCTGCTGCTGGGGGCCGTGGGGATGAAGGCTGACGACTCCTCGTCATCACCCCCTGCCTTTGTACAGACTCAGCTGCTCCTTGGCTCTTGTCCAACCCACACAGTCGGTCTTTTCAGACAGGTTTGGTTTTTTTTGTTTGTTTTTTTTTGAGGCATATTCCCCATTTTTGCCAGGAAATACCCTCTGTGAGGGGCCCCGAGGCTCCTCATTTGCACGGTACTAAGCAAAGACACTCAGCAACATATATTTTAACGCGATTAAGAGTTCTCCCATTCCTGGCTTCCGTAATAACGATAGTTTTATTTATAAATCATTAACGTGATTAAGCAAGCCCCCGGCCCCATCAGAGGCGGAGCAGCGCCGGCACCGCCTCTGCGCATGCGCACGGCCTCGCTGCGGGCCCTTTAAGGCGGGGCGGGGCAGAGCGCGCCCTGTTTCCAGCCCTTGCATCACCCCCCCACGTGACCCACCGCGGGGCGCGTGACCGCCAGGCGGGAGGGGCCGCGCGCCCCCTCCCTCCCTCTCCCATTGGCTCGCTCTTCCCGCCCCTGCAGCCGTCGCGGGCGCCCATTGGACGCGGCTGACGCAAGCCTTGCGTCATGCGAGGGCTTAAAAGGAGCGGCGGGGGCGGGCGGCGGCACTGCGGGAGCGGGGAAGATGCGGATGAGGATGGGCCGGGGGCAGCGCGCGGGACGGAGTCGTGGGGAGCCGGGGCCGCGCAGGAAGGTGCGGGGGGACCCCGCGGGGCTGCCCGGTCCCGTCCGGTGCCGAGGCTCCGGTCCCGAGGCACCGGCGGCTGCGGGGGGCGGTGGGCCGGGGCCTAGGCCCTGTCCCCAGGCTGAGGCGGGAGGGAGGCCCGGCTGTGGTACTGGGGGGGGTGGGGTCCGCCCCCGCCGTCCTCCCCGCAGCACGGCTCCGTGTGCACCCCCGGGGAGCTGGGGGGTGGGCTGGGGGCTCCGAGGTTGCCCGCAGAGCCGTGGGAGGGGGGCACAGCGCGTCTGATCCCGCTCCTCTCGCTCCTCAGGCATCGCGGAGAAAGTGCATCCTGGTGGATCACCACACCTGAGAGCAGGTAAATGGGAACCTCAGTCTGCGTGCGGGGGGCTGGGGGAGCAGCCCTGCCCCTGGGAGTGGTGTTGTGGAGTTGGGGGTCCTGACTGCACTTATCACTCTCTCCCCACAGCCCAAGGCTGGCCTGCAGGTGACGATGGCAGCTGAGGGGCTGCCTGTGGCAGGGCCCGCTGGTGGCCTGCCTGGCTGGGAGCTTGAGGCCTGGTACCAGGACCTGCAAGAGGTGCTGGCAGCAGCGGAGCCCACGGGCCTCCCAGCACTGTGGGGGGCTGAACAGGTGAGCAGAGGGGCTGGGGATGCTCTGTGGGGAGAGGTGGGTCGGGGGGTGTCTGTCATCTGGGACTGGCTCCTTCTTTGTCCCCTGTAGGAAGGGCCATCAGAGACGGCCCCCCTGTGGGGCCCAGAGGGGACTGGCAGTGTTCCAGAGAGTTGTGAGCTGGATGCTGCCCTGACTGCAGAGCTGCAGGAGCTGCTGGAACCACACAGCGCAGCAGGCATGGAGGCAGTGCAGCCACCGGACCCTGCTATCTGCAGGAGCTCCCCCACCCCCGTGGGCACTGAGGATGAACAGGTGGGGCGCAAGGCAAAGAGGAAGAGGGGCAGTGGTGTGACAGCAAACAAGGCGCTGGCCAAGAACCGGGAGCAGAGCAACGAGCAGCGGGTGCTGGAGCTGACAGCCCGCAATGAGCAGCTCCGGGAGGAGATCCGGCGGCTCAGTGCTGAGGTGGAGAACACCCGGACAGCGCTCATTAACCGCATAGTGAACCTCCGCCAGACCTAGCTGCTGACATGGCCTTGTAGGCACCGGGCCCAGGACTCTGCTGTCCCCGATGGACTTGGGGGGCAGCCATGAACTGGAGGGGCGCTGCCCAACTGGCACAGACTGATGCCATGGGGAAGGCATAGCTTTCAGACACTACAGTTCTTGCATTTTATTACACATGTGTAACCGTCAGCACAGTTCAGTCTGGTCTCTTTGTAGCTCCAGGGCTGCAGCTGTCCCGCGGTACAGGGAAGCCAGGTGCTATTTCTTCCGTTTCCCCTTCGGTACAAGGACTTCAGGACTTTTGCCCTCTGCTAGTGCCAGCTGTCTCTTCAGTTCCAGCAGTTTGGCCACCTCAGCGTCAACCTCTGCCTTCTCTGCCTTGTTGGCCTTCAGCTGCCGCACATGGTTGCCCTGGGGAAGGCCGGGAATGAGGGCTGAGGCCAGGGAGAGGGGAAAAGGGTTGAGATGGGGCAGTTCCTGTGCACTCACCTGCTTGGCTACTTGTTCTGTCAGCTCCTGGATCAGCTGGGGGTCACCTGGAGCCACAACAGGCCCAGAGGCTGGAGTTGGAACAGGGGCTGAGGCTGGAGGAGTTGGCTTAGCCTGTGGAAGGACAGAAGGGGGTGGTGTAGGGTCCAGAAGCAGAGCTATGCATCCATGCACCCCCTGCATGCTGGGGAAGAGTCACAGCAGTACCAGGGAGTTACCTGACATACTACAGTGAGGTCTTCAGGCTGGGAAAGGAGAGACAGTGAGGAAAGAAGCAGGAGAGATGGAGCAAATAGGAGTTGCCCAAGTCAGAGGAGCGTTACAGCCACCACTCACCTGCCCTCCCCCAAATCGCTTGCGGAGGGCTTCAATCTGGTCATTCTCCAGCTTCTGGAAAAGGGGACTCACCTGGAACCGGGGAAAAAGAGAGCTGAGCCCTGCCGGGCTCTGGTTAACCCCCATCCCACCCATCCCCTGTCCAAGGAGCGCAGCCGGCCGCCTACCGTGCCCACACGGTGCCCAGGGGGCAAGGTGCAGGTGAAGATGTGGCTGAGGACAAAGCACTCCGGGGGGATGCAGAGCTGCCCCTGGATGGCCAGGCTGACGCTGGGCATGTAGGGCTGCACCATGACGGCCAGCAGCGAGGCCATGTTTACTGCCATGCCGGTCACGGTGCCTGCACGCTGCCTGCCAGGCAGAAACCCCTCCATCAGCTGTAGTTCCAGGGCCCTGACAACCCCCCCCCACTCCTAACCTCCTTGTACCTGTCTTCCTCGTTGCCCTTAATCCTCTTCCAGGGCTCGTTCACCTGGATGTACTGATTGCCGTGGCGGGAGATGCTGAGGATGCAGCGCAGGGCATCGCGAATTCTGGGGGAGGGGGCAGAGAGGGGCTGAGTGCCTGCTCAGATTTCACCCCTGCCTCCCTGAACTGCCCAGCCCCAGGATCTCAGCCACACACCGGACTTTCTCCAGCAGCTGGTGATACTGGTGCAGCTCCAGGGTGACCCGAGCCAGCAGCCTCTTGTCATCCGCTGTCAGGATCATGTCGGGGACAACACCACCAAAGAACTTGCAGACAAACATTCCAGCTCTGGGGATGGAGGGGCAGGCATGAGCAGAGGCTGGAGCCAGAGGTGCTCCGCCCTCCCCACTGTGCCTCACCTGTTGATGAAGTTCCCCAGGTTGTTCAGCAGCTCTGAGTTGTTCTTGAGCATGAGGTCGCTCCAGGAGAAGGCGCTGTCCTGCCCCTCAGGCCGCAGGTACAGCAGGTAGAAGCGCCAGATGTCGGCTGGGATGCCCGTGTCCTTGGCCATGTCCCCGAACACCCCCACGCCTCTGCTCTTGGAGAATTTCCCATCCTCGTAGTTCAGGTACTCTGGGGAGGGCAGAGACACCACTGTGGGACCCAGGCAGGGAACAGTCCCACAACAGGGAGGGCACAGCCACGTAGGCATAGCCCCACGCTCTGCTCAAGGGGGTTTTTCTAAATCAAAGTAGGGAAATGCAGTTTTGTGCCTGCATGGGGCTGATGGGACTGCTCCCAGGACTGAGGGAAAGCAGAGACCCCCCCCAAAATCCCCGGAGAGCCCCCCGGTACCTGTAGCAATGAGGTGGTTCACCAGGGTGTAGTTGTCGTCAGCGCCCAGGAGCGAGCAGGGAAAGATGACGCTGTGGAAGGGGACGTTGTCCTTGGCCATGAAGTTGTACAGCTCAACCTGCGAAGCAGGGGGGGACGTGAGCAGACCCCAGCAGCCCAGCTCTGCCCTGATCCTAACCCTGCACCTGCCCCAGCTCTTACCTGCTGGGGGTTTTTCCACCACCTCTCCCACTGGTCCGTGTAGTTGGCCGTGATGGACAAGTAGCCGATGGGAGCATCAAACCACACGTAGAACACCTGGGGGGCAAGGGGGGAAGCGATACCTGAGCAAGGAACGCCCCGGCTGGCCACTCGAGGACACCCTGTGGCTGGGGAGCCCCCCACCTTGTCACGGAAGCCATCGAGAGGCACGGGCGTGCCCCACTTCAGGTCACGGGTGATGCAGCGGGGCTTGAGCCCATCCCGGATCCAGGAGCGAGTGATGTAGCGAGCGTTGGCTGTCCAGTCCCCGGTGCTCCAGGAGTGCTCCAGCCACGGTTCCAGCTGCTCCTCCAGCTGTTGGCAGCACACCGGGATGGGAAGTGGTGCCAGGGGGTGTCCTGTCCCCTCCCCAGCCCCCCAGGGAGGGAAGCTTACCTTGGGAAGGTCTAGGAAGAGGTGCTGGGTGGGCTTTACCACAGGGACACCCCTGCAAAGCTTGCACTGGGGCCTCTGTTGGGGAGAAAAACAGAGAAACACGGCTTGGATAGAGCCCAGGACACGGTTGGGGTCCCAGGCAAAGCAACGGGCCTCCTAGAGGGATCCCATCCCACCTTCAGTTCCACAGCATTGATGAGTTTGCCACATTTATCACACTGGTCCCCCCGCGCCTCCTCGTAGCTGCAGAAGGGGCAGATGCCCTCCACAAAGCGGTCAGCCAGGAAGCGCTGGCAGCCCTCGCACTGCAGCTGCTCCACGGTGTCTTGCAGCAGGAAGCCACGGGCCAGCAGGCGCTGAAAGATGTCCTGGGCAATCCTACAAAAGCCCAGGGAAAGGAACAGAGCAGTCACAAATCAGCCAGAAGACACGAGAGCCCGAGAACACCCTCAGCCGGGCTTGCTGGGGTTCCCCCAACGTCCACAGCACCAAAACCACCCCCCCACAAAGCCCTGGGCCACGCAGCAGCTCACGTGGTCTGGTGAGGCGTGGTGGTGCGGCCAAAGTAGTCGAAGGAGATGTGGAACCAGCGGTAGATGTCAGCGTGGATGGCGTTGTACTTGTCACAGATCTCCCGAGGAGTCAGCCCCTCTTCCACCGCCTTGGTCTCCGTGGCCGTGCCGTACTCGTCCGTGCCGCACACGTACAGCGTGTTCCAGTTCCGCAGGCGACAGTACCTGCGGGCAGAGGGCTCTGACACCTGTGCAGGTGCTGGGGGCAGCACGGCTGCCCCCTCCACCTCCCCTGATGAGCCTCTGGCACCAGGGAGCTTCCACCGGCCAGAATCTGATCATAAAATATCCCGAGTTGGAAGGGACCCATAAGGATCATCCAGTCCAACTCCTGGCACCGCACAGGTCTGCCCAAAAGTTTAGACCCTGTGACTAAGGGCACAGTCCAATCGCTTCTTAAATTCAGACAGGCTTGGTGCAGTGACTGCTCCACTGGGGAGCCTGTTCCAGTGTGCGACCACCCTCTCAATGAAGAACCTCTTCCTGATGTTCAGCCTGAACCTCCCCTGCCTCAGCTTAACACCATTCCCGCGGGTCCTATCACTGGTGTTTACAGAGAACAGGTCACCTGCCTCCCCCCTCCCCCTCACAAGGAAGCTGTAGACCACGACGTGGTCCCCCCTCAGCCTCCTCTTCTCCAGGCTGAACAGGCCCAGTGCCCTCAGCCGCTCCTCACACGTCTTCCCCTCTAGGCCCTTCACCATTTCTGTCACCCTCCTCTGGAACTCTCCAACAGTTTCCCGTCCTTCTTGTGCTGTGGTGCCCAGAACTCACCTAGCGAAGGTGTCAGCGCTGAGAACGCAGCCGATGATATTACCGAGGTGAGGCACGTTGTTCACGTAGGGCAGGGCACTGGTGATCAGGACATTCCTCATGCCCTCCACAGGCAACCTGGCACAGGCAGGAGCAGTTATTGCAAACACAAAGGGCAACGAGGCCAGCTCACCTCGCAGCAACACGGCATCAGCCTGCAACCCCCTTCAAGCTCGCCCAGACATCTGCAACAGCCCAAGCTTTGCGTCGGTTTGGGACTCACACAGGTTTCTGTGGATGCCAGGGCTTGGGCAGTGCCGCAGCACCACGGGCCCAGGCGTCTGCAGCAGCTGTGATTTCCTCCTCTGTCAGGGCCCGCTCGGAAGCTTCCTCCTCCTGTGGGGAAAACAGCGAGGGGTCAGCAGGTCCCAGCGGGGGGCTGCGTGATTATTGCCATCAGCCTGAGGGGGAACCTGTTCCTGTGCCGTGGCTGAGCAAGGGGTGCAGGGTTGTACCTCAGGCTCGTTGCTGGTGGCTCTCTCCATGGCCAGGCAAGGTGGAGGCTGCTTCTGCAGGTAGGACTTGAACTCCAGGAGCCCCTTGGGCATCAGCACAGAGTCAGCAGCTTTCTTGCAGGCCTCTGAGAGCGTCATGGTCTGGAACCAGGTTCTCAGCGCTTGCAGCTCATCTTGGGGAGGAGACAGTAGGCGGTTCTTATAGTTGTGGGGACACAGGAAATATCCCCCTCCTGACACACTGATTTCCCTCTTACTTGACAGGCTGGCCTCATCCTGGAGCACAGGGAACAGGGCTCCCCACACAACCACGTCAGCCACCGACTGCGTATCCTGGGCCAGAAAAGCAGCATCAAGCCTTGAGACAGCCCCAGCCCAGGCGCTGGGCTCTGCCTCAGGGAACACAGGAGGGCGCACAGCTCCCTGGGGAAAGGGCAGCCCTCCAAATCCCCCCCCCGAGAGCAGGATTCCCTCACGCTGGGGTCCCACTTACCCCAGCAAGGTAGGCAGTGCCTCTCCCAGACAAGCTCTGCTCGATGTAAGCCAGCAGCTTTCCCAGGTGCCCCGCCGCCTCCAGCCCCTTCTTGCCATGCACCAGCTGCGCGTATAGGGCCGCCGCCACCACCGGCTGAGAGCAGAGGGCGGAACAGGACAGGGGAGGTCAGGCAGGCGAGGCCACGAGCCTGACCCCGCCACGGCGTCCCAGCAGCGCCTCGGCCACCCACCTGCAGCTCCGTGGCCTCCCACTCCAGCCACTGGTTGGTGAGGTCGGTCGGCTCCTGCCCGCCAGCCAGGAACAAATACCTGCAGGAGGGGGAGAGGAGGGCAGGGGCAGCGCTGCGGCTACGTCCCCGGTCCCCTCTCGGTGTCCCGCAGCCCCTCCGGTACTCACTGGCAGATGGCGTTGGGGGAGAAGAGGACGGCGCCGCTGTCCAGCTGCAGGGCGGGCACCCACGGCGAGCACAGCGGCGACAGGGGCTGCTCTGCGGGGGGGGGGGGGCGAACAGGCCGTGAGGCGTGGGGGGGGCACGGTGGGGCCTCCCGGTGCCGCGGGTCCCCCCTCCCGGTGCTGCCACCCCCAGCAAAGGCCTCACCTGCCGGGGGGCTCCAGCAGAGCCGCACCGGGGCGGCGGCGAACTCGGCGGCCGCCACCACCTTCAGCGCCGCGGGGCCGCCCGCCACCACCTGCAGCCGCATCGCCGCTGATGCAACCGGGGCGGGCGGGCGACAGCTTCCGGGACGGGGCGTCCGGTTCGGCCCGGAACTACAACTCCCATAATGCTCCGCGCGGGGGGAAAGCTTCCGACATTGGGAGTCTCCGTTTAGTAGAACTACAACTCCCACAATGCTCCGCGCGGGCCCGCCCAAGCTCTCGCGAGAGCCTCCTCGCGGCGCAGCCCGCCGGCCGGCGTTGCCATGGCAACCGAGCGCGGCCGCTGCGGCTCCGCTGCCGTCGGGGCACGGGGCGGTGACGTCACGGAGCGGCGCTGCGGGCTGCACCCCCCCCCCCCCCCCACGGGGGCAGCCGCCAGCACCGGGCGCGTTCCCGGGAGCGCAGCCGCCGCCCTGACCTCGGACCGAGAACGTCCCGCAGGCGTCAGAGTGCCCCGTCCCGTCCCGTCTGGTCCCGTCCAGTCCCGTCCGGTCCCGTCCAGCCCCGTCCGGTCCCGTCTGGTCCCGTCCAGCCTCGTGCCGTCCGGTCCCGTCCCGTCCGGTCCCGTCCCGTCCAGCCCCGTCTGGTCCTGTCCAGTCCTGTCCCGTCCGGTCCCGTCCCGTTTGGTCCCGTCCCATCCCGTCTTGTCCCGTCCAGCCTCGTCCCTTCCGGTCCCGTCCCGTCCCGCCCCGTCCGGTTCTGTTCCGCTCCGTCCAGCCCCGTCCAGTCCCATCCCGTCCCATCCAGCCTCGTCCTGTCTGGTCCCGTCCAGCCCCGTCCCGTCCCATCCCATCCCGTCCCGTCCAGTCGGTCCCGACCCGTCCCACCCGTCCCGTCCCGCCCCGCCTCGCAGCACGCCCCGTGTCACCGCCGCCGCCCCCCCGGCAGGTGCAGATCCCGGGGGGAGCCACCGGGGGTGCCGTCGGGGGCTGCACCGGGGGCTCCGTGCAAACGCAGCCCGGCTTCACCCCACCCGGTCCCGGTGCCGGTGCCGGTCCCCGGGCCGCCGTCGTGCAGCAGCAACCGGCGGGCGGGGGGGGGGGGGGGGCGAAGGGAAGCGGGGGCGGGCGGCGGGGTCCTCCCCCGGAACAGGGCCGGTTTGCCACCGGGGCGGTGCGAGCACCCCGGGGCTGGTTGCCACCGGGGCTCGGCCCCACGGGTGTCGCCCCCTCTGCTTAACGGGTGGGCAGAGCCGAAAGGCTTTTGGGGTCGAGCGGGGCTGGGGGGGCGAGTGGGGGGACGCCCGGTTCCTCTGCCCATGCCCCGCGTCCACCCCCGGCACCCCTGTGCCCCGGCGTCGGGTCCTGCCCGCTGGCTCCATGGCAGAACCCCAAAGATGGTGAGTGGGACCCCAACAGGGCCGGGAGCTGCTGAGCCGTGGGGTTGGGGGTCCGGAAGCACGGCTGTGGGGTTGGAGGGTCTTTGGGATGGGGAACCGGGAAAGCGGCAGGGCTGTGGGTGAGGAGCGGGGGCCGTGACACCGCAGGGCTGTGGGATGAGGAGCGGGGGCCGGGGAGTTTTGGGGATGTGGGACCATGGGAGATGGGCGCTGGGGAACCTGGGGCCGAGACCACCCCGGCAGTGCCCCCCAACCCCATAGCGTGTGGTGCAAGGAAGCCGCAGCCTCGCTGCTTCCTGCTGCAGAAACTGCTGCGTTTCCGTCAGGTCCCCGAGCGCCAGCCAACCCCATACCCCCAGCACCCCCCACACCCCCAGCCAACCCCATACCCCAGCCCCCTCACTTCCCCTCGGTGCCCCCCACACCAAGGTTCAGACGCCGGCTCCCTCGGCATCAGGAACCGGGGCAGCGCACGGATCCCTGCACTGCTCATGGCTGGGCCTGCCACGGGGCACTGCTGTGGCTGGGGGGAAATCCACGACAGTGGGGTGCAGGCTTCACGGGGTGCACGTGTGCCATCGCGGTGCTGGCTGGGCACAGCCTGGCCTTGGGGCTCGGTGTTCCCCGGAGACCCCAGACCCTACAGATGGGGTCCCTGCTGCTGCCCCATGGCACCGCCGATCCCCGCTGCACCACAGCCCAGAGCCACGCCGGCTATGGGGCGCGGGGCACATCTGACCCCCGGCGTTGTGCCCTACAGATGGCCGGGGCTCCGGTGTCCTGAGCCAGGATGCTGGCGGGGAGGTGGCGGCTGGAGGGGCGGCGGTGGCGGCGTGCTGAGCCGGCCGTGGTGCTGCGCGCCCTCTACGACTACGCCTACTGTGCCGAGGACGGGCGGCGCGTGGCCATGGCCGCGGGCGAGCAATTCCTGCTGCTCCGCAAGGCCAACGAGGACTGGTGGCAGGTGAGGCGGGCCGGCGAGCCCCGCTGGGCTCGGCCCTTCTTCGTCCCTGCCACCTACGTGGCCGAGCTGGAGCCCGGTGAGGCAGGGAGATGGGACGTGCAGCCCCCGAGCCTGCCGGCGTACACTGGTGAGTGAGGTGGGGAGGGGGGGCACTGGGAGCAAAGGGCTGGGGGCATTAAGGGACACTGGGAGCAGGGGATACAGCACTGGGGGGAACAACGGCCATGGGGCTGGGGACTCTGCCCCCCCCCCAGAGCATCCTTTTAGGTTGGTGGGTGTCCCGCTCTCTTCCTCCAGGCTTGCTGTCTCAGTACCACTCAGTGGAGAACCTGTGTGGCCCCCCCCCTGCCCCTCCCCAGGAGGCCAGCGGACCCCTGCGCCCCGTGGGCCGCAGCGTCAGCACCAGCCAGCTGGCGGGGGGGGCCCTGCCTGCCCCCCCAGCCCCACCACCATCCCAGTCCCAGCAGGAGCTGCTGGCCCAGGGCACTGGGGTAAGTGGGGGTGAGGGGGCTCTCCCAGGGCAGCCCCCAGCCCTGTCCCTCTCGGAGCACCTGCCCCTGTTCCTGCCCCCCACCCCCAAAAAAAAAAAAAAATCCATGCACCCACCTTCCACACCCCTGCACCTCCTGCCTGCACCCTGAACCTCGCTGGACCGCACCCTATGCACCCCCCCCCGCACCCCAGCACCCTCCAACCCCGCCCCCGCTGCCACCGCTTCCTCATCTCGGTGGGGGCAGTGGAGGAAGTGAAGTGGGGGGGGGGGGGTGTCCGGGGGGGGCCGTGCTGCCCACAGCAGGGCTCAGGGGCCGGGGCTGCGCTGCTGCGGGCATCAGGTGGGGGTGAGGCATCAGGCCTGGGGGGGGGAGAGGGCACAGATGCCGGGGGGGGAACACAGCAGGGTAAATGTCTGCGGGGAGGTGATTGCAAAACCCTGACCTGCGCTGGGCATGGTGCAGGTTTTGGGGTGTGATGTGGGGGGCACGGTGTGGGGCTGGGGGCATGGCAGAAGGGCAAGGTGAGGGGGTGCTGCTGCTGGGGGGGGCCTCCTGGGGCTGGGGGTGCTGCAAGGGGGTCAGGGTGCAGGGGTTAAGCCCTCAGGACAGGGCAGTGTCAAGGTGAGGGTCTGTTCTGCACAGGTGCCCCTGCCCGGAGCTGGCATGGTGACCCCCCCCATCTACTGCAACTTCGAGGAGCTGCAGCGGGCGGGGGGGCAAGGAGAGCCCCCCGTGCCAACTGGGCCCCCCCTCCAGGTTTTGGGGGCCTGGGAACGTCACCAGGACCTCAGCACCGGTCGCTGCTTCTTCTACAACCCCCAGACGGGCGTGACCTCCTGGAAACCCCCCCGGCGGCACCGGGAGGCGGTGGGCATGGGAGGCAGCACCCCAAATGGCTGGGTCTACGCATCCCCACCCCTCCGTGCACCCCTGTGTGCTTCATTTCCCCACCAGCATCCTTCCCCGTGCCCTCTGTGCTCCCACCAATGCCCACCCATCCTCTTCCATCTCCCCCCCAAAATGGTCCCCGGGACCGCCCGATGCTCTCCCATTATCCTATATCCTACATCCCATATCCTACATCCTATATCCAAATCCTATATCCTACATCCTATATCTTCATTCCCACCCTTCCCCTGTGGCCCCACCACTGCCCCCTGCACCTCTCCCGATGCCTCCCCTAACCCTCTCCGTACCCACCCCCATCCCTGGCATGGCCCCACCGTGCTGCTGGCAATTAGCGCTTGTGTTAATTGCCGTGGGGAGCCCTGGCCTGCCGGTCTCCAACCGTGCCATTCCCCGAGGCTGAGCCGTGTCCCCTCCATCGTGCACAGGACCAGAGCCCTGCTGCGGAGCGCCCCAGGAGCCCGGCACACCAGAGCTCCCCGGACAGCGGCGCCACTGTGAGCCATGGGGTGCGGGCATGGGGATGGGGTGGGAGAGGATGGAGGAGGATGGGGGGCACCGGGCTGGGCAGGGGGGGCGTTGAGGCAGCATGGATGGGAAACAGGGGCAGCACCCAGAGCCTGGCAGGTATCCGGGGCTCTCACCATCTCCCCGCAGGTGATCCATGGTCAGCCCCGACCCCAGCACAGCCAGGAGGATTGCGCAGCCACCTCGCTGCCCCCCCAGCCCCCCACAAAGCCCCCTCCTTGCAGCCCTGAATTACCCACCGTGAGTTACCCTGGGGCCGGGAGGGCTGGGGGCAGCGGGGGCAGCGCTGACTGCACGGGCTGTGTTCCCGCAGGAGGTGCAGAAGGCCGGGCAGCTCAACAGGACCAAGATCGCTGAGGGGGGCAGGAAGCTCAGGTGAGGGCTGGGGTAGGTGGCATGTTGCCCCAGGATGGGGGGGTCCTGGTGGAAGGGGCTGTCCCCAGGGGGACTGGGGTTGGGGAGCTCATGGGGTGCTTAATCAGGGGTTACGCTGGAGTTCGCCACAGGGCAGGGGTCTCTCATTAATTAAGGGGAGGTGTCAGGGCATGGGGGGGCTTTGCCAGGGCAGAGGGGCCCTCCGGTAAAGCAGAAGGGACTGTGCAGCCTTGCAGAGGTCTGTATTAAGACAGGGGGGCTGTGTCAGGCTGTGGGTCCATGCCAGATCTGGGGGGAGAGGGGATCCCCATTTGGATGGACGGGGACTGTGCTAGCTGGGGTGGGGAGTTTATGCCAGGCTGGAGGGGCTGTGCCATACCTAGGGGGTGGGGGGCAAGGCGGGGCTCTACAGCTTCAGGCACGCAATGTCCTGGGCAAAAAAGTGTGGTTTTGGCTGTGCCAGGATGGGGGGGGGGGGAAATTTGGGGCAAGAGTGATCAAAGAGCACCAGAGGCCCTCTACTGGGGCAGGGGGCACCGAGCCTGCCCCCAGCCCTGGTGAGGTGCCCCTCGCCCACTGCCCCCAGGAAGAGCTGGGGGGTCTCCTGGGTGGTGCTGGCCAGGAACAGCCTCGTCTTCTACAAGGAGCCCAAGGGCCCGGCACCCGCCACCTGGGTGAGTTGGGGGCACGGAGGAGCTGGGGGGGAAGCTGGGGGGCTGCCAAGGCAAGGGGAGGCAGGGGGGGACGGTGGGGACAGCAGGGGTGGGGGCTGTGGAGACACCAGGGCGCAGGGTACCCACTGACACCCCCTGCCCCGCAGTGCCCTGCCAGCAGCCGCCCTGAGAGCAGCGTGGATTTACGAGGGGCTGCGCTGGACTGGGCCCGCCACCTCTCCAGCAAGAAGAACGTCATCCACGTGAGTGCAGCGGGACCCTAAAAGCACAGTAGGCTCCCCGAAAACATCCAGACCTTGCAGCGATGCCCTCTCGGCCCTCGGACAAGGGGACCCCTAAAACATGCCCCAGAATGGGACACGGGTTGCCACTTCACCAGGGGCCACGGAGACCCCCAGTTGGGTTGGGGGCACCTCAGGAGCCCCTGTTAAGGGCAGGGTGGGAGGGTCTGGGTTCCCCTGGGTTCCTTGCCCCTCTCCCACGTCCTTCTACCTCCCCCAGCTCCGCACGGTGACAGGTAATGAGTTCCTGCTGCAGTCAGACCACGAGGCCACGATCCAGGAGTGGGCCCGGGCTATACGGGATGTAATCCACCGGCTGGTGAGTGCCTGGGGCACGGGGGCTGCCCGGTGGTCGCCCACAGCTCTGCCTTTCGCTGCTGACCCTCCCCATCACCACCAGGACCTGGAGAACCCCATGGATGTGCCTTTGGGGTGGCTGCGCCACGTACCCAGCAGGGACCTGGCGGAGCTCAGTGGGGATGAGGATGAGGCGCCGTGGGTCACCGAGGGGACCAGGTCCCCAGGTAGGGCTGGGGATTGAGGGTGGCAGGCTTAGGGTTAGGGCTTGGGGCTGTGGTGACCCCCCCAGGCCTGCTCTGCCTCCAGGTACCCCCCCTGCTCCTGACAGCTCAGAGAAGAAACGGGTGAAGAGCAGGCTGAGGCGCTTCATCATCAAACGGCCCCCGCTCCAGAGCCTGCAGGAGAAGGGGCTCATTCGAGGTGGGGATCCCCAGCTCTAGGACCTCCCCTAAATCCCACTGCTCCATTGGGATCCCCCAAACCCTTCCACATACCCCCTTTGCACTCGAAAGCAGGAGGGGAGGTTTTAAGAGTGAAATTTGGATGCTGGTCCCCAGTTGTCCCACTGTCCCCATCCCCACCCCAAGTCCCCGTGCCCCCATCAGTCCCAACTGGACTCGGTGTTTCCCATCCCAGCGCCGCTTTCTGACCCCAGTGACTTACCCCATACCTGGTGCCCCTCCCTGCCCTTGCTGGCAGTCTCCCTAATTCCCTGCTTCCCCCCCTGGCCCCAGTCCCCAAGCCCCATTCCCTCCGCTCCCAGTTTGCCCCAGCACTGCCTTGTCCCAGACCAGGTGTTCGGGTGCCGCCTGGAAGCCCTGTGCCAGCGGGAGAACACCACGGTGCCCCGCTTCGTCCGGCTCTGCGTGGAGGCTGTTGAGGAGCGAGGTCAGTACCCTGGGGGGGCATGGCCCCCCCCCCCCAATTAGCAGAGAGCCACCTGCTTTGTCTCACCCCATCTTTGTCCCCAGGTCTTGACGTCGATGGGATTTACCGGATCAATGGGAACCTGTCTGTGATCCAGAAGCTGCGCTTTGCCGTCGACCAGGGTGAGGGGATGAGGGGGAACCAGCTGGGCCAGGGCAAGGGGGCTGTGCTGGAGAACACACACAGAAACAGGGGGAAGGTGACCGTCCGTCCCTGTCCCCCCCCTGCCCCAAATACCCTCTCATCTCTGCAGAACGAGCTGTGACCTCGGATGGGCGCTACGTCTTCCCCGAGCAGCTGTGCCAAGGTGAGCTGGGGTGGCTGTGCCGAGGTTCCCCTGGTGGTGTCGGGACCGTAGTGCAGGCTGAGCCTCCCCATTTCCCCCCAGAGGAGCGGTTCAGCCTGGAGGACCCTGAGTGGAGCGACATCCACGTGGTGACCGGTGCCCTCAAGCTTTTCTTCCGCGAGCTACCCGAACCCCTCGTGCCTTACGAGCTCTTCAACCCCTTCATTGAAGCCATCAGTAAGTGCCTCCCCGCAGGGTCCCCAGGCTGTGGGATCTGGGGGGGGGCCGTGGTGTCTGACCCCTGTGGCTCCCCCAGAGCTGCCGGACCCCCAGGAGCAGGTGCAGCGGGTGGCTGAGCTGGTGCAGAGCCTGCCCCCCCCCAACTATGCCACCCTGCGCTACCTCGTGGCCCACCTCTGCCGGTAAGGGGGCTGCTGCCGGGCTGGGGGTGGGCTTGGGGATGCCCCACAGGGGGTTCAGGGTATGGGGTAGCTGAGGGGTTTGCATTATGAGGATCACAGGGGCCAAGCTGGGGAGGGATGGGGTGGTCCCCATGGGGTGGGATGAGGGATTAGGGCACGCCATGATGGAGCCCTGGTATACGAGCCCCAAAGGACAACAGAGGGAGAACGGGGGAGCCAGGTGGGTTGCATGAGGCACCTCTCCCTGAATTTCATGCCTTCCCAGGGTGATGGAGCAGGCAGACGTCAACCTCATGACGCGCCAGAACATCGGCATCGTGTTCGGGCCAACGCTGCTGCGCCCGGAGTGGGAGCCCGGCAGCCTGGCCGTGGGCATGTCCCAGCAGAACCAGGCCGTGGAGCTGCTGCTGGCACACTTTGACCGCATCTTCCCCACCCCCCCTTGAGCCTGATCCCCCCCCCCCCAAACCGGGCACAGGTAGCTCAGCTGCCATTGCCCCTTCCTGCCCTGTGTACCGTGGACTTTGCAGTAAGCAGGCATCTTCCCTGGGACTGCTCGGATCAGGCTTGGGGGCCTGCAGCACCAGGAGCTACCCTCTTCCCGTTCCTTTCCCAGAGAAGACTCCTGGAGCCCCCTCTTTGTGCTCTAGGGAATACAGCAGCCCCAAACTTCCCTTCCTGCTGCACTCTGCCATGCCCCGTATGCCTCCCCAAGGCTGTTACGACATTGATTCATTTCCACCACTCATTAAAAACATATCTGTCTCCATCAGACCCACCAGGAGAGTGCCCTGGCCCTGGTGGCTCAGTTACCACCAGGGCAGGATGAGGCTGTGCCTCATGTGTGTTTCTCTGGGGGGTGCCTGGGGGGCCAGGGGGCCTGCAGCATGCCGAGTGGCAGTGCACGTGTTGCAGGCAGGTACCAGAGTGGGAGACGCCTTTCCAGCAGCGCCAGCAGCAGCAGGACTGCTTGTTTAGAGCTGTTGGTACTCGACCAGGTGTTGCTTGTTCTGGAATCGGAGGCTTTGGCACAGAGCAGGGAGCAGTGTGGGTGCTGACCCACTGCTAAGGAGAAAGGGAAACGTGCTGCTGCCTGGGTAGCCTCCTGGCTCTGCCCTGCTCCTGGGCAGCCCCAATTCCATGGCTTTGTCCCCCTTCCCTCTCCCCAGGCTGACCCCATACTCCTTGCTACTGCCCTCTGCCTCCCTGCTGCCTCTCTGCACTTGCAGCCCCCAGCCCTGCCAGCGCACCTTTGTCCTGCTATGGGTTGTGCTTGCAGCAGCGTTGCAGCAGGGAGCTGCCCTTGCAGAAACCCTCGGGCTAGAGCTCACAGGGGAAGCGCCCATCTGTGCCCTACTGCAGCCCCCACCAGCACCTCCAAGACCCCTGCCTGTAGGACACAAGTCAGGGGGCACGGTGGCTGGCACGGTGGCCCTCAGTCCCCAGGGTCTCAGCACCCTCCAGTGTGCCATCAAGCCCCCAGTGCTGCCAGCTGCTGCCTCTCCAGCCTCCCAGTGTTCTCCCAGTGCCCCAGCCCCTTACTCACTGGTTGTACCAGCTGCTCCCAGTTCCCCGTGGCAGTGCCCGCTGGATCTGGTATGCGCAGGGTCTGCAGGAGGTTGGAGGGTGGGCAGGGTCCCCAGGGCCCAGGCAAGATGGGGCAGAAGGGAACCACTCGTGGTGCACAGGACTCCAGCGGGGGGGAACATCTGGCTCCTGGAGGAACCCTGGGGGGACACCAGCCCCTGCCTCGGGGGCAGATCCAGGGGGTGATCGGGGGGAGGCTCACGCAGTGGTTGGGGTTTGGGTGTTGGCAGAGGGTGCAGGGGTGATAGGTGGTGGGTAAGGGAGGCAGTGGGACGCTGTGGATGCACTCTTGCTGCTTCATGGTATTTGAAGCCTTTCCTGCACCATGCACAAGAAGTGTCCTGCCCCTGCCTGTAACGAGACATCAGCTCAGGGCCCTCTCCAACCCCATACTTGCCCACACAGGGGGTTACCACCACCCCCTTTCCCTCTCCCAGGCTTGGGGCTGGGAGCAGGGCATCCCCCAGGCATTTCAGGGTGCTGGGGGGCTGCGACCTGGCCTGGTCCAATCTCCTTGGTGGCACTGTCAGGAGCCAGAGCTGCAGCAGAAACAACCAGGTGGTGAAAGGTAGCGGTGGTGGAGATGGACAGACACCTTGAATTCCCGGCACCTAAAGCTCCTGGGCGCCCCTGATGTCTCCTCCCAGTGTCTGCACTCCCAAATGCTTCCCCTGCCTGCCCTCACCCCCGTACCAGGAAGGTGAACCCTTGGAACAGCCCCCCCAGAAATGACAGTGGGCACGGGTGGAGCTCAGCACCTGTATCTGGCCCTCTCCTGCCCCTGGTTCCTAAACTGCAAAGGAGAAAATGTCCAAGGCCAAGGCACCTGCTGGCCCCCACCCTTCTGGGATCATGGCCTGGGTCAGGGGCATGCAGCAGAGCCCCCCCAGGAAAAGAACATCCTCGAGGGAATGCGTGTGGTCTCCTTATGATGGAGATAGCCTGCCCCATTAACAAGGGGATCTCAACAATGTTTACAAATATCTTAAGTGTGGGAGACAGAGGGATTTGGCCAACCTCTTCTCAGAGGTCTGTGGGGACAGGACAAGAGGCAACGGCCACAAAATGGAGCCCAGGCAGTTCCGCACCAACAGGCGAAAGAAATTCTTCACAGAGAGGGTGCCGGAGCGCTGGGACAGGCTGCCCAGGGAGGCTGTGGGGTCTCCTTCTCTGGAGATATTCAAGGCCCGTCTGAGGCCTCCCTGGGCAGCCTGCTGTAGGGAACTGCTTTGGCAGGGGGGTTGGTCCCGATGAGCTCTTGAGATCTCTTCCAGCCCCATAAAATTTCGTGATTCTGTGACACTGTTGTGTGCAGGACAGGAGGCCCCAGCCAAGGCCATCAGTGCCTTAAGGAGAAATATCCGGCGAACCCACTGCGTAACGCCCCGCCAGGCTGGGCCGCTGCCCTTCTCCCTTCAATGGGAGAAACTAGTGACGTATTTTTAGGGTCCTAATTAGGGTTAGGTTTACTGTTAGGTTAAGTGTTACGTTTAGGGTTGTTTGGGAAAAGCACAGACTCCTGTTGTGCATGGGGTTGCGTAAAGGCTCCCAAAGAGTTCAGGTCTACCCAGGGATTTCTGCTGGGGGCATTTTTTGATGACAGAAACTGGCGCCATAACATGTTTTTTAGGGTCCCAATTAGGGTTAGGTGTAGGATTACGATTACAGTTATTTGGAAAGAGGGAAAGCACAGAGTCTTGTTGTGTGTAGGGTTGCATAAAGGCTCCCTAAGGGAGTTCAGTTGTACCCAAAGGCTTCCATTGGGAGCACTTTTTGATGGGACAACCTGGCAATGTTTGTGTTTCTTAGGGTCCTATTTAATGTTATGGTGGCAGGGGCCACACAAAGTGGGGTGGCAGCGGTGGGGGCCCCAAAACCCAGCCTGCACTACCCGGGGGCGCTTGGGGAAGACGGTGGGCAAGCGATTCGGCACCGGGACCTTTTATTGATCCAGGTTGCGGCCCTGCAGCGCCTCCTCAGCCTGGCTTTTGAGGCCAGTCCTGGGGATTTTGGGTGCACCGGGGCTGGGCGCATGGGTGCCACGCGTCCCCAACCCCCATCCCATCCCTTATGGTCCCCATCCTGGCCGGGCATCGTCACTGGTAGCAACACCGCTCCTTGTCCCCGTGTGCCAGGGTCCCGTCACGCGGCGTGGAGCTTCTGGTGCCGGCGGAGCTGGGATTTGTGGCGAAACCCCTCGCCGCAGTCGGGGCAGCCGTGGGGCTTCTCGCCGGTGTGGGTGCGCCGGTGGCGGATGAGGTTGGAAGAGACACTGAAGCGCTTGCCACACTCGCCGCAGCGGTAGGGCTTCTCCCCGGTGTGCGTGCGCTGGTGCTGGACGAGCGCCGAGCTCTCGCTGAAGCGTTTGCCGCAGGCCCCGCAGCCGTAGGGCTTCTCGCCGGTGTGGATGCGTCGGTGGGTGGCCAGGTTGGAGTTCTGGCTGAAGCCCTTCCCGCAGGCGCCGCAGGTGTAGGGCTTCTCGCCCGTGTGCGTGACCTGGTGCCGCGCCAGGTCCGAGCTGCGGCTGAAGCCCTTGCCGCACTCGCCGCAGATGGTGGGGCGCAGGCGGCCCCCCCGCAGCCCCAGCAGCTCCTCCAGCGGTCCCAGACCCCGCGAGCCCCCCGACGCCTTGCCCCGGGGCCGGGTGGGTGCCTTCCGCCGCCGCCTCGCCGCCGGGCACCCGGGGGTCTCGCTGCTGGGGAGGGCTGCAGGGAGAGCGGAGCTGGGCACCGGTGGGGGCACGGGGCAGGCGGGGGGCCACGACCCCTCTGCCCCTTCCCCATCCCTTTTGCCCCGTCCTGTTTCTCCATCTGCTCCAGCCCTCTCCCACCTTCTCCATCCTTTTGTACCATCTCCAGCAACCGGCTCCTTCCCCATCTCCTTCTTCACCCCCTCTTCATCCTCTCCATCCCCTCTGCAGCCTTTTCCCACCTTCTCCATCCCCTCTTCCCCTTTTCTGTCCCTCTTCCACCTCCTCCATCTCCCCTACCTCTTCCCCGGCCCCTGTCCCTACCCCAGACCTTTTCCATCTGCCCCGTCCCTTTTCCACCTTCTCCACCCTCTTGGCCCCTCCCCCACCCCCTTGACCCCTCTCCCATCCCTTTGGGCCCTTCCCATCCCCTCAGCCCCTTCCCCATCCCATTTCCACCTTCTTCACCCCTTCGGCCCCTTCATTCCCCAGCCCCTTTCCCACCTTCTCCACCCCTTTGCACCTTCCCCATCCCCTGTCCCCTTCTCCATCCCCTTTCCCATCCCCTTGGCCCCTTCCCCGATTTCTTGACCCCTTTCCCATCCTCTCAGCCCCTTCCCCACCCCCTCGGCCCCTTCCCCATCCCATTTCCACCGTCTTCACCCCTTCGGCCCCTTCATCCTCTCCATCCCCCTTCCCACCTTTTCCACCCTTCTTTCCCCTTCCCCACCCCCTCTGTCCCCACTTCCCTGGCCCCTCTGCCCCCTCCCCACTTTGGGGACAGCGCTGGCACCCCACTGGGCACCCCCACCAGCCCCCTGGGGACAGGAGGCTGGAATTGGGGTGCAGACGGAGGTTGCCCCCCCCCCAGGACAGGTCTGGGGTGTGGGATGGGGACAGCGCGTCCCCAGGTGGGGACAGGCATGGGGGTGGCACCGCCGAGGGGGACCCCGGAGCCCAAATTCCTGGAGTTGGGGTCCCAGGAAACCCCATGGGGCAGGAGCAGGGCAGCGCTGCACCCCGAAATCGGGGCGTCCCTGTGCTGCGGGGTTAGGGCACCCCCGTGCCGTTGGGATGGGGCACCCCTGTTCTGATGGGCTGGAGCATCCCCTGCACCCCAGAATTGGGACACCCCCATACCCTGGGATCAGGGCACCCCAGATCTGGGGTATCCCTGTGCCAAGGAATCAGGGCTTCCCCATACCCCAGATTTGGGGTATCCCTGTGCCAAGGGACTGGGAAACTCCCATACCCCAGATTTGGGATATGCCCATGAAATGGGGATGGGGCATCCCCACACCCTGGGTTTGGGGCACCCCCATACCCCATTTTGGGGTATCTCTGTGCCAAGGGACCGAGGAAACCCCTTACCCTAGGATCAGAGCACCCCCATAAAGTGGGATTGGGGCACCCCTGTGCCAAGGAATTGGGGCACCCCCACTGCCTGGGATCAGGGCACCCCTGTACCCCAGTTTTGGGGTATCCCTGTGCCAAGTAATCAGGGCACCCCAATACTTTGAGATTGGGGCACACCCATACCCCACATTTGGGGTATCCCCATGAAATGGGGACAGGGCATCCCCATACACCAGATTTGGGGTATCCCTGTGCCAAGGGACTGGGACACCCCCATACCTTGGGATCAGGGCACCCCCATACCCCAGATTTGGGGTATCCCAACGAAATGGGGACGGCGCATCCCCACACCCTGGGATCGGGACACCCCCATGCTGTGGGACTGGGACATTGCCCTATTATGGGATGGGGGCACCCCGTGTCCCCCCCCGAATCAGGACACCCCCATATTATGGGCTGAGGGTGCCCCCCCAAACCAGGACACCCCCCCACCCTTCGATTGAGCCACCCCAATATTATGGGATGGGGGCACCCCTGCCCCCCTCTTCCTCCCCCCAACGAATCAGGACGCCCCCATATTATGGGATGGCGGCACCCCCACGCTGTAGGATCGCAGCATCCCCCTCCCAGCCCCCCCCCATCGCTCCCCAACCCCCCCGCTCCCCGCACACCCGTGCCCCCCCCCCCCCCCACATACGGGACCATCCCCACCCTACGGGGGGGGGGGGGGGGGATTTTGGGGCCGGGGGGTGGGGGGGGCTCACCTGCGGCCGTGCCCTCGGGGGTCTCGGGGTCCCGGGGGGGGTCCCGGGCTGACGGCCCCCCCTCGGCGTCCATCACGCTCCGACGGGGAAACGCTGCTGGGGGGGGGGCAAACAAGCAAAGAAATGGGGTGGCCGCGGGGGGGGGGAGACCACCGACCCCCCCCCCCCAAAATGCAACCGCAGCGGAACCGTCGCCGCCCCCCCCCCAAAAAAAAAAATAAAGACTCACCGGGGCCTGGCGCGGGGGGGGGGGGGCGGCAGCGGCGGGGCCTCCCGCTCGGCCCCCGCGATGGCGCAGCTCCTGCCCCCCCCTCCCTTACATCGCCCCCCCCCCCCCCCCCAAATCAAACCCACCCGGCCGTGGGGACCGGGGGACGGGACCCCCCCAGCCGGGGGGGGGGCGGGGACAAAGGGGGGGCCCCCACCGGGGGGGGTGAATGGGGGGAGATGGGGACCCCCCCCCGGGTGGGATGGAGGAATGGGGGGTGCAAGGGGCGCTGGGGGGGGTTCTGCACCCACCCCCCCCCCCGGTGTCTGCAGCTGGATGGGGCTGATGGGGGTGTCCCAGTGCATCCCAGTGCCCCCAGTGCCTCCCAGTACATCCAGCGTGTCCCAGTGCATCCCAGTACATCCAGTGCCTCCCACTACATCCAGCATGTCCCAGTGCACCCAGTGCTTTCCAGTACATCCAGTGTGTCCCAGTGTGTTCCAGTACATCCAGTGCCTCCCAGTACATCCAGTGTGTCCCAGTGCATCCCAGTATACTCAGTGCCTCCCAGTGAGTCCCAGTGCCTCCTAGCGTCCCCAGTATATCCAGTTCCTCCCAGCACATCCCAATGTGTCCTAGTGCATCTCAGTGCACCCAGTGTGTTCCAGTATACCCAGTGCTTCCCAGTACATCCCAGTGAGTCCCAGTGTCCCTAGCACATCCCGGTGCCTTTCAGTACATCCCAGTGCCCCCAGTGCCTCCCATTGCCCCCAGCATATCCCAGCACGTCCCAGTGCCCCCAATGCCCCGAGCATGTCCCAGTATATCCCAGTGCCCCCAGTACATCCTAGTGCCTCCAGTATGTCCCAGTACATCCCAGTACCTCCCAGCACGTCCCAGTGCCCCCAGTGCTTCCCAGTGCCTTCAGCACATCCCAGTATATCCCAGTGCCCCCAGCACATCCCAGTACATCCCAGTGCCCCCAGCATGTCCCAGTACATCCCAGTATAGCCCAGCACATCCCAGTGCCCCGCTGCCCGGGGGTGGGGGTGGGGGGGCTCCTCCCGCCCCCCTCCCACCGCTCTGCCCTCCCCCCGGTACTGGGAGCTACTGGTTTGAACTGGCCGCGCCCCGGGGTCGGGCAGCACGGGGACACCGGGGGGGACACCGGGGGGGTCACCGGGGGGGTCACCGGGGGGGTCAGCCCCCCGTTACCCCCCGTTACCCCCCCGGTGTCGCCCCCCTGTGC
The DNA here is from genome assembly GCA_036873955.1 of Mergus octosetaceus. NCBI lineage: Eukaryota > Metazoa > Chordata > Aves > Anseriformes > Anatidae > Mergus > Mergus octosetaceus. Next base: position 13,608,229 of record CM072301.1, on the reverse strand, counting down.
CCCCCCCCTCCCGGTCCCGTCCCAGCGCCCCCGCCCCCCCCGAGCCCCCCAGCCGGGGCCCCGGCGCCCCGGGCTGAGCCCGGAGGCAGCGGATTGGCTGAGAGCCGCCGTGAGGGCGGGGCTTACGCTCCGCCGAGCTTACCGATTGGTTAAAAGCGCCGCGGGGGGGACGAGCCCGCTGAGAGGACGGGGCTTCCGGGAGGGCGCCGCGCGCTGATTGGCGGAGAGGCGAGCAGGGCGAGGCCGGTGAGTCCTCCGCGCATGCGCCGCCTCCGCTTTCCACTTCCGGGTGGCGGCGGCCGCTTCCGCCTCCCGGTGGGCCTGCGGCGGCGGCGCCGGTTCCGGGCCTGGGCCTGGGCCTGGGCCTGGGCCCCGCCCCCCCTCCGGCCTTCTCCTCCTCCCCCTCCTCGGGGCCCGGCCGGGCCCGGCGGCGGGGTCCCGGTGTCCCGGTGCCCCCGGTGTCCCGGTGCCGCAGGATGTGGTACATCATGCAGAGCGTGCAGAGCAAGTACTCGCTGTCCGAGCGCCTCATCCGCACCATCGCCGCCATCCGCTCCTTCCCCCGGGATAATGTGGAGGACCTCATCGGGCGGGTGAGCACCGGGGGGAACCGGGGCGCTGCTGCCTGCTTGGGCCCGGTGCCTCCATCCCCGGGGGTGCCCCGTTAATGACAGGTGCCGATTAGGGGTGCCCCGTTAGTGACGGTCACCAATTAGGGGCGCCCTGTTAATTCCAGACACCGGTTGGAGGTGCCCCGTTAACGATCGGCGCCGATTACAGGCACCCCGTTAATTCCAGACACTGGTTGGGGGCGCCCCGTTAATGACAGGCACCCATTAGGGGCGCCTTGTTAATTAACAGCACCAATGAGGGATGCCCCGTTAGTGACAGGCGCTGGTTGGGAACGTCCAGTTAATGATGAGCACTGATTAGGGGCACCCCGTTAATGACAGGCACCTGTTGGGGGCGCCCCAGTGCCAGCTGGGGGTGCCCTGCTAATGACAGGCACTCATTAGGGGCGCCCTGTTAATTAACAGCACCAATTAGGGATGCCCCATTAGCAACAGGCGCTGGTTGGGAGTGCCCCGTTAATGATGAGAACCAATTAGGGGCACCCCGTTAATTCCAGGTACTGGCTGGGGGTGCCTCGTAAATGACAGGCAATGGTTGGGGGTGCCCCATTAGTGATGGGTGTTGATTAGGGGCACCCCGTTAATGACAGGCACCCATTGGGGCACCCCATTAATGATGGGCACTGATTGGGGACGCCCCGTTAATTACAAGCACTGGTTGGGGGTCCCCTGTTAATGACAGGTGCCAATTTGGGGGTGCCCCATTGATGGCAGGTGCTGTTTGGGGGTACCCTGTTAATGACAGACACTGATTAGGGGTGCCCTGTTACTGGCGGGCAGCAATTGAAGGTGCCCCATTAATTCCAGGCACTGATTAGGGGCACCCTGTTAATTCCAGACACTGGTTGGGGGCACCCCATTAATGATGGGCGCCAATTAGAGGCACCCTGTTAATGACAGGCAATGGTTGGAGGCGCCCCATTAATGATGGGCGCCAATTAGGGGTGCCCCGTTAATTCCAGGCACTGGTTGAAGGTGCCCTGTTGCTGATGGGCACCGATTTGGGGCAGCCCGTTAATTTGAGGCACTGGTTGGGGGTGCCCCGTTAATGACAGGCACTAATTAGGGGCACCTTGTTAATGACAGGCACCAATTGGAGGTTCCCTGTTAATTCCAGGCACTGGCTGGGGGCACCCCGTTAATGATGGGCACCGATTAGGGGCACCCTGTTAATTCCAGGCACTGGTTGGGGGCGCCCCATTAATTACTGGTAACTAATCACCACCCCATTAACGACTCCGTGTCCCCGTAGGGCGCCGACGTGAACGGGATGCACGGCACCCTGAAGCCGCTGCACTGCGCCTGCATGGTGGCTGACGCCGACTGCGTGGAGCTGCTGCTGCAGAAGGGAGCGGAGGTAACGGCGCCTTGGGGTGGTGCCGGCCCCGGTACCGGCTGCTCTGCCCCTTTTTGGGGCAAAACAGGCGGGATGAAGGCACTCTGAGGGAGCAGGGAGGGATTTTTTTTAACACCTCGGTGACGTTTGTGGCTGAGATTTTGCTGGTTTGGGGTGGGAAGGTGAGACCTGAAGGGCCACCAAACGCTGCCTGGCTTTTATGGGGGAACCTCGCGCCGCCCCCACCCCCCGCCCCCCTGTTTTTCCACCCCGTTTCCCTCCCGCCCTTTCCTCCCCGCAGGTCAACGCCCTGGACGGCTACAACCGCACAGCGCTGCACTACGCGGCCGAGAAGGACGAGACGTGCGTGGAGATCCTGCTGGAGTACGGGGCCGACCCCAACGCGCTGGACGGCAACAAGGACACGCCGCTGCACTGGGCCGCCTTCAAGAACATGGCCGAGTGCGCGCGCTCGCTGCTGGAGAACGGCGCCCTGGTGAACGCCCGCGACTACAACGACGACACGCCGCTCAGCTGGGCGGCCATGAAGGGCAACCTGGAGAGCGTGAGCGTCCTGCTCGACTTCGGGGCCGAGGTGCGGGTGGTCAACCTGAAGGGGCAGACGCCCATCTCGCGCCTGGTGGCCCTGCTGGTGCGGGGACTGGGCACGGAGCGCGAGGATTCCTGCTTCGACCTCCTGCACCGCGCCATCGGACACTTCGAGCTGCGCAAGAACGGCAGCATGCCCTGGGAGGTGACCAGGGACCAGCAGCTCTGCCAGAAGCTCACCCTGCTCTGCTCGGCCCCCGGCACGCTGCAGACGCTCTCGCGTTACGCCGTGCGCCGCAGCCTGGGCGTGCGCTTCCTGCCCGAGGCCGTGGAGCAGCTGCCCCTGCCCACCTGCCTGAAGGAGTACGTGCTGCTCCTCAGCTAGGCGCCCGGAGCAGCGATTTGAACACCCATGGGTGCTGGGCGAGCAGCGGGGACGCTCTGGAAGGCTCCATGCTCCTCTCTGCCACGCTTGCTCCTGGCGAGCTCCTGCGCCGCGTTCTCAGCCGGGCGAGGAAGCTCGAGCCTCCCTCTAACAGGTGGCGAAGCCGTGGCGGCCGCTGGATTAACCTGGTCCTTTTGGTGTTTTTTTTTGTGTCTTTTTTGTTCTGTGGCGGGCAAAGCGAGGCTTTCCGGGCGGAATCTCCCCCTTGGGAAGGACTCGAGGCGCTGCAGGGCACGGAGAGGCCCGGTGGGCGACCACACGCCTCGAGCCCGCAGCCCCGTGGGGTGAGCGCCCTCCTCACCACGCACAGCACCCGGGGCACCCCCTGGGCACCCAGGGCAGCTTTGTTCACGCCCGTACCCCTGAGTTTTAAGACGTAACGGCACGTTAGGGACAGAAGGAGGGGAGCTGGAGGGAACGCAGGACCCACAGGAGTGAGAAACCTTCGTGGGGAGCGAGGCCAGCGAGGGGAGGAGGCGCCCTGACCAGGGCCCGGTGTCACCGGGGCCCAGCACTCGCTGCTCTCCCCCTGGAAATTTGGTTTCAATTCCTGCGAAAGAAGAAAACATTTCCCTGCTGCCCAGAATGGCTCCGCTCCGGGCACCAAACACTCCCGAGCAGGAGGCTTTGGCTCCCCTCTGCCATCAGAGCTCTTGGTTTGGTTCTGCGCTGCCCCCTCGCCGCCTCGTGCCTGGTTTTATTTGTGTGTGTTTGTACCGCGTGCGCGCGGAGGCGCTGGCAGCGGCTCCCCGGATCGCTGCCTCTCGCTCCCGATGGTGGGTGAGGGGCGAAACCCCCCCAGAGCCGCTGCCCGCCCCCAGCCCACTGCGCCCCCAGCTTGTGTGTACAGAAATAAACGGCTCCTTGCAAGGCCTGGAGGAGGTTTGTGTCGATGGCCGGGGGGTTTAGGGGGTGCCCTGCTCTCCTCGGGGGATTTCCCGGGGTGGGGCACGGTTTTGGCACCGCGTCGCCAGCCGGGGATCCTCCGGGAGAGCTGCAACAGGCACATGGGGTGGGGTGAGGAAGGTAAACCTGGGTGCTGGCTGCAATGGGAGAAACGTGGGGGGAGAAAATAAGATTTTAGTGCTTTAATTCCTCCCCGTCGTGCTGGCAACATGTCTGTGGGGCCGAGCGAGGGGTGGGAGCCGCGAGGGTGCCGCATTTCCCTCCGCCCACGGGTGAGTTTGCCGCCGCCGTGAGCGGTGCCGGTTTTATTGAAGCATCTTAATTGGGAATTTAGAACTAAAGAGCTGCCCGTGGGGCACAGCCCTCGCTCTCCCCGCCGCTGGGGAAGCGCTGCTCTGCTCACAAAGGCCACGAAACACCCGGCTGGGTCTCACCCAGCCCGAATTTACCCCGAGGACGCCCCCCCCCCCCCAACCCCAGTTGCGGGAAAGCTGCGCAGGGCCCCTGGTCGCCCCTCAGATGTTGGATTCGAGGGAGATCCTCTTCTGCCTGACGTGCTCCAGGTGCGCCTTCTCCGAGGTGTCCAGCTCGATGTTGTACTTGGCCAGGATCTTCAGGATGGGGCGCAGCTTCAGCCACCACTGCTCCTTGGGGATGCGGTGCCTGCGAGGGGGGAGAGGGCGGCGTGAAGCCCGGCTGCGCTCCCAGCCCGCAGCCTTCCTCCTCGTCATCATCCTCCTCCTCCCCAGCCCTGGGGGGCTGCGGGGGGGGGCACCTACTCGAAATCTGTCTGCTCCTTGAGCTCGGTGACGGGCTGGAAGACGAGGCTGCGCTTGCGCATGCCCAGCAGGCAGGCCGAGTCGGCCGTGTTGGCGAAGATGCGACCTGTGAGGAGGGGCAGCAGCAGCCTCAGCCTCTCGCCCCCCTCCCCAATACCCCCGAGCACGCGTACGGGGGGGGGGGGGTTTGGTTTATTTCTGATGCCCGGGACCCTCCCCTCAGGACCCACCGTGCCGGGAGCACTCCTTGATCTTCCCGGTGATCCAGGCCACCGCCTTGGCGCCCATTTTAGTGCCGAAATTCCTGTCGAAGGGGGTCGGGGTGCCGCCCTGCGGGACAAACGACACCGGGTGATGGGGCAGGGCGGGGAGAGCTGCGTCCCGGGGGGGGCTCCAGCCCCTCGCGGGGGGGTTTGGGGCACAGCCGTACCTGCTGCATGTGCCCCAGCACGTTCTTGCGGCAGTCGAAGATGCCCTTCCCCTCCTCAGAGTAGAGGTTGTAGATGAAGTCGGTGGTGTAGTTCTCGTTGCAGCGCTCGTTCCTGCACAAGGAGATGGGGCCAGGCTCGAGGCGGGGGGACAGCTCAAAGGCACGGGGCCCAGTGGCACCCCCCCGGCCTCGTCCTTACCTGAGCACCAGCCCCCGCTTCACCGTCGTCTTCATTTTTTCGGTTAAATGCTCCACGTTGATCTGGGGGGGTGAGGAAAAGCCGGGTGGGATGTGGGTGTTGGAAGCACGGGGGGGATTAATGGGGCGGCCCTGTCCCTGCGGTGGTGCTTGGCTGGGGGGGGGGGTGAGCAGGGATAAAGGCAGCCCCCAGCCCTAAAATGAGGCTCAGACTGGGGGTGATGTGGGCAAGGATAAAGGCAGCCCCCGCTCCTAAACTAGGAATCAATTTGGGGGGGACACAGGGATAAAGGCAGCTCCCACCCCTAAAAGGAAGCTCAGTTTTGGGGGACACAGGAATTGGTAAACGCAGCCTCCACCCCCAAAATGAGGCTCAATTTGGGGGGGACACGGGCAGGGATAAAGGCAGCCCCCACCCCTAAAATGGGAATCAATTTGGGGGAGCGGGGGCACAGGGATCGAGGCAGCCCCCACCCCTCCAACCAGGCTCCGTTTGGGGCACACCAAGAGGACGAACGCAGCCTTGGCCCCGCCGCAGTGCCCTGGGGATGGGAGGGGGGTGCTGCGTGCCCGGGGGGGGGCCCCCACCTGCAGGTCGCGGATGTTGAAGTGCTCCTCGTAGATGTAGGCGGCGTCGGCGCCCCCCGCCAGCCCCGCCAGCGTGGCCAGGTAGCCGCAGTAGCCGCCCATCGTCTCGATGATGAACACGCGCCGCTTGGTGCCCGCCGCCGACTGCTTGATGCGATCGCAGGTCTGCAGGACAGCAAGAAAACATTTCCACGGTGGGGGCGGCGTCTAATTAACGGGGTGGCTAATTAACGGGGGGAAGCAGGGGGCTGGGTGCCGCACCGTGGTGATGGTGTTGAGGGCGGTGTCGGCGCCGATGCTGAAGTCGGAGCCGGGGACGTTGTTGGAGACGGTGGCGGGGATGACGCAGAGCGGGATGCAGAGCTCCTCGAACTTGGCCCTGCCCTCCATCATCTCCAGGCTGCCCGTGAAGGCCTTGGGAAGGAGTTTGGGGAGGGGGGGGGGCAGCCAAAAATGAAGGCACGGGCGCTAGGAGCTGCCCCTCACCCCCAGCCCAGCGCTGCCCCGCTCACCTCGAAGCCCCCGATGATGATCAGCCCGTGGATGCCGAAGCTGCTGATGTTGGCGCTGATTTCCTCAAAGTATTTCTTGGGCAAGGTCCTGGCCGAAGCATGGTGGGGGGGGAGTAAAACCTCCGGGGGTGGGCTTTGCCCGGGCCCCCACACGCGGGTTTGCGCGGGGCGGCGTTACCTCTTCGTCCCCAGCTTGGAGCCACCCAGCCCCGTCCAGCCGCCGACCCTCTCCCAGCTGATCTCTTCCACCTGGCAGCGTAGGGGGGGGGGAAGCCAAACGCAAAAATTGGGGGGGCGGGGAGGGGGGAGAAGAAGAAAGAGGAGAGTTTTGGGGCGCACCGACCTCACCGTGCAGGTCGGGCATCAATATTGGGGTATCCCTGGGCAAGGCTGCAAGGGGAGCCCCATCCCTGGGGGCTGCAGGTTTGGGGGCTGCACCCTTCCCCCGTGCACCCCCTTTCCCCCCCCCCCCATTTTCCTCACCCACCTTCCCAAAAGCGAGCCCCTCGAAGCCGTCGTGCACTGCCAGCATGCGGTGCCCGTGGATGAGGCCGATCCTCACGGTGGAGCGCACGGCCGCGTTCATGCCGGCGGCCGGGGCGCCCACATTGAGCACAGCCAGCGTGTAGCCGCTCTGGGGGAGGGGGGGGGGGGGCAAGGAGATGGTTTTAGGGGGGGTTCAGGGTGCCCCCCGCCACCCCCTCCTCAACGCTTTACCTTGGTGGAGGGCGGGCGGATGTGCGCCAGCAGCTTGTAGACGTTCCAGTTGTTTTGGAAACTCCTGCAAAAAGAAAAATAGAGATAAAATAATGAAATAATGACATGAAATAGTGAAATAATAAAATAAAATAAAATAAAACAAAATAAAACAAAATAAAATAATAATAAAATAAAATAAAACAAAACAAAATAAAATAAAATAAAATAGGGAGAGTTGAGGGAGCGCTGGGGATGGGCAGAGCCCCACGAGGGACGTGCTCTGGGTGCTCTGGGTGCTCACCGGCCCCGCAGCTTCAGGGCATCGTCGAAGCGCTTCTCGTTCATCGCCGTCGTCACGTCTTTGGTCTGCAGGGAGCAGAGACGGGCTGGTTTGTGCCGTGCCCACTAGATTTGTGCCGTGCGGATGGGTTTGTGCCATACCGGCCGGGTTTTGTGTCACATTGGATGAGTTTTGCATCGTGCCGGCCGAGTTTGCACCACACGGGATGGTTTTGCATCACTCTGGCCAGATTTGCACAGCACCGGCTGGGTTTGCACCACGCCAGGGACAGGTTTGCGCTGTGCCAGGGATGGTTTTGCACCATACCAAATGGGTTTGCACTGTGCAGGACATTTTTACCCCATACCAGATGGGTTTGCACCATGCCAGGGGTGGGTTTTGCACCATGCCAGATGTGTTTGCGCTGTGCCAGATGGGTTTGCATTGTGCCAGGGATGGGTTTTGCCCCATACCACATAGGTTTGCACCATGCCAGGGATGGTTTTGTACCATACCATATGGCTTTGCATTGTGCTGGATGTTTTTGTCCCATACCAGATGAGTTTGCACTGTGCCAGGGATGTTTTGGCACCATGCCAAACGGGTTTGCACCATGCTGGATGTTTTTACCCCATACCAGACGGATTTGCACCATGCCAGGGGTTGTTTTGCACCATACCAGATGGTTTTGCACCGTGCTGGTCAGTTTTTGCCCCGTACTGGATGGATTTGCACTGCACCAGCCAGTTTGCAGCACACCCAGCCGGGTTTGCACCACGCCAGCCGGGCCTGCAGCACACTGCACGACTTTGCACCACACGTGGTGGGTTTGCACCGTGCTGGCCAGGTTCACATCACACTGGAGGGGTTTGTAGCAAGCACACTGCGTGGATTTGCACCGCACGGGCTGGGTTTGCAATGCACTGGACGGGTTTGCACCGTGGTGGACGGGTTTGCACTGTGCTGGGTGGGTTCGCATGGCAGCAGCCCGAGCTGTTCCGTGTCCCTGCCCCGCACTCACCACCTGCACGCACTCCATCAGGGGCAGGCGCACGGCCTGGTTGCCCGAGAGGCTGACGACGCAGGCGGGGGTCTCGGGGGTGGCCTCCAGCAGGGCCATGACGGCTTCCACGCCCATGCGGCTGCCCTGGGGGGACAGGGACAGGGTTGGGGACGGGGTTGGGGACGGGGATGTCACCACGGTCCCGCTCAGCTGGGACCGGCACAGGACGGGGGGATGGAGCCACCTACCAGGATACGGTCGAAGGCGGAGGGCGTCCCGCCGCGCTGCACGTGGCCCAGGATGGTGACGCGGGTGTCATAGCCCAAACGCTTCACCACCAGCTGCAAGACGGAGGGTTTGGCTCAGGGACGGGGTGCCCGGACCCCCCCCGGACCAAAAATGGGGGCAGAAATGGGGCTCCCGCCGTCCCGCTTACGTTTTTGATGTCGTCGGAGGTGATGGGCTTGCCTTGCTTGTCGATGGCGCCCTCGGCCACGATGATGATGTTCAGCCTCGAGCCGCCCAGGCGGGTCTGGGGGAGAGGTGGAGGTGAGGAGGGGACCAGGAAGGGGGACGGGGACATGGATCAGGGTGGGGACAGAGATGGGGATGAAATAGGGATGGGAATGGGGAGGGGGGACAAGGACAGGAACGGGGATGGGATGGGGACAGGAATAGGGATAGGGATGGGGATGGGGATGGAGATGGGGATGGGGACAGGAACGGGGATGGGATGGGGATGGGGACAGGAACGGGGATGGGATGGGGACGAGGACGGGGACCAAACACGGACAGGGATGGAGATGGGGACAAAACAGGGGTTGTAGATAGGGACAAGGATAAAACAGGGATGGGGATGGGGACAAGGACAGTAAAAGGTATGGAATGGGATCAAGGATGGGGACTGGAATGGGGATGGGGATAGAGATAGGGATGGGGATGAGGACAGGGATGGGGACGAGGACAGGCAGGTGGCACCCCCCTGGAGCCCACCCTACCTCCGTCAGCCTCCGGCACAAGTGGTCCTCCCAGTCATCCTCAGGAGGGGACTCGGGGATGAAGACCCAGTCAGCGCCGCAGGCCAGGGAGGTGATGAGAGCCAGGTAGCTGCGGGGGCAGAAAAAGAGGCCGTTTGGGGCATTTTCCCCATTTTTCATCGGGATCCAGCTCCCGGAGGCAGCGTGGGGACGTACCCGCAGTGCCGACCCATCACTTCCAGCACGAACGTCCGCTGGTGGCTGCGAGAGACGCGGGGCCAAGTTACACCACGGGGAAGTAGGGGGGACCTGGGCACGGGGCTGGGGCTGTCCCCGTGTCACCTCTGGGCCGTGGTGGTGATGGCGTCCACGATCTCCATGATGCGGTGCAGCGCCGAGTCGGTGCCGATGGTCATGTCGGTGCCGCAGAAGTCGTTGTCGATGGAGCCCACCATGCCCACGATGTTCAGGTAGCTCGACTTCTTCGCCTCCTCCGCCGTGATCCCCCCTAAAAAAAGGGGGTGGCGGGGGTGTGGGGCAACACACCCCCTTCCTGCTGCCTCCCCCACCCATTTGGGGCAAAACTGCCCAAATCGCAGCGTGGGGAAAACCACATTTTTGTGCAAAACGCGCTTAAAGGAAGGTGCTGAAAGCCCAACAGGGGGAAATTTATTTTTTGGGGGGGGGGGGGCGTACCTGTCTTCAGCAGCTCGGCCAGGAGGCTGCTCCACTCGGCGCGGAAGGTGTCGGCGCCGGTGAGGCTGCCATCGCCGCCGATGACGCAGAGGTTGGTGATGCCGCGCTTCACCAGGTTGCGGGCGGCTTTCAGGCGCCCCTCACGCGTCCGGAAATCCTGGCACCGGGCGCTGCCGATGACCGTGCCGCCCTGGGGGGCGCCCACCCCCCCAGAAAAAAGGATTAATCATCGTTAAAAACAGGCAGCGGCACCCCGAAAACGGGCGCCGTGCTCCCCGCCGTGTGGGTGCCAGCGGGCGGCTCCGGTTTCGGGTTATTTTCGGGCTCGGCCCTTCGCCCCCGTGGCGTTGGGTTACAGCTGAGAAGGTCAAGGGGGGGGCAGCGCCGTGCGCCCCCCCTCTGGTGTCCCCCCCTTCCCGGCTCACCAGCTGCAGCATCATGGAGACGCTCTCCCAGGTGGCCTCCTTGATGTTGTCCCCGCCGTCCACCAGCCCCTGGTAGCCCTGCAAAATGTGTGTGTGGGGGGGAAGCGGCGTTGATTTGGGGTCCCCGTGGGGGTTTGGGGGGGTAAAAGGGGGGCGGGGGGGGGCACCAACCTCGTGCACGAAGTAGACTTTGGCACCCGTGTAAATGCCCACGCGCACCACGGCGCGGACGGCCGCGTTCATGCCTGCAGGGAGAGGAGAGTCCCCAAATCCGGGGCTGGGGGGGGGGCCCTAAAGCCATCGCCGTGTGTCCCCCCCAACCCCCAGCCCTAATCTCGCAAAGCTCCCTGTTTGTTTTCCTCCCCCCCCCGGCCGTCAGGGAGCCGGCCCCGCAGCTGCGGGTTATTTTTGCCCCGCTGACATTTAGCGGCGCTGGGGCCGCGTGACGCCGGTGTCGGGGACAGCTGGTGGCACGCCGCGGTGGCGCTGAGGCAAAGCAGAGCCCCCGGCCTGGATGAGGCCCCCTTTCGCAGGCAGACAGCAAAATTGGGCTCAATCTGAGTGGTTTTGGGCCATCCCGCTGCCCGAAACCCCCAGGTTTTGGCTTCCTTCCCTCGGCCACCCCGCGCTGTGTGTCCCCAGCGCGGGAACCTTGGGGACATCCCCGCCAGGGCTGCTGGCAGCACCGGGGTGATCGCGTCCCCGCGCAGGGCAATTAGCGCAAATTACTATAATTTACACCAAATCAGGACTGGAAATGGTCATCACAGACCATTCTTGGTGGTCGTTACCGCGTCACCCCCAAGCTCCAAACCCTCCTGTCCCCCACCAGCCCACAGAGACCCCCCCAAAAACCACCTGGGAGACACAACAAGCAACGAGCCCCAAGAGCCAGGCACATGCAAGCCCCATTTTAGCCCGTTTTGCCCCGTTTTAGCCTGTTTTGCCCTCAAACAGCCCAACCAGAGTGGGTTTTGGGGGGGTCCCATCCCGTCCTTACCCTGCGCGTCCCCGCCAGAGGTGAGGACAGCAATGGCTTTGCCGGCGCCCAGGTTCTCCGTGTGCACGCAGGCCTTTGGTGGCTGCGCCATCTTCTTGGCTGAAAAAAAGAGGGAAATGGGGAAAAAAAAACAAACTTTGGGGGCTGGAGGGGGGGGCTCGGTGGCGGCGGAGAGGCACCGAGCGCGGCCCCGGTGTCACGCGGCGAAGTGACAGCGAGCCCCACGTCAGCCCCTAAATCGGGCACCGGGAGGGAGGGGCGGCCCCGGGGGTGGCACAGGGGGGGGGGACGTGGCCCTGGGTTGTCCCCAACACCCCCCCCACACCCCCCCAGTGCCACCTCTGGGGTTGTTTTGATGCAAAATGGCAAAATGGTGGTGTTTTTTTTTTTTTTTTTCCTGCAGCTTGGTGTAAAAATGGGGAGGTTTGGGGGGAAACTGAGGCGTGGGGGAGGCTCCCCCAGTGGGGGGGGAGTCTGGGGGCAGAGGGGGGGGCGTTGTGTCCCAGGGGAGGGGTCCTGCTGGTCCCAGTCTCTGTTCCTTTACTGGTCCCTGGCTGCCCTCCTTACTGGTCCCAGTCTCTATTCCCTGCTGACCCCAGTTTGACCTCCTTCATTGTCCCATTCTCTGTTCCTTTACTGGTCCCAGTCCCTGTCCCTTACTGGTCCCAGGCTCTGTTCCCTAAATGGTCCCAGTCCCTGTCCCTCACTGGTCCCAGTCCCTGTCCCCTAAATGGTCCCGGTCCCTGTCCCTCACTGGTCCCAGTCTCTGTTTCCTCACTGGTCCCAGTCCCTGTTCCCTTACTGGTCCTGGGCTCTATTCCCTCACTGGTCCCACTTCCTGTTCCCTCACTGGTCCCAGTCCCTGTCCCTCACTGGTCCCAGTCCCTGTCCCTCACTGGTCCCAGTCCCTGTCCCTCACTGGTCCCAGGGCTCTGACCTGGCGGCAGGAGGGTGAGGAGGACGAGGAGGGCAGCGAGGCCGAGCGCAGCCGAGGCCAGGAGCCGGGCGGCCTCGGGGGAGAGCTCGGGGAGAGCCCCCATGGCCCGCGGGGGTCGGCGGTAAGGGGATCACCTGTAATGGGATCACCTGTAACGGGATCACCCCCGGGGATCGGCCACGGGGACCGCCTGTAACGGGATCGGCTGTAACGGGATCGGTTATAATGGGATCGGCCACGGGGACCGGCTGTAATGGGATCGGCTGCAAGGGGATCTCCCGCGGGGAGGAATTTGGAACGGGATCGACCGTGTGATTCCCCACCCCCCCCACCCCGTAGGGTGACGCTGCTCCACAGGGGGCTCCTCCATAGGGTGCTCACCCCTCCCCAGGCCCCCCCCAGACCCCCACTGGCTGCCCCCTATGGACCCCCACAGACCCCCATTGGCCTCCCCCTATGGATTCCACCCTCCAGGGTTCCCCCCCCCCCAATAAGCCCCCACTGGCCGCCCCTATGGCCCCCCTATGGCCTCCCCCCCCCAGATACCCCCCCATAGGCCCCCACAGACCCACACTGGCCTCCCCCATAGCCCCCTCTCCAGGAACCCCCCCCATCGACCCCCACTGGCCCCCATATGGCCCCATGTGCCCTCCCCAGGACCCCCCCCCAGACTCCCACTGCCCCCCCCACGCCCCCCCATAAGCCCCCGGGTCCCCCCCTCCCCATAGTCCCCCTCCCAGGACCCCCCCAGCCCACCACTGCCCCACCATAACCCCCCCCAGGACACCCCCCCAGACACCCCCTGCTCCTCCCACCCCCAATAACCCCCTGAGCCCCCCCTCCCCCTCCTCATAGACCCCCCCAGGACCCCCCCCCAGACCTCCCTGCACCCCCCTGCCCCCCATAGCCCCCCCTCAGGGCCCCCCCTCCCCCAATGGACCCCCTCAGACCCCCCCAGACGCCCTAAGACCCCCCCCCGTCCCCCCAGAAGCCCCCCCCTTAATGGACCCCCCCAGCCCCCCTCAGGCCCCCCCAGACCCCCCCCGGGACCTCCCCACCACCAGGGGGCGCCCTCCCCCTCCCCCTCCATCTCCCCCCTCCCCTCCCGCATCCGCCGTCACTTCCGGCGGCGCCAACTTCCGCTTCCGCCCACCTCGTTGCCGGCAGCCGCCGCCGCCGCCGAGCCCGGGAGAGGCGCGCGGGCGCCCCGGGGCCGCTTCCGCTTCCGGTGAGAGCGGGAAGGGACCGGGACCGGGACCGGTGAGAGGGGCCCGGAGCGGGGGGAGGGGAGGCCGGGAGGGGCTGCGGCGGGGACCGGGGCCCGCTCGGGGGCGCCGCCGTTATACCCGGGACCCCCCCGGGGCCGGGCGGCGGGGAGCGGCCCGGGGCTGGCGGGAGGGCCCCCGGTGTCCCCTCACGGCCCCCTCTCCGGTTTCTCCTCTCAGGTTTCCCCTCCTCTACCCCCGGTTCCCTCTCCGGTTCCCTCTCCGGTTCCCCCCCTGCCCCCCCCCCGGACCTCCCGAGCCCCCCTCCCGGTTCCCCCCCGTTTCCTCTCCTGGTTCCCGTTGTAGCCACCCCTGCTCCCCTCCTCTGGCCCCCCCCCGGTTCTCCCCCCGGTGTCCCCCCCCACTCTCTCAACCGTTTGGATCCAATTCCGTTTCCACCCCCCCCCCCCCCCGTTCCCTTCTATTCCCCTAAGCAGCCCCGAGCACATCCACCAAGGCCCGTCCCACCCCCCCGTTACCTTTTATTTCCATAAGGAAACTCAAACACTTCTATTAGGGTCCGATTACCCCCCCTCCCATTCCCTTTTATTCCCATAAGCAGCCCTAAGTACATCTCTCAGGGTCTGATTCTCCCCCCCTCCTTTTCCCTTATATTCCCCCGAGCAGACCCGGACCCGATGAGGATGGAGGCCAGGGACGCCGCGCACCCCAACCACGGCTCGCTCTTCAAGGCCTTCCCCCTGCAGCCCCGGGCCGGCCTGCGGGACACGCTGGGCCAGCCCGACACCAAGGTTTGTCACCCACCTCGTCCCCGTTCCCCTCCACCACTACCATGAGACCTTTTGGGGCTCCCCCCTTTGGGGATTCTGCTGCTCTTTGGTTCCTTTTGGGGTGCCTCAGGCGCTGCTCGGCCTCACCACAAGCATCACGCACACAATTCTGGGTTCTGAGACATAAAAAAGGGAGGCAGGGACGGGACAGGGGCGGAGAGGCGGGGGCAGGGGCTGGAGGAGAGGCCAGGAGGCTCAGGATGTCCAGCCTGGGGCCAGCGGGGCTGGGAGGCGACCCCATTGGGGTTGATGCCCCATGCATGTTTGCTTCAGCATCTGGTTGGCCTGGAGGAGGCCGGGGGGCTCAATTTTTTGGGGTCCCATCCAGCCGAGCCGCCCTGTTCCACTCCAAACCCCGTGGGCATGCAAAGTGCCCCATGGTGGTAACACCCCGCGCTTCCTGAGCGTGTTGCCAGCTCCCAGAATCAGAAGCGCCAGCGTGGCCACAGAACCAGGTTTTGGCGTTTAATGAGATGGAAACAAAGCTCATCTTTCTCCTCTTCATTAAAACTGCGATCTCTCCTACCAGGGAGGGATTTAGTGGGGATGGGAGGGCGAGCAGCACCCTGACAGCGTGGTGCTGCCCTGCCAAGCCACTGTATGCAACCGTTTTATTCCTCTGGCAACAGAAGAGACGTTTCTAACCGTTAGTAAGAGCTTGTAACAGTTTGGAACCCGAGGAGGGAGAGGAGCAGCCCCTCGTCATCGCCTCCCTCTGTGGCCCTCTTGCCCCCGGGGTTTAATTTCCGAGCTGTGCTTTATTCCTGATGCAGAGCTGTGATCTCTCCAAGCAGTTTTTACCGAACAAGATCGGCGGCTTCGCGTGCCCTGCTGGAAATGCCTCGTGTGCTCTCAATTACCGACCAGGTAAGACAGTTTTCGGCCTCGGAGTGTTTTTTTTCATTATTTTTTCACCCATTCCTTCTCCACAGCAGCGTAGGGATGAAGATGCAGCTCCTTACCCCTCTGTTTCTCCCCCCGCAGAAGTCTCATGCCCTGAGACCTTCCGGCCAGCAGGAGAACCTCGAGGCTTTGGGTCCAGCGCCAACGGGCAGTGGAGGGGCTTGGTGCCCACCCTGGGCTCTGCACCACCGAAGCCCCGGGTGAGCCGCGGCTCCTACCTCGAGGCTCGCAAAATCCCCAGGTGCGTGCGGGGCCGTGGGGGGGGAGTTTCCCCTCTCAGCCTGCCGGCGGTACTCAGAGCGAGTTCGGGGTGGGAATTGGTGGTGAGTTGGTGTCAGCGGGAGGGGTTGGCCCGCTGATTTGGGAGCCTTTGGGTTGTTTTTAACCCACCCCATAAAGGGGCTTCCCAAAGGGTGCAGGCGCTGTTTCTGAGAGCGGAAACGACGCGTGGTGTGGGGTCACCTCTCTCTTGTGAAAGGTAATGTGAGAGGCTGGTGCTGAGCCCGTGCAGAAGTCCAGGTGTCTTGCAGGCACCCTGATGGGACCATTTAGGATGGAGGAAGGTGGGATGCTGTGATTTTGGGGGGGAGAAAGAGGTGGTTAGGCTTTGACCGGCCAAGGGGACCTCTCCTGGCTGCTCTGCTGGAGGTGTGATAAGAAAAGCAGGAGCAGCGCGAAGGTTTTGACCTGCTGCAGCCTGGAGCCTCTTTGTGAGGCTCAGCGGGTGTGATGGAAGAGGGAAGGGGTGGTTTTGGGAGGAACCTCAGAGTTTTGGGAGCGCCCAGGTGGGAATGGAGCAGTTACACCAATGGGAGGTCAGGAGAGAGGCACAAAGCATGTGGTTTTGTGCTGAAAATGTGCCCGGTAGCCCCTTCGGTAGGGTGGTGCCTCCAGGCCAGGGCGAGTCTTGTTCCTCTGGAAAATCCCTGTAATGGAGAAGGTTTGGTTGCAATGTGTGAAATTAAATTAAACGGGAGAAATTCCCAGTCAGCCCTTGTATTTTTAACGGGCTGTCAGGTGAGCTGTGGGAGCGGGGAGAGGCAGGGTGAAGGGAGAGCATCTCCTCGTGTAAAAAGGGGAAAAAAAAAAAGAATGATTTTTGTGCCTGGAGGCCGGGTTCAGCCATTTTGTGGATGCGGCTGGAAGAGGGGAGCTGTGGGATCTGGCGGGAAGGTCTCGCCCGGGGTTTGCAGGCTGGGCTTCCCCGGCCTCGCAGTGCCACCTGCCGGCATCAAGCGCTGGCAGCAGCGCTCTCAGGCCGAGCTGAGAGCCGGGCTGCAGCTCCCAGGTGAGGTTTTATTTGCGTTCTTAAAGCTGGTTCCTGATCAAAATTGGGTAGCCTGGGCCTTGACTGATTGAGAGGCTGGAGGAGAGCGAGGCGACTGAGTAAAACAAGGGTGAGGTGAAAGGAGCTCTTTTCCCTCTCCCCTCGCAGCGGGACGTCCAACAGCTTCGTAGGCAAGTCGAACCACCACTGCCATGCCTCGGCGTTCCCCATCAAACCCGCTCCGAGCCCTTCCTGGAGCGGCCCGTGCCGCCGCAGCCTGCTCAGCCCCAAGAAGACGCCGCGGCGCTTCATCAGCACGGCGGAAGAGGTAAAGAGAGAGGCCAAGAGCTTCAGCTCTGGGCTTCGAGTTGTGCTCAATTAGATCGTGGCTGAGGGGTGAACTCTTGAGGGTCTCTGGATGTGCTTGCACCAGTCAAATTTCCACTTCCACGTGTGCCTCCGCAGTGTGCGTGGTGTCGCTGTTTGAATCGTGTTGGCTAGAGGGCTCTGCTTGTTTCCCTGCAGACTGTTCGAGAGGAAGAGCGAGAGATCTACAGGCAGTTGCTTCAGATGGTGACGGGAAAACAATTCTCCACGTCCAAGCCTTCTTCACTGTTCCCCTTCCACCTGTGAGTATGTAAAAGGCTCTTCCCCAGCATGTGTCATCGCGTGGATTCTGCGGGAACTTACTTTTTCCCGTTCCTAGGTCCAGGTGTTCAAATTCCAGTAAAACCGTAGTGAAAGAAACTCCCAGCAAGAACTCGAAGCTGTTTGAAGCTCCCAGCATCGCACCAGCCAGTTCCTCAACCAGCATTCTTGGAGCACCGGAGCAGCCGTCACACAAAGCTCCGCTCTACTCCCCACCCAGCTATTCCTCCAGTATCTTTGAGTCCCCGAACTCCACTGCCCAGCAGCACCAAGAAAATGTACCAGCATCTAGCACGCAGTCTGAAGGTAAAAACTGACAACAGCAAACGAGCAATCAAAAAAAAAAAAAAGGCAAAATCACTTTTTTTTCCCTCCCTCTCTGTGTTTGGGCTTCTGCAGCAGTTGGGGAAGGCGGTAGTGATTGTGGGGATACCAACGTTCCTTAAATCTTTTTCTCTTTAGGGTCAGACTCTGTCATTTTGCTCAAGGTCAAGGATTCCAGAACCCCAGCCCCAAGGTAAGAGGCTGGAGATGGCATCCGGAGGAAGCAGGGGGGGGAATTCACTCCAAATTTTTTGGTTTCACTGAGAGGTGAGATTGCAGAGTAGAAAGAAGGTGACTAGATGTTTTACCAAGACAGAGCAGTTTGCCATAGACAGAGGAACTGTAGGGTGATGCCTTAACCTCCTTCTGGAGACCTGGTTGCAAATCACTGTCAGATCTGTCTGTAGCTCTTATCACTCTTGGAACAAGGATATCCTGCGATATTACAAATCAGTTTTCAGGTAATTGCTTTCCATATACAGGAGAACACTTACACGTGTCCTTCTCCCCCTTTCTAGCCCCCCGTTCTTCCAGGCAGAACTGTGGATCAAAGAATTGTAAGTAGATGTTTTCTGCTTTGTTTTCCTGTCGTGAGTGTGGACGTGTAGAAATCAATACCGATTTGCTCACATAAACTCTGCTTCTCAGGACTAGTGTCTATGATTCACGAGCTCGGGAGAGGTGGCGGCAAATTGAAGAACAGAAGGCACTGGCCCTACAGCTGCAGAGCCAGGTAAAAAAACAGTTACTGAATAAACAGCCTGAGTCAGAATGTCAAAGCACGGAGCAGAAGGCAGATTGGGAATAGAAAAATGGCAAAAATCTGCTCCTGCAGCTCTGGTGTCTTCGTTGCTTCTCCTTGCCGTGGCAAGGCTCTCGGTAGTCCTGTGGCCAGGCTAAATGCTGCCGTAGCTTCCTCACAAGCCCCAGAGAGGTGGCTCCCTTGGGTGCTGTCTAATCTGAAGGTTTCTTCCGCAGCGGCTGCAGGAACACTCGGTGCAGGATCTGGTGGATTTGAATCTTCGAGTACCCCTTGAGAAGGAAATCCCCGTCACTGTGGTCCCAGAAGAGAAAGAGGATGCGAAATCAGCTGATGGCGAAGAGGAATTCCCTGAAATCACCGAGGTAAATCTGCAGGGGTCTGGCGGACGGAATCAGACACTTGTGTGTGTAACAGTTGTGAATACAAATGCCATTTCTTGAGGTCTGTGCGTAGGCACAGATGGCTGTTCCCTTTTCTTGTGTGTTTTGTTAGCCAGTTTATGAGGAGCAAAGAGCAAATGTGGGTTTGCGTGTAGCCTTTGTGATGGGAAGAGCAGGAGTTCTCCCTTCCAATGCTGTTTGTGTCCTCCCTGTAGGAAATGGAGAAGGAAATCAAGAATGTGTTCCGAGGAGGGAACCAGGACGAGGTCCTCAGCGAAGCTTTTCGGTTAACAATCACTCGGAAGGACATTCAGACCCTCAATAATCTGAACTGGCTCAACGACGAGGTGAGGAGCCTGTCCTGTGCCATCGAGGCGTTGTCCTTTGGCAATTACAAGTAGGTTCAAGAGAGCAAATGTCTGCCTCCTCCTTGCCTGAGGAAGTCAGAGCAGGACACGTGGGCTGTGCTTCACGCTCTGGAGTTATTGATCTGTGGAGGAAATCCCTGTGTAGAACAGGCACTTGAAAAAATAATATTGGGATGCATGGGACTGCCAGTGGATGTGATCAGGGGATAAAATGTAAATCTTAGTGTTGGGGTCTGTGCACTTAAATATTTCTGGATTTTTTGTAGGTTTCAGGGCTTTTGAGCTATTGTAAATCCCCCAGAGACAGGTCTGCAGAGCGAGGGTGGAGGCAAAAGTCATTTCTTATCTACTCTTGCTTTTTCTTTCCCAGATAATTAACTTCTACATGAATTTGCTGATGGAGCGGAGCAAAGAAAAGGGCTTGCCGACAGTTCACGCGTTCAATACTTTCTTCTTTACCAAATTAAAAACAGCGGGGTACCAAGCCGTGAAAAGGTGGACTAAGAAAGTAGATATCTTCTCCGTGGATCTCCTCCTGGTGCCTATTCATCTGGGAGTGCACTGGTGCCTCGCAGTGAGTGCTTTTGTTATTCCTGACAGCCCGTAGCTGGAGCAGACCGTCCTATAAACTCACCTGTGATTGAATCAAAAATGTCCTGGCTCTTGAGAGAGGCAGTTGTCAGGTGTTTGTGCGTGGGGGGAGAAATGCACGTTGGTGGCTAAAAGCAAGATCTGAAGCGGGTGAAAAGCTAGCTGTAGCATTCTGGTGTCTTTTAGTCTTTAAACAGTCTTAGAAAAAAAAAAAACAGATAACTGTGAAGTTCACGTTAGGCTAGCTTATTCTCTGGAGAAAGATCTCATTTCCACATTCCCACAAGCTCACCTTTAGAGACGCTGCCACGGGATCGTTTCGGAAAGATTCAGGCGAATGATACCGCGCGGCTTTCTCTCCACCTCCTGCGTCCCTTCTCCTGGCCCCTGAGCAGGACCAGATCCTGCGTGGCCTTTCAGCCCGCTCTGGTTCAGCCCTGGGAGCGTTGGTGAGCTGCCCAGCGAGGCAGAGAGGTGGGCGAGGATGTGAAAAGGGAGCGAGGGGCCCCAAAGAACAGCCCAGGGTGCAGACGTCAGGTGGAGCAAAGCCTGCTGTAAACGTATCCCTGGGTCTGTGGCTTTAACAATGCAGATAACGGCGCTCTTGTGTTTCACCGGGGTGCTCTGAGGAGAGCCTGATTTAGAGATCGGAGTGCTTAAATAACACGGCAGCAAGGGAGGGGAGTTTGGGAGGGCTGTGGTGTGCCAAGGGAGGTCGAAGCCCTCAGCAATCTCTTGCTGCTGTGAAATGGTCTGAAAAGCCTGCCTTTTAGCAAGGCTGAGCTTGGCAGAGCGTGCGTCCGGGCGAGGAGACGAGCTCCTTGTCTCCTGCCTCCCTAACGAATCTCTCTTTGTGTAGGTCGTAGACTTCAGGAAGAAAACCATCACCTACTATGACTCCATGGGTGGAATAAACAGCGAAGCCTGCAGGATCCTGTTGTGAGTAACGCTTGTTTGAGCTGTGCCCGTTCAAAAATCAGATGGCTTCTTGCTCTGCTCTGGTCGCAAAGCGACAACCCTGCGGCGGGAACAGCCCGGCCCTGAGAAGGGCAGTCAGGGGAACATCCTGGCTTTGTTTCACCACCCACTGCTCACACAGTGCAAATTTGGTCTGCAGGAGAGTCCTGTACAGCCTCCTCCTCCCAGAGGATCCTGTAGTGAGGCTGGTGTTACCTTCGTAGGTATAAGCAGGTTTCAGACCCGCTCTGTTAAGGACTTTGAGCTTTCCCAGTCTTCTTGGGCATCATCTTTGGAAGGAAAGCAGCCTCTCAGACCCTGAGGACCAGGGGTCCCTTGCTTGTCCTGCAGCTGCTTGGAGGAGCGGCGTCTCCTGGCCACGAAGGCTTTTCCTGCTTGTGGCGAGGAACAGGAGGAGTTTCCGGAGAGCGTGGGGGCACCCACAGAGTGCAGGAGAGTCGCATCAGGACGTGGATGAAGCTTTGCCCAGGTCTCTTCATACTGAGCTCCACCAGGACTTCGCAGGGCACACAGAGCCTCCAAAGGGAGCTGGTGAAAGCCGTTCTTCCTGGGCTCAAGCCGCAGAGAAGTTTTGCTTTCACCCTCCCGAGCAGTGCTGTGGGAGTGGAGCTGTCCGCAGGCCCTCCCCACCTCACGTCGAAGAGAGGAGCGCGCCTGCCTCGTCTAGAACCGGCCAGCTTGACGCTCTCTTGTCCCACGTTCGGAAGGAGCTCCTGGAATGCGATAAAAACGAGCCCCTTCTCCCAGGGGAGGAGGAGGAAACGCCTCTTCCCGAAGGCTCCTCGTCACGTAGGGCCGATACCGATCGGATTCCAGAGCGACTTAACGAGACGCAGTCGCGAGCCCACGTTGCTGACCCCGGGGTCGTCCTTCGGTTCTGTTTCTCGTCTCGGCTTTGCTCCGGCGCTGACTTTGGGAACCTGATCCCGAGCCTCGTGGCGCGAGGCTGAGGCTGTCGGCCACGGTGCCACTCATGCAGTCGAGGAATGTTAACGATGATGAAGGCAGACAGGAGACAAATGCCGCTTAATCGTTTCCAGTCTGCTTAGCGCCTTTTCCAGTTCAGGTGCTCTGTGCATGCTGGGCTGATTTAAATAACTGCTAAAGGAGCCGTTTCCCCTTTTCCCCGGTGCTGTGGTGTAGGTTTAAAGGGAGGAAACGGAGAGGAAATGCGTGACATCTTTAGAAACGGCTCAGAGCCTGTCTCAGCTTCGCTGCGTTGCTTGTGCTGCCTCTGTGTGCAAAGTTCCTCTGAGGATGGTGTGAGCAGAGCTGGCCTGCCTTGGGGCAGGGATGGTCTGGGTGAAATCGGCTCCTTTCAGCCTGAATTTCTGTGGTTCCGAGGAAGAAAGCAGGGACGTCTGGTGAAGTGAAGCACCTGGGAGGTGAGCGGGGGACCCAGGAGTCCCGTCTGTAGTTCATTGAGGGGTCTGGGATGAGAAAGCAGGTCCCCAGGTTGGTTGTAGAGAGCACCAGAGGACACAAGGTGCAGGATGAGTGGTAGAGACCCGGGATTTCAGGTCACTGTTGCCCTGGACGTAATTGTTTTCCCTCTGTTTCCTTTTAGGAGGCTTTTATTGGTTGAATGCAGTGGGAGGATCACACCGGGAAGAAGGGACGGAGGTCCTATTCATGGTTAGTGACCCTTTCATGCTTTCAATCTTTAGAGCTTCCTAAAGGTGGTGAGTGTCTGTAATTAGCCCACATCTTACGAGGAGGGAATCTGATGAAATACAACGGCCGTTGGGCGTGACAGGGACCGCAGATGTTTGTAGGCTGGTAGCTGGCCTGGCTGCTGCGCTTTATTTAGTGTCTGGGCTTTCACACGGCTCGGTTGGGAGACCTGGAGAGGGTTTTGAGAAAATTGGTCCTGCTTTGTGGGGGTTTCTCCTTGGGAACGTGGTGCTCGGCATCCCGGCTCCGCTGGGTGTCTGTTCTGGAGCAGACGTAAACCTGTCACAGTTTGCTAAAAGCTTGGTTTTGGTGTACCAGGGCTGGAGGAAGGCTTAGGGGATGGGTGCACAACGCTGATGGTGCCTGTGAAATCTTATCTGCTGCTCGCAGCAGCCCTCCAAGTGCTTACCTTCACATGCCCTTTGCTTCAAGGCTCTCAGGCATTTAGCAGTGTGCTGTTGATTTCAACAGTTCCTCGAGGCACCTGCTCAGGTTTTTGTGTGTGTAAGCTGCGGAGGGCAAAAATCCATTTCCAGATTTAGGAAAATGAGATTTAAAAGCCCTCAGTGTTTGATGGGGGGTGTCAGGCATGTGGGTTTCTGATTTGGCAAGTAATCATGTTTAAAACCGTGTCAAACTTCTCTTCTTGAGGTCCTGACAAAGTTCGCCTGGCACAATTAAGTTCCACCTCCTGAAGCTGTCTCGCGGTTGGAAGTCAAGGCATTTTTTTTCCTGTTTCTCCTTAAAAAAATCATTCAGCTTGTCACCTAGGCAGGGCCAGCGCGGTATTTCTCACACCGTGCACGTGGTGCTCGCTGATCTGTGTGCCTGCTGGATTGCTGGAGATTGCTCCTGGTCACCACTGGCGTGAGCTGTGCCTAGCGAGTTCTTTCCTTGCTCTTCTAGAGAACTCAAAGTCCTGGCTGCTGCGTGCCTGTCAGCGTTGGAGCTGTGGCTTGCGACAGCTGCAGGTAAAGCTGCAGATGCTGAAGCTCAGCTCATGTTTGAACCTCACAGGTTTCTTCCCGCTGCCAGACAGGGTCTAGTGCTTGCACCCACCCCTGCTCTGTGTGCACAGAGCTGCAGCGTTGCGTGGTGGCTCATCCCTGTTCCTTTTACAAAGCATCCCTCTATTTATCCACACAGCTTTGCTCTCTGTCTGCCACCTGCAAGCGGAGCAGGCCATGCTGCACTGCTCCTTTTTCAGCTGGGAACTCGAGTGGGTTCTGTGGCAGGCAGTAATTGCCAGTCTTTTTGTTCGTGGCTGCTGAAACGAGGCTGTTAATTAATTACTATTTGCACCGTGCTCGTATCGCGGTGCGGACAGTCAGCTCAGCCTTCGTTTGGACGAGTTGTGAGGAGTTTCTCCTCCATCCGTTAGTTTTTTTTTTTTGGAGAGGAGATGCGGGGACATCTCGCTCTCAATGGAAGTTGCTCTGTTGTGGGATTTGCCCCCCGCTGAGGTTGTCTTGTCCAAGCTGCAGCGGAGTCAAAGCAGCCGAGCAGGGAGCTTCCTGAGAGCAATTACAGCAGCTGCTGGCAGCCAGCAGCCCCTGTGCTGGGAAACTGGGCTGGGAGCGTGTGTCCGGCTAATGAAGGCTGATAGAAAACGCTTGTCTGGACCCGATCTGGTCTCGGGGGATTGCCAGAAGGGAGGCTCCCTTCCTCGGCACTTTAACACCCAGCAAAGCCTATTTCTGGCTGTTTCCTAGAGATGCGATCACTGGAAAGGGGCTGGCTCCGTGTTCGGAGCCTGCTGCGTGGTTCTGCTGCCGTTTCTTGCGCGTCGTTCAGCAGCCCCGGGGTGTTTGGGGTCCGCAGCCCAGGAGAGTCGGGGTCGCTGAGCAGACAGCAGCCCCCTGACCCTCGAGGACCTGCACGTTTCACAGCAGTGGCGTTAAATTTGGCAGGGGCCTGTCCCTGGGTGCTTCAAGTCTTCAGAGGTCACTGTCCTCCGTCGCCCAGGTCTGGGGGAGCTTTTCTCTGCCTTGCCTGAAGTTTTCTTGATTCCTTGTGCTTATTTGGAGTTGCGATGCCGAATATCCCCTCAGAGGCACTGGGGCAGCACCGCGCATCTTCTGGGCTTGTCTGCAGGTCACTTCGCCCCCTTCTCCCATCTCTTTCTGGAGTTTACCAATGGCAAGATGCTTTTGAGCCAAGCCTTTGTGGATCAGATTGCTGGGACATGGCACGTCTCCACGCGCTGCCGGCCAAACCCGCCTCTTGCCATGCCAGGTGCTCTCTTGACCCTTCCGCTCGAGCCAGCAGCATCTAATCCTCTGCTTCTCCTTTCCAAGCTGTCTGATTGCAGCCACAGCAGCGAGAAGAGTCCTCAAACTGTTCCGAGAAGATGCCAGACACGAAGGAGATGGTTTCTGTAGATCTTCTTGGTCCTTTTGGTAACCGAGATGAACGGAGGGTGTCTGCAGAGCTGAACGTCGCCTACTGGCAGCAGCAGCCGGTGCTGGGGGCTCCATTATGGCCCCGAGGAACATCCTGAGCCCATCAACGGGGTCTCCTTGGGCTCCCTCAAGCCAAACTTTGTGTCAGTGCCCCTCTTGAGCCCCCCTTTCCATACTTCCCAGTAAGGGAAATGGTTTAAGGCGTTCATATCCGCAAGGGATGAAGCATGGCAGTTACCTGGGTGCGCTTTGTGCGTTGTCTTGGAGAGTTTCTAAATGTCTTCAGAGAGGCAGAGCTCTTAGCCCAGAGGCGTTTGAGGAAAAACAAAACCACACTGCTTCTGTTCTTCCAGGGGGCGTCATTTAGGCCAATCTGGTGGCAGCTTCTTTGGGCAGAGGAGATGGAGCAGTACCCACGAGCTTTCCTTGTTCTCCAGTTCTAGGAGCAGGAATGGGGCTGGCAGTGGGGCTGCTCTTCCTCTGCTGAAGGCTTTCAGAGGGCATTTGACATCCCCCCGACACAGCTGGCTGCTCCTGCTTGTGTTCCCTGCTCGAGTCACGTCCTGTCAAACCATCTCAGAGCTGGCTGCGGTGTGGCTTTGCTCGTGGCTACCTCCCCTCTTCCCCCATTCTTGGACATTACCGGAGAAGATCGGGGCCACTGGGCTCACCTTCCCCACTTTGCCTCTCCTCAAAAGCGCTCTCAATCTCTCCTGCCATGGTAGGGAAGACTCGGGTCAGTACTGGAAGGGAAACCCAGGTGAAGAGCTCTGGGAGAAGATCTGCCAGCGTGTCGGACCTGCCGCCAGCCTGCGGAGGAGTTCCACGATGTGTTTTTGGTGCCCTACACACAGGGCGACTGTGTGGGAGCTGCTGGGATGCTGACACGTTTGCTGCTGTCTATGTTTATGCTAAATAAGCTCCTCAAAAGACAAGAGGCATCGATTCACAGGCTGCTGTCGGAGGCTGTCTCGGGCATCTCCTCTCGAGTACAGCGCTCCCTTGGCTGGAGTTTGAGGCAGTCCGAGCTTTTCTCTGCTGTGAGTCACTCTCTGATGAATTAGATTTGTGCTCGCTGGTTTGTTTGTGGTATTGACTCTCTGCTTGGCAGGTACTTATTTTGGATGGGTTTTTAGGTTCTGCTTGGTCCTTCTTTTGGCTGCCTCAAAGCCTGGGTCTATAGAGCCCTTTTTAAAATGGCCAGTACCGAGAAGAAAATATTGGACTTCCATTTTGCATTAATTCTGCAAACATGGCAGAGGATACTTTAGGTAAACTGACATATAGTACTGGCTGGCTTTCCCTGTTCCTCTAAGTAAGCCTTTTTGTTCTCTCGTTCCTACAGGCAATACTTAAAACAGGAAAGCCTTGACAAGAAAAGGAAAGAATTCGACACTAATGGCTGGTCGCTGCTGAGCAAGAAGAGTCAGGTGGGTTTGCACAGTCTGAGGTGTGGAGAAGGGGTCTGGCTTGGTCCTTGCTTTTGTTCCTGGCCTGGATGCACCTTTCCTGGCTGGTTTTTCTGGTGGCCGTGTTCTCGTGGTAACTCTAGGGGGTGAGCAAATCACAGGGCTTCTGTGGCAGGCTGGAGTTCCCATCCAGCCCTGCGTGGAAGCAGGGAGGGAGGCCAGGGGGTGCCACAGTGCCACCTCGAGCCCTGCTGCACGAGGCTTGCCCTCAGCTCCCCTTACTCGTGTGGGCATTCACCCACCCACGCTTCGTTAGGGCTCATCTGGGAGAGGCTCCTCGCTTCTCCGAGCTGATACCTGGGGTCTGTCTCCCTCGGGGAATGACGCCTGGGTTTGTGTCCTCTTGTTGAAGGAGATCCCACAGCAGATGAACGGCAGCGACTGCGGGATGTTTGCCTGCAAATACGCCGACTGCATTACCAAAGACAAGCCCATCAACTTCACGCAGGTAAACCCCACCCCGCTGTGCTCCTCGTGCTCAGGGGAGAGGCACGGGTTTGGGACACTTGTGCACCTTCTCGTTCTTCCAAGTGCCCTTTGCTCCCTTCTCCATTGGTTAAAGGCTCCTCTGCACGGATCGTGATGACTTTCCTTGGAGTCGAGCTGACACAAGGCATTGGGGCAGTTCTTTATACCATGCAAAATTCCTCAGAAGCCTTCCTCAGGCCTTCTGTTACGCTGAAACGCATGGGGCACGTCACCCATGGGGCTGGTGATAGCTCACAAACCCCTAACAGGACCCAGTCATAGTTGCAGTGAAAGTAGGGCACTGTGGCCTGAATCCAAAGAAATTTTGAGGTTACCTGACGTTGTCAGCCTCCTTGTGGTATCCCAGGCGTGATTATTTTATTATTTTGCTTAGAGAATGTCATCAAAGTTGTTACCTAAATCCCATCTTGTTCACTGTGCTGTTTTAAATAATCTGAAAGTAAACTTGCCCCCAGAAAGGCTGCACCCAGGAGAGTGCCCGTTAGACGTGTGGTCCTGTAGGGCTGATGTGCCTTTTCTTTTCTTTTCTCTCTTTTCCCCCCCAAAAAGCAACATATGCCCTATTTCCGAAAGCGAATGGCCTGGGAGATCCTGCACCGCAAGCTGCTATGATGACGCTGTGCCGAAAGCTGCTTCCCTATGAGATTGTATCAGAAGTGCCCAAATTTGCCCAGCTCAGCAGTTTTGAGCCATGGCAGCGTGGATCTGCCCAGGGCTTCAGTCAAAGAAACAGCAAACGAACTCTTGTATGATATTTTTGATAAAACACCATTCACGGACCAATGCGCAATAGAAATGCTCAGAAGCACACTTGCCTTTTTATTTTATTTTTTTTGTATTTCCGAGACCTATTTTTACAAGCAATTTCAGGTGCTGAGACTTGAGGGGGCAGCTTTGGCCACTGGAGGAACTTTTTTCTAAATTTTTTTCTGCTTTTTCAGCCCTTTGCGGCCAGCTTTGTGCCGATGACGGCACAACTCTCGGGGTGGGGGATTGCAGGGGAGGAGAAAGCACTTAGGTGGTTCTGGATGCTCTGCTCTGCACCGAGGGGGCTTGTAAGTGGGTTGGGGGTGGGCAAAAATGTGCTTGAGGGTGGATGTTGGGAGGGTTTGCCCACAGAGGCGGCCCTGCTTGAACACCAGCACGGATATCCCGCAGAGGGCTGGGCCAGCCGTCACTGGGAGGAAGCGGGAAGTGGGACTCGACTCCTTTCCACTGGTCAGAGTGGTTTTTGCTTTGTCCTTTCCTGCATCACCTCCCCTCCGTCCCCAAAGCCAGCATTTCCTCGCCCACCCCAACCTCTGCCTGTTGACACCTCCAGAGGTTACAGCCCAGCTGCCCCAGGAGCCGGGCTGGGGGCATCCTCCAGGAGCTGGGGGGTCTCCGGGGGGGAAACTTTGGTCCCGTTTTTGCGGAGCTGTTTTTTCCCCCCGAGGAATTTATCTCCCGGTTCTTTAGCATCAAGTGTTTACGGAAATTCAGGTACAAGTTTGACTTACTGTAGAGTAGAGCCAACGTTGAATTGTTCTGTATATATTTCCAAGCGTTTTCCAGAGCGACAGAGAACAAAGTCTGCGTTTTTTCCGCCCTGGCTTCGCCTCCTCGCAGGAGCTGGGGCCGCGGCTTCTTGCCACCTTTGTCCTTGTGCGGACAGCCCCAGCTGAGCAGGATGAATCGCTCCTCTCTCCGTGATATTTTGCACATGTTTTGCCTGGGGGCTGAATGCTGACACAAGGTCAAAGGTTGCATCAAAGGCAGGCAGCGAGTTGAGAAATGCTTCCAAAGGTATCTGAGTACGTTCGGCGTGCGCCTCTCGGGAGCCTCGAGGATGAGGGATCTTCATCGCTGTCAGCTGGGGGGAGAAGTAAAATATTCAGAAGCACTTAACCCCTTCCGCAGTTGGGATCTGGGGGCCCTTGAGGCTTCTGAACATTTTACCCTGGGCGCCTGAATCCTCTGGGCTCACGTGGGGCTTTGCTCCTGCTTTCAATTCTTTTAATTTATTCTCAAGTGCGATGTGGGAGGAAGCGGCGAGTGTTTGAGAGGCTTCCCCAGCAGCTGACCCTGGTTCTGTTCTCTCGTGTACATAACCTTTTTAAGTATAAGTAAAGAATTAAATAATGTCCACTTTTGTATTTTTGTCTCCAGATAGGGAGTGACATTTTATACATTTTCTGTACCTGTAAGCAGTAGTTTTGTACAAAAGTTCTCCCTTCTAGCCCTTGCCCCTGCCGCGTTGTGTTCTTTGTAGGCTGGTTTGTATCCTTCCCTCTCCTTCCTCTCCCCTCTGTGTGTTTTATACTGAGTTCATTTACTACCTTTTTCTATCTTTTACTGCAAGTAAAGATCTGAGGAAAAAAAAAAAAAAAGCAGACTGCTATCTTTTCTTTTCTCGGGGTGCGTGTAATGATTCCTTGTGAAATAAAACTAGCTGTGAACCGTAGCCCTGCTAGCACCAGGAGCAGGAGTCTTTGTTAGCATCCCAGGCTTGCTCGGGGACGGCTGCCTTGCATAATTCCCCCTCTAGTTAAAATAAATCACTCTCAGCAGGCTCAGGCTCTCCGAAGACAGAGGAGGTTCAGTGCTCGTGGTTCTCACCTAACCCAACGTGACGGGGAGGAAACAGCCGGCGCTTTCTCTTCCTTAACGCTGCTGCGAGCGCTAAAAAGCCTTTGCAGCCCCAGGGTGGGCGCCCTCGCCTTTGGGTTTGGGGCTGGGGGCCTCAGCGCCATTCCCAGGCTCATTCCCAGGCTGGGGGCTGTGTCCCTTCCCTGCTATCAGCTGGACTCAGCCCCCCTGAGCAGCAGTTTGCGGCCGCAGCAGCCCCTCGCCACGTCCCTGCGCTGAGCTCAAGGCGCCCCTTGTTTTCCTTGGCTCCCTGCTTCCAAAAAAGCCAGGGAGAAAAGGGCCCCATCAAAGGTGGCTTGTGCCTTGCGTGTGCCCCTAACCTACAGGGGCTCGCACAGGGCTCCCAGCCCTCTGCGGCCACCAAAAATGCATTCAGTATTTATCCCTGCCCTTCTCCCTGGCTTATTAATAGAATAAATCACCTTGCCCAGCCCGCCTGTCCCAGTCTGGGGATTTTCAGGTCATATTGACTTTTTTCCTCCTTCCTGTATCCTTATTCCTAGACATGAGCGAGATTTCTGCCCGATGCTTCCAAAGAGCCGGTTGTCAGCCTCTCTGACATTCCTCCCAAACACACGCGTGGCTTCTGTAAATACCCCCGGCGCTGCCTCCCCCCAGGAGCCTCAATGCCTCATTCATCCGCCCGCCGAGCTGTGCCTCGAAGGTGGCCAAGCTCGCGTCGCACCGAGCAGGGGGCTCCTCGCAGGGCCTCCGAGATGGGGGCGAGGAGGAGCTGGCGCTTCCCCCGTCCGCTTCTCGCTGCGGGGTGGGACGTCCCCAACCCCGTTTCTGCGTGAAATCGCACCAAAACGGGGGCCGAAACCCTCCCTCTCTTCGCACCGGCCTGCAGATGCGGTGCCGGTTGCTAAAAGGGTCGGCTTTGTTCCTTTCCTCCCACACCACCGTGCCCGGGGAGCCTTCCCCACCCGCTCCTCCGGCCCCGGGCTCCGCTCCTGGCTGCCGGGGGGAGGCCGGGACACCGAGAGCCAGGCACCGGTGGCTCCCGGTTCCCCCCCCGTGCTAGGCCGCAGCCGGGCCAGGCCTGGAGCGGGTGGGTGAAAATGGGTGGAAAATGGCCCAGACACCGGGAGGCCTCCGGGCCCCACTGGGAGGTGGGGACGGGAGCTGCCTGCAGGAGAGATGTGCGGTGTGGCTGGTGGATGCCCTGTGGCCCGAGGGTCTTCGCAGCCCCACAAGGTTCTCATCCACCAGCCCTGAGCTCCAAGAAGTCCTCCAGTGTGTGCCTCCATCACTGGGACACCTCAGTGTGCCGTGGGGACACCTCAATGTGTCATGGGGACACTTCAGTGTGCCATGGGGACACCTCAGTGCACTGTGGGGACACAACAATGAGCCATGGGGACACCTCAACGCACTGTGGGGACACCTCAGTGTGCTATGGGGACACTTCAATGTGTCATGGGGACACCTCAGTTCTCTGTGGGGACACATCAATATGTCATGGGGACACCTCAGTGTGCCATGGGGATGCCACATCACACCAGGGGAGCGCTTCAACACACCATGGGGACCCCACATCACACCGTGGGGATCCCACAACTCATCACAGGGACACCACAATGCATCACGAGGACGCTACAATGCACCATAGGGCCCCCATAACACACCATAGGGCCCCCATAGCACATCATGAGGACCCCACAATGCATTACAAGGACCCCACAATACATCATGGGAACCCTACGATGCACCATAGGGCCCCCATAACACACCATGGGGACCCCACAACGCATCACCCCAACCCTGCTGGCCACGCAGGGAGGTGCCGACGCGGTGTCATCTCCCACCACCTCCTCATCCCGCAGCTCCCCATCACCTATGGGGTGGCCGCTCCTTCCCCTATAGCTTCGTTTCCGCCGACAGCACGGCTGACGGGGCCGCGGCGTTAATTAAAAAGAAGCCGTCCCAGACAGAAATGCCCTTTGTAGGCTTGCAGCGCACGGCTGCGTGTTGCGATTGGCATCCGTATTGTTGGGTAAACTTTGTCGGGAACATCGGCCTTTCCGGGTTGCTTCCCGGTGCTCCGGCTCGGCCCCAGATTTATGGCGGCTGCGGACACAGCTGCCCTTGTGCCGGGGGGCTGGGGGGGCCGGGGGAGGGCGAGCAGCCCCGGCCCCAACAGGGGGAGCCCCGAGAAGGGCAGGGGAGGGGTCCCCATCCGAGCTCAGGGTCTAACGATGGGGTAAGGGGGCTTGATTCGTGGCATTTAGGGACCGGGGGGTGGTCAAGGACAGCATCCC
This sequence comes from Mergus octosetaceus, assembly GCA_036873955.1. Taxonomy (NCBI): domain Eukaryota; kingdom Metazoa; phylum Chordata; class Aves; order Anseriformes; family Anatidae; genus Mergus; species Mergus octosetaceus. The sequence goes on along the minus strand of CM072301.1, from coordinate 13,576,636 downwards.
ACCTGTACCCCACACCCCATCCTGTCCTCAGGGCAAAGAGCAGCGGTGACATTTGGGGACACCACAGACACCCTGAGACCCTGGGGAGGAACCCTTGGGGCTGGACACCCCCAAACCCACCCACCCACCGAGGGGGGGGGTTGAAAAGGGAGTTTTTGCGGGGGTGGGGGGTGGAGAACGGGACAGACGGATGGGTGGAGGGATGGACACACGTGCGGTGACTCAGTTTCCCCTCCTGCCCCCCCCAGCTGCCGATGGAGGGGGAGGTGACAATACCTCTAGATGTCACTCTCCCCCCGCAAATGCCACCTCTGCTTTACCCCTCCCTCAAAAAAAAAAAAAATCAGGCAATTCATGCTCATGTTTAATGTGGGGGGGAGGACACCCTAATGGCAGCCCCCCCCCCCAAAAAAAAAAAAACAGCCGCAGAGCGGGCGGGGGGGCTGCACACTCCACGACACTCCTGATCGTAATTTCTGCTAACGACGCGTCCCCCCCCCAGGGTCCCTCACTAATCCCTCGGCCCCCGCTGCTCATTAGGCCCCACGACCCCGCTGCTTGGGGTTTTGCCATCCAGAAAAAGCCCCCGAAAAACCCCAAACCACCCATCCACGGCCTCATCCCATTGCACGGCCACCCTGGGGTGCCGTGGCCCCGAGCCCTTTCTCCGTTCAAGCCCCGGGACCCTCGAAAAAAAAAAAAAAAAAAAAAAAAAAGAAAGAAAAAAAGCTGCTTTTAGGTTTTTTTTCATTATTATTATTTTTTTTTCCTTTTTTTTTTTTCCGGCATCCTCCGGCCGGGGCCGGGGACACAGAGGGTGGCTTTGTGCAGGCTGGAGGACGCCGCGGGGCAGCGCTTCGGGCTGCGCCCTGGCTGCTTTCCACCGTAAATAGGTGGCCTTTTGGGGGGGCGGCGTTTCAAAGGGGGCTGAATCGCTCCCTATGCAGGGAAAAAATTGAAAAAAAAAGGAAAAAAATCCCCAAAATATCCTCCTGGTTTTCAAGGAGCCCAGAGTGCGACGGTGCCGTGCTGGGAACGGGGCGCGCTGCAGTGGCTGGACCTGGACACCCGTCCCCGTCCCCCCCGTGTGGATTTGGGGTGCCGGGGGTGTTTTTTGGGGGACCACCTGCAACGCTTTGCGTTTTGGGATCGGAGGAGGCGTTGCGATGCTCAGGATGCAGGATGGGATTTATAGCTCCTGTAATTCACCTTTTTCTGCCTTTTTTGAAGGGACCCCCCAGCCTGGGAGAGGGACGGCGGTGGCAGGGTTGTCCCCATCCAGGTGACACCACTGGGAGGGGACGGGGTCTTGGTGACATGCGAAAGACCCCCCCGCTTTGAATTGTCACCCCCAAAGACAGCACATCGAGGCCACTTCTATCACTTCAACTAACCAAAAAAAAAAAAAAAAAAAGTCACACTTTTTGCACAACCTGTCCCAAACAGGAGGGATTTTACCCCAAATCTACAAGTCAGCAGTTAAAAGGGGGTGGGTGAGGATTTATCCAGCCCCCCCACACGACACCTCCAAACCTCCCCAGCCCCGCAAACGCTGCCGGCCTCCCTCCAGCCCTCATTAATTTGGGATAATCGCCGCTCTCATTAGTGGGGCGTGCGCCTGCCAGTGCCGCCCGACCCCGCCGCGCTCCCTGGCACCGGCGCCCACGGCTTTGTTTCGTTTTTTTCCTGATTTTTTTCTTTTTTTTCTGGTGGGCTGGGGTGTGGGGGGGGTGCTGTTAACAGATTTTTCTGCAGGGAGGCTCAGCTCTGGAGCAGGGTCCAGCCTTCATCCCTACGAGACACCTGAGAAGCCACCACCAAACCCATGCATGGGCTATGCTGGAGGCGTCCCCAGCCGTGGGGATTCTCTGGAGGCTACTACGAGGTTGTGCCCACACGGTGCTGTTTTGCTCCTCTTTGTTGTTTTTTTTTTTGGGGGGGTGAAGGGCCGTGATCTGGGGAGCCCCGTCCCGAAATAAACCCTTCTGGAATCCAGTTCGATGTATTGATAATGGCACGGTTTGGGGCAAGATTCCTGCCAGGAAAAACACGTTGGGGTCCCCCCCATTTCGGCACCGAGCTCCGGCACCCCGCAGCACCCCCTTCCCCGTGCCTCATGGGAGAGAGAAACCAGCCTGGAGGGGTGTGCAAGGGGGACTTTTCCCCAAAATCGCCCCGATTTGCTCCAAAAAACCTCCCCCTGCCGCAGCGGCCGGGGGCGGCTGTGGGCGGCGAGTGGGCCGAGGCTGGCGTCTGCTGTGGTTCAAAGGAGCTCTTTGTGCATCGCCACCTTCCCAAAGAGCCGCCTGTTCCCCACCACCTCCGACGGAGGAGGAGGAGGAGGACGAGGAGGAGGAGGAGGAAGAGGCCGGGCAGGGGGCTGAGCGAAGGCTGGAGTTATTTGACATCATCTCACAAAAATGCCGGCGTCTTCCCCCGGCCCCGGGGCCCCCTTCCCACCTTTCCGCCGCGCCACGAGGGGCCGGGGCAGAAGAGCTTTGGATGAGGAGGGGCGAGGAAAGGGGGGGTGGGGGGCAAGGCAAAGAGGACAAAGGGGCTGTGTGCGACGCGATGCGGGGGGAAAAAAAATAAGGGAAAAAAAAAATGGGGGAAAAAAATCCCTTTTTGAGTCTTTAACGCTTCCCGCGTGCGGCTCTGGGATCAGCTGGGAAAGGAGCTGGGGCCGGATTCCCAGCCGGCGATGCAAAGCGGCATGGATGTGGCCACGAAGGGGATTTGGGGGGGGGGTTCGGGTGGGATTTTGGGGAGAAATTCCAGCAATTGAGGTGTTTTTGGAGCCCGGCCTTGGAGCTTGCAGGAAGGATGCTGGAGGCATGCGATTCACCCCCTTTGGACCCAAAAACCTCCATGAGGGTCCCGGCGGGGAGGAACTGCAGCAAAGGGGCTGGTTTGGGGCAAATTCTCCCCTAAATGGGGCTGCTCACGGCATGCTGCAGCATTGCATCATCAAGCAGCTTTCGGGGAAGCCGAGCACCCAACAGCTCTCCACTTTTTGGGCTCGCCTCGGTGTATTTGGGAACCGGGAGACACCGGGGAGGGACGGGAGTAATAAAAATAAAATAAAATAGCATCATGCAAAGGAGTGAAATGGCCTTTTTTTGGCCCAAACCCGCACCCTGGGGACGGCGGGGACAAAGCTCCTTTCTGCTCCCCGTTCCCATGCCGGCCGGCCGAGCCAGGGGAAATATTTGGGGGAAGGTCTGAGGTTAATGGGAGCTGCCAGGTTTGACTTGCGCCGCTCGAGGGAGAAAAGTGGATTATTTTTTTTTTTTTTACCCCTGATGAAAAACGCTCTTTTTAAAGGAAAAAAAAAAAAAAAAAAAAAAAAAAAAAAAAAAAAAGGAGCACCGGGGGGGGGGTCACCCCCTCCTTGCCCGTAAAACCAAACAACCAAGCATGTGTTCGGGCTGGCTCACGAGGAAGTCCCTCTATTTTGAGGCTATTTTTACGGATGGCCCCGGGGTGGGGGGGGGGGGGGGGGGGAGTGTATTTTGGGAGGTGTGATGAGCACGGTGAGAAATGGGGAGAAATGAGGCCGAAATGGGACTGAATCGAGGCCAAAATGGGGCCAAAATGGGGCCAAAATTGGGCCAAAATGGGGCTCAGAGGCAGGGCGATGCCCAGCTCCCATCATCCAAGTTTCCCAGGGTTGCTTTTGAGCCCCCCCAATTTCCTTGGGGATGGGGGGTGCTGGAAAGCAGCTGTTTGGCTTTCCCAAGCAGGTTTTGGGGCTGTTTGGGGTGTTTTGAGTCAAAAGGCTCGAGATGGGGCAAGGGGAGGGAGAGGGATGGAAGCGGTTTGTTCCCAAATCACCAAAGTGAGCAAAACGGGGCCAGAAGCTGGTGGCATCGTGGAGGGGACACTTGTCCTGGGTGGTGGCATCAGCTTGGTGACATTCACCACGGCTGGTGGCATCACGCTGGGGACAATCCTTTGGGATGGGGAGAAGGGATGGGATATGGGGATGGGACACGGGGACACCGGACACAGGGACGGGACACGGGGGGACGCAGGACACGGGGATGGGACACAGGGACATGGGACATGGGGACAGGGGTGGGATATGGGGATGGGACACGGGGACAGGACAGCAGCCCCAGCTGCCACCACCACGTCCACCCGGGCAGGTGACACCAGGATGGGGACAACCCGCTGTGCTGGTGGCATCAGGACGGGGGCATCGCCCTGGGTAGCAGCACGAGGATGGGGACAGCCCCAAGCCGAGAGCATCCCCAGCAAGGGGGCTCCTGCGGTGCCGTGCGCTGGTGGCGGTGCCGATGGTGACGATGATGATGGTGATGAAGGTGACGATGGTGACGGTGACAGCGGCGGTGGCAGCGGAGCCCCGGGGCGGGCAGAGTTAAGGCCGCTTTCATTCCTTCCACTCGAATTCCTGAGCTGACTTGGATGCTTCCCTGCACTTCCCGGGCTGATTGCCTTTCCAGAGCCCTCCACTCCCGCAGAAATGGGGAAAAAGCAGCAAATCGCCCCAAGATGGGCGAGCACGGGCTTGATAGGAATGGGGGGGGGGGGGGGGGGGTGGGCAGGAGGACGTGCACGGCTGCGGGTGGGAAAAAAAGGAAAAAGAAAAAGGTTCCGTGGCGTGAGGTGGGCCCGGGAGCATCACGAAGAGGGGGCACCCCCCGTGCAGCAGGGCTGCGCGCCCCCGTCCCGGTTTTGGGTTAAAATCCACTGGAAAGTGGTGCCGGGGCCAGGGCCTGGCCCCGCTCCCGGGTGCTGCCGCCGCCAAGGGCCGGGCTCCTCCACCTGCTCCGTGGAGGGGCCGGGGGGGGGGGGGGGGGGGGGCACACACACACAGCACGGTGGTGACCCCCCCAAAAACCTCCCCTGAGCGGCCTCCGCTCCCCGTTACCACCTGGGGAAAACTGAGGCACGGGGGGGGGATCCTTGCTGGAACGGAGCAGGAGCATCACAGCTCCCCCCCCCCCCCTTGAGTTGTAGATAAATTGGGGGGGGGGGTGGGGGGGTCTCTGCTGCCTGCGGAGCGTTTTGGGGGTGGCGAGGTTTGCAGCCCCCCCCCCCGGGGGCTTATTTTGGGCCGTGGGCGCCGCAGCAGCGGTAACACAAGGGCTTTGTCCGCCCTGGCCTGGCGGGAGGCTCCGGGGCAGCGCGGAGGCTGGGGAGGTCGGGGAGGACGGGGAGGACGTGGGGAGGCTGGGGGAGGCTGGGGAGGTCAGGAGACTGGGGAGAATGGAGAGAATGGGGAGACTGGGGAGGACTGGGGAAGCTGGGGGAGGCTGGGGGAGGCTGGGGAGGTCAGGAGGCTGGGGAGAATGGAGAGAATGGGGAGACTGGGGAGGACTGGGGAAGCTGGGGGAGGCTGGGGGAGGCTGGGGAGGTCAGGAGGCTGGGGAGAATGGAGAGAATGGGAGACTGGGGAGGACTGGGGAAGCTGGGGAGGACGTGGGGAGGATGGAGAGGCTGGGGGAGGTCGGGGAGAATGGCGAGAAGGGGGAGGCCGGGGAGGTCGGGAGGCTGGGGAGGACGGGGGAAAAAGGGGAGGTCAGGGAGGAGGAGGGGGAGGTCGGGAGGCCGGGGGAGGCCAGCTGTGCCCCCAGCTGCAGCCCCAGCTGTGGGGCAGGGCAGGGCCCCCCCCAGCACCACCGGCCTCCCCCCGCTGCCTCCCTCCCCGGTCCTCGCCCCCCCTCAGCCCCAGCCTCCCTGGTCCTGACCCTCCCCACCCCACAGGACAGGGGCGAGCACCCCCTGCCCATCCCCACCCCCCCAGACCCCGGCACCCCCCCCCCAATCCCGTGCACATCGCCCAGACCCTGCGGGACGGAGCCCTGGGGGGGGTCCCCATTGCCCCCCCCCCTTTGTACCCCAATATCTGCCCCCCCCCCCACAACCCACCCACCCCCACACGCTTATTTCCATGGGGCACTCGTGGGAATAGGCTGGGGACCCCTCCCCTTATTGGGGACTCCCTTATTGGGGACCCCCTTATTGAGGACCCCCTTGTTTGGGACCCCCCATGGGGGGGACCCCCTTATTGGGGACCCACCTTTCGGCAGCCTGGGGCCGTTCGTGGAGCCCCCCCCCCGGACTCTTTTAAGCCCCGGGGCCGGCCCCAGCATCACCTGACTGCGCCCAGCACCCTCCCCATGCTGGGGGGGGGGGGCCACCAAGGAGGGCCCCCCCATGTCCCCATCCGGGCCCTCCCGGGGTGCAGACGTGGCGGGGAGGGGGGGTGCAGAGCCCCCCTCTTCTGGAGCTCGAAGTGAGCTGGGAAATGTCCCCCCCCCCCACTGCACAGCCCCCACTGTGCCCCCCCCACCGCTGCCTTGGGGTGCAGGGACCCCCCCCATCATCCTGAACCCCTTTTTTTTTTGGGGGGGGGGGGCACATTTTCAAGGCTTGGGGGGGGGCTGGAGGGGGTCATGCTGA
>CM072301.1:13493619-13570007 GCA_036873955.1 Mergus octosetaceus | reverse complement strand
TGAGGGGGACGGGGACGGGATGGGGATGGGGAGGAATGGGGTGGGGGTGGGATTGGGGATGGGATTGGGGATGGAAACTGGGATGGAAATGGGGAGGGGGCGGGAATGGGATGGGATTGGGGGTGGGTACAGGGGTAAGGTAAGAGGATGAGCATGGGGAGGAGGAAAGGGATGGGGACAGGGATAACAATAGGGACAGAGATGACAATAGGGACAGAGATGACAATAGGGAAAGGGATGACAATGGGGACAGGGTTTACAATGGGGACAGGCACAGGGATGAGGACGAGGGGTTGAGGTTGGGGTCAGGAATGAGGAATGGGGACAGGAAAGGGGATGGGGACAGGGCTGGGGACAGGGCTGGGGTGGGGGACAGGGATGAAGATGGGGACAGGAAAAGGGCTGGGGACAGGGCTGGGGATGGGGACAGGGCTCAGGACATGGGGACAGGGACAGGGGACACCGATTAGGGCGGGCACAGGAATAGGGATGGAGACAGGGGTGCAGGTGGGGATGGGGTGGGGGGCAGATGGGGTGGGGACAAAGGTGAAGAGGGGGTGAAGATGGGGCCAGGGATGGGGAAGGGGACAGGAAAGGGGACGGGGACAGGGATGGGGACAGGGACAGGGATGGGGACAGGAAGGGGGATGGGGACAAGGATGCAGATGAAGGTGGGGACAGGGCTGGGGACAGGGATGCAGCTTGGGATGAGAATGGGGTCAGGGATGGGGGGGGGGACAGGGATGGAGGTGGGGATGCAGATGGGGACAGGGACAGGGATGGGGACGCAGACAGGGAACAGGGACGGGGACAGAAAAGGGGACGAGGAGAGGGCCGAGAACAGGGCCGGGGACAGGAACCCCGACGGGAACAGCACCGAGCCCCCCCCGTCGCCCCCCACCCTCTCTCTCCCCAGGGAGAACCCGGCATCGCGGGCTTCAAAGGCGAGCAAGGACCCAAGGGCGAGACGGTGAGTTTGGGGTGGGGGGGGGTTGGGGGGGGGGGACACACGACACAAATCCAGCCCCCACCCCGCTGGAGACCCCGCTGCGGCGAGCCACCCGGCTCGGCTAACGAGCCTCTTCCCCTAACGAGGCCCCTCGAGGGGCAGCGTCCCCCCCTCTCCCATAAAGGGGGGGTGGGGGGGGGGAAACAATAGGGGCTGTGTTACCCCGCGCCGTGCCCCCCCCTTCGTCCCCGGGGGCCGGGGACATTCCCCCGTCGCTTCATTAAGCAGCCTCAATGCGCGGGGCCGGATCCCCGCCGCGGGGCCGCTGAGCCCCGGCGCCGTCGTGACACGCGGGTCGGGTCTTTGGGGAATGGGGGGGGTCTACGGGTTGTCCCCCCCAACCCTTTTCCCATCCCCAATTGCTGCTTTTTTGACCCGTTTTGCTCCTCTTCCTCAGGGCCCCGCAGGACCCCAAGGTGCCCCCGGGCCGGCTGGGGAGGAAGGCAAGAGAGGAGCCCGTGGGGAACCCGGTGCTGCCGGCCCCGTGGGCCCCCCCGGAGAAAGGGTGCGTGCCCCCCCCCCCCCTCGGCGAGATGCTGCTCCCCCCCCCACCCCAAAAAAACCCCTCACCTTACCTTCGTTCCTCTCCTTTTTCCATAGGGTGCTCCCGGCAACCGCGGCTTCCCCGGGCAAGACGGGCTGGCTGGACCCAAGGTGGGACGTCGGGGTTATGGGGTGGGGGGGGGTCCTGGGGGTGTTGCCCACCCCCTGAGCCCCCAAATCTCACGCCCAACCCCACACAGGGTGCTCCGGGTGAACGCGGCCCCGCTGGCCTCGCCGGTCCCAAGGGTGCCACCGGTGACCCCGGGCGTCCCGGAGAGCCTGGGCTGCCTGGAGCAAGGGTAAGAGCTGGGGGGGGGGGCCGCATCCTGCACCCCCCCCTGGGGTGGGGGTGGCTGGGGGGGGGGGGGGGGGCACGGGCAGGGGCTGCTCCTGGTGGCTGGGGGGGGACTCGGATGGGGCAGGGGGATGGAGGGGATGGGGGGGGCAGGGGGGCTTCAAGGAGGCTCCTGGGGGCGGGGGGGTCAGGAGCTTTGGGGTTGGTTGAAGGGAATTTGGGGTTGGTTAAGGGGCATTTGAGTTGGTTAAGGGGCATTTGAGTTGGTTAAGGGGCATTTGGGGTTGGTTAAGGGGCATTTGGGGTTGGTTAAGGGGCATTTGGGTTGGTTAAGGGGCATTTGAGTTGGTTAAGGGGCATTTGGGGTTGGTTAAGGGGCATTTGGGTTGGGTAAAAGGCATTTGGGTTAGTTAAAGTGCATTTTGGGTTGGTCAAAGTCCATTTGGGCTGATGAAGGGGCGTTTGGGGTTGGTTAAGAAACATTTGGGGATGTTTCAGGAGCTTTTGGGTTGGTTAAAGAGTATTTGGGGTTGCTTAAAGTGCCTTTGGGGTTGGTTCACAGGAGCACTTGGGGTCATCCAAGACGCTCTTGGGCATTAAGGTGCTCGGTGGGGTTGGTTCAGCTCCTGTTGGGATGCCCTTTGGTGTTAGCTGAGATGCGTTTGGGGTTAGTAAAGATGCTGTGGGGTTGGTTAAGGTGCTCTTTGGGGCTGGTTAAGATGCACCTCGGGGCTAGTTAAGGTGCGTTTGGGGTTAAGGTGCTCTTTGGGGCTAATTAAGGTGCTCTTTGGGGTGAGGTTGGGTGCATTTGGGATTAGTCACGGGGCTCTTTGGGCTTAGCAAAGAGGCTCCTGGGCTCTTTGGGGTTTGCCACGATGCTCCTTGGGGCTACCTAAAACACTCGGGGCTTAGCTTGGAAGCATTTGGGGTCACCAAAGCTGCTCTTTGGGGGGGTCCGCAGACCCCTGTGCCCCCCAGGTGAGCCCCAGCCCCATCCCAGCAGCCTTCCCCACTGTATCCGGGTGGGATGGGGTGCTCGGTGTCCCCCCCCTGCCCAGGCACCACCCGCTGCAGCCCCCCCAATTTTGCTTCCTTAGGGTCTCACCGGCCGCCCCGGCGATGCTGGACCTCAAGGCAAAGTCGGCCCCACCGTAAGTGATGCTCCACGGGGCGGGGGGTCTCGAGGTTTGGGGGGGGGGATGCCGTGACCCCACACTGACGTCCCCCCCTCCCCACAGGGCTCTCCCGGCGAGGACGGCCGCCCCGGCCCCCCCGGCCCTCAGGGTGCCCGCGGGCAGCCCGGCGTGATGGGTTTCCCCGGTCCCAAAGGCGCTAACGTAAGTTTTGGGGCGTTTTCTGGTGTTTTCTGCCCCCCAAAAAATGGGGTTGCGAAGGCCAAGGCCCCCCCCTGTCACCGCCGCCCCTCTCCTCCCTTTAGGGTGAGCCTGGAAAAGCCGGTGAGAAAGGGCTGCCCGGTGCCCCGGGGCTGCGGGTGAGTTGGTTTTGCTGCCCCCCCCTTCCCAAAACCTCTCCTGGGGGCTTCTTCATCTGAAACAGCCCTCGGGTGGGGAAACTGAGGCACGGGACGGAGCTGAACTGGGGGGGGGTCTCCTCCGCAGGGTCTTCCTGGCAAAGATGGTGAGACAGGAGCTGCCGGCCCCCCCGGACCTGCCGTGAGTGTCACCAGCGTCTTATTTTGGGGACAAAAACCTGCCTGAAACACGGGGCTGGGGGTCGTAGCCCCCCCTCCCCAGATCTGGGCACCCCCCGCGTGCTGGGGATCTGGGGTGGGCAAGACCCCCGGGGTCGGGGTGCAGGGATTTTGCCCCACACTTCGCTGTGATTTCAGTTTTCCCCCAAATTTTGGGGTGGGCGAAGGGCTGCGAAGCCCCCCCCCCCCCCCCCGTCTGAAACCCCGGGGGGGTTTCGGGGCCGTCACCGCCGTCCTTCCCTAGGGTCCTGCTGGCGAGAGAGGAGAGCAAGGAGCCCCCGGTCCCTCCGGCTTCCAGGTGAGTGGGGGCACACGGGGGGTGGGGGGTCAGGGTGCTGGGGTCGGGGTGATGCTCGTGGACACCCCCCTAACACCATTTCTTGCCCCCCCAGGGGCTGCCCGGGCCACCAGGTCCCCCCGGAGAGAGCGGCAAACCCGGAGACCAGGTGAAGCCCCCTCCCTCCCCCGCCTCCTCCCCATCGCCCCCCGGCTGCACATGGGGGCTCAGCACCCCCCGACCCCCCCAGTGCTGACCCCCAGCTCTTCCCCCATCCCCGCAGGGTGTTCCCGGAGAAGCCGGTGCCCCCGGTCTCGTCGGTCCCAGAGTAAGTATCGCTCCTGGATTGGGCACGGGACCCCTCTCTCTGTCCCATGGGGGGGGCGGGTCTGGGGGGGGAACGGGCAGAGTCCGTCCTCCCCCACCCAATGCTCCTCCAGTCCCGGTGGCTCAGCCTCCACCGCAGCGCATCCCCAGTCCTCCCAGTACACCCCAGTCCCCTCCAGGACGGATGCTCTGCCCTCTGACGTCCTTGCCAAGGACCCCACGACCCCCACTGTGGCCTCTTTCTAACGCTGTCCCCCCCCCCCCCCAACGCCAGGGCGAACGCGGCTTCCCCGGTGAGCGCGGCTCCCCCGGCGCACAAGGGCTGCAGGGTCCCCGCGGGCTCCCCGGCACGCCAGGCACCGACGGACCCAAGGTGGGTGACGAGGGGACCCGCTGGGAGGGGGCTCGGTGCCCCCCCGGCAGATCCGTGATGCCGTGAGCACCCCGATGACCCCAATTCTGCTCCACTCTAGGGTGCAACCGGCCCAGCTGGCCCCAACGGCGCCCAGGGACCCCCAGGGCTGCAGGGAATGCCCGGCGAGAGAGGAGCAGCTGGCATCGCCGGCCCCAAGGGTGACCGGGTAGGTGACACATCCCGTGGGTGTCCCCAGGGGTGTCCCCGGGGGTGTCCCCGGGGGTGTTGGGGCTCAGCTCGGCTCATGGCACCTCCATCTCGCCCCGCAGGGAGACGTCGGCGAGAAGGGTCCCGAGGGAGCTCCAGGGAAGGACGGCGCACGCGTAAGTGGGCCGGGGACACGGTGGGAGCAGCCGCCCGAGGGTGCTGGTGGGGGCCACGTCCTCATTTTTCTCTCTCCTGTAGGGTCTGACCGGTCCCATCGGCCCCCCTGGCCCCGCTGGCCCCAACGGCGAGAAGGTGAGAGCCCGGCCAGCCCCACGGCTGCACCGAGACGCCCCCACAGTGCTCCCCAGGGAGATGCCACCAACGCCCCCACCTCTCCATCCTCTCTTTTCCAGGGTGAATCCGGCCCCCCTGGTCCTTCTGGCGCTGCCGGTGCCCGCGGTGCCCCCGTAAGTGCGACACCCACAGCCCCCAGGGGTGCTGGCGGTGACGCCGCTGGCCGCGCTCCCCACGTCCCCACCGTTAACCCCGGCATCTGTCCCAAATAGGGCGAGCGTGGCGAGCCTGGTGCCCCCGGTCCTGCTGGATTTGCTGGCCCCCCGGTGAGTATTTAGCCCTGTCCCCCCCCCGGCACGCATCCGGCATCCTCTCCCCGCTCACGGTGGCCGCTTTCCCCCCCCCGATGCAGGGCGCCGACGGACAACCCGGTGCCAAAGGCGAGCAAGGAGAGCCCGGGCAGAAGGGTGACGCCGGCGCTCCCGGTCCCCAAGGTCCCTCGGGTGCACCCGGCCCCCAGGTGGGTACAGCCCCCAAATGGGGGCAGACCCCGCGCCACGAAATTTGGGGCATGGCCTCGACACGGCCCCGCTGCGGGCATCGCAGCCCCCCAGGAGCGTTTCCAACTCGCTTTTCTCTCCTCCCCAGGGTCCCACTGGTGTAACTGGTCCCAAAGGAGCCCGCGGTGCTCAGGGTCCCCCCGTGAGTATCGGGGGGGTGGGCAGGGGGCTGGGGAAGGGGCAGCCCCGGGACGTCAGGATCTCAGCCACCTTTTTCCTCTCTTTCCCCAGGGAGCCACCGGATTCCCCGGAGCCGCCGGCCGCGTGGGACCACCCGGCCCTAATGTGAGTCGGGGGGTGGCCGGGGTCGCCCCCACCCAGGCTTCGGGTGCCTCCTGCTCCCTGCCAGGCGGAGGGGACGGCGCATCCCCATGTGGGCAGCGGGGGCTCCGGGTCCCCTGGCTGCTCGTGGCCGTTCCTCAGCCCCTAAAAAGGGACTTTTCTCAGGGTTTTGAGGCTCGGGAGCAGAGCCGGACCCCAAGCAGCACCGGGATGTGGGCGATGAAGGTGGAGAAGCCTCCTCTGTTTCCACCAACCTTGTTTTCCTCCCCCGCAGGGTAACCCAGGCCCCCCCGGCCCCCCTGGCTCTGCTGGCAAGGACGGTCCCAAGGGTGCTCGTGGCGACGCCGGTCCCCCGGGCCGTGCCGGCGACCCCGGGCTCCAAGGCCCTGCTGGCCCCCCTGGCGAGAAAGGCGAACCTGGAGAGGACGGCCCTGCGGTGAGCTTTTTGGAGGGGGGGGGACACCTCTCCCCGTGCTCACCCGGCTGTGTGGTGCCGTCCCACCGGGTCTGATCCCCTGTCTCTGCCTCCCCGCAGGGTCCCGACGGTCCCCCTGGTCCCCAAGGCTTGGCAGGACAGCGCGGCATCGTCGGTCTGCCCGGACAGCGCGGCGAGAGAGGCTTCCCCGGGCTGCCAGGGCCATCGGTGAGTCAAATTTGGGGGCTGTGAACCCTCACTGGGGGGTGAAACGCGGGGGCTGCAGCACCCTGGGGCATGTCTCGGGGCCTCCAGCCCCCTTGGTGCTGCCCGAGCACCCTGGGGTCGCCGTGTCCGGGTGCTGGGTAAGGTTGTGCAGAGCCGGCTTCTCCCCACCAGGAGCCGCTGGTGCAAGCCCTGCCAAAGGGACGGGGAAATACCAGGGCTGGGTGGATGCAGCGGGGTCTGGGAGCCTCAAAATAAATCCAGCAGTGGGCGAAGGCTGCGCCGGGGTCTCTCCCATTCACACGCTTTTTTCCCCTCGTTTAGGGCGAACCTGGAAAGCAAGGAGCACCCGGCTCTGCAGGCGACCGAGGCCCCCCCGGCCCCGTGGGTCCCCCCGGTCTCACAGGACCCGCTGGCGAGCCTGGGCGTGAGGTAGGTGAACCCCTCCTTGGGGAAAAAAAACCTGGGGAAGCGGATCGGTGCCTCCAGCCACGGCTGCACCGGGCATCGCTGAGCACCCCAGGCATAACTCAGCTCCTGGAGCTCTGGGGCACCTTTCCACCAGCATTTTTTGCCTCAAAAGGCAACTTGGTGCTCATCCCAGGGTGCTAATTTCTCCTCTTCTCCTCCCAGGGCAACCCTGGCGCTGACGGCCCCCCAGGCAGAGACGGCGCAGCCGGCGTGAAGGTGAGTTTGCTGCGGGCCCCCCCCCCGGTGCTCGCTCTCTGTGCCCCAAAAAGCCCCAAGGTTGGCACGGATCTGAGCACCCCGCTGTCTGCACGCAGGGCGATCGCGGCGAGACCGGCCCCGTGGGTGCCCCCGGCGCTCCCGGTGCCCCCGGCGCTCCCGGCCCCGTCGGTCCCACCGGCAAACAAGGAGACAGAGGCGAGACGGTGAGTGCCAGGGCTCGTTGGGTTTAAGGTATCGATATGGGAGCTGGTAGCCACCCCATGCACAGATTAAGCAAGCAAATGACAGCGGCTCCCTGGGAGCAATTAGCTGCTCGGAGTAATTGGGAGAGCCAGGCGGCGCCGTTAGCGGCTGCTGCTAATTCAGCGGTGCCTCGAGAGCTGTTTGCATCTCCGAGCATCTTCCTGAGCATCTTCCCGAGGAGCTATCAGTGCCCAGAGCCCCCTCAGAGCAAGCCTGGGGAGCTGTAAGCAGGCAAAATCTGCCAGGGCATCTGCAGGGCTCCTTCCATGCTCCCATGCTCCGGCTGAGCATATTTAAAGCTGTCATTAAGCCCCATTAAGACTTTTTTTTCACTGTCACAGATGCCAGCAGGGCTGGGAACAGGAGTGTGGTGCCTGGGGCTGGTTCAGACGGCCCCCAAACCCCCATAATCCCGGCCCCGAGGCTGTGGGTGTTTCGGGGTGCTGGCACCTCTTGGCACGACCCCCGTCCCGGCTCCCTTTGACTCCCTCTTTTCTCCCCGCAGGGTGCACAAGGGCCCATGGGTCCCTCCGGTCCTGCAGGCGCCCGAGGCATGCCGGTGAGTGGTGCTGCACCCGCTGGCACGTCCCGTGTGTGAAACATGGGGTCCTGGGTGCTTTGGGCAGGGGTCTGCCACCCCGAGCCTGACGCGGCCCCTTCCCCGCTCCCAGGGTCCCCAAGGGCCTCGTGGTGACAAAGGTGAGACTGGAGAGGCTGGAGAGAGAGGGCTGAAGGGCCACCGCGGCTTCACCGGACTGCAGGGTCTTCCCGGCCCCCCTGTAAGTTGGTTTTGGGATCTCAGCGCTGAGCCCAGCCGCAGGATGCGGCTCCTTCGGGGTCTCTGCGGCCATCGAGGGACCCCCGAGCCCTCACGAAGGCTTTGCTGGGGCTGAGCCTGATGCAGCTGCCCACCCTCGCTTCTTCCACAGGGTCCTTCTGGAGACCAAGGCGCTGCTGGTCCTGCTGGTCCCTCCGGCCCCAGAGTAAGTCCTGACGGTGCCGTTTGGGGGTGGCGAGAGGCCAAGGAGCTCCCGACTCCCCCCCCCCCCAGGCACCTCCAGCCTCAAGCCCCCACCGGGAGCTCACGGCTCCCCACCCTGCTCTGAGCTCCTGCACCGACCTGACCCCCCCGAATTCGGGGCTCTCTCCTAGGGTCCCCCCGGCCCCGTCGGCCCCTCCGGCAAAGACGGCTCCAATGGCATGCCCGGCCCCATCGGCCCCCCCGGCCCCCGCGGACGGAGCGGCGAACCCGGCCCTGCGGTGAGATCCGGCAGCGGGAGGCAGGGCGCGGGGTCCGGCTGGCGGAGCAGCACCATCACAATGGCGGCTTCTTCCTCCCGTAGGGTCCTCCTGGAAATCCCGGCCCCCCCGGTCCCCCCGGCCCTCCCGGCACCGGTATCGACATGTCAGCTTTCGCCGGCCTGGGTCAGACGGAGAAGGGCCCCGACCCCATCCGCTACATGCGGGCGGACGAGGCCGCTGGCGGGCTGCGGCAGCACGACGTCGAGGTGGACGCCACCCTCAAGTCCCTCAACAACCAGATCGAGAGCATCCGCAGCCCCGAGGGCTCCAAGAAGAACCCGGCCAGGACCTGCCGCGACATCAAGCTCTGCCACCCCGACTGGAAGAGCGGTACGAGGCACCGCGGCCTCCCCTCTCCCTGCTTTCCTCCCCAGCCTCTGGCACCCAAAAGCAGCCTTGGGGTTCCTCGCCCCGACCCCCCCGAGCCCCCTTAGCGAGCCGTTTGTGCCCCCCCCCCGTGCTGCAGGAGACTACTGGATCGACCCGAACCAAGGCTGCACCCTGGATGCCATCAAGGTTTTCTGCAACATGGAGACGGGCGAGACCTGCGTCTACCCGACCCCCAGCAGCATCCCCAGGAAGAACTGGTGGAGCAGCAAGACCAAAGACAAGAAGCACGTCTGGTTCGCTGAGACCATCAACGGCGGCTTCCATGTAAGTGGGAGCCTGCCTGGGGGGTGAATTCCACGCGGGATGCCCTCCTTGGGGGTCGTCTCGGTGGATGTGGTGGGAAGCAGGTGGGTTAGGGCTGTTAGAGGAAGGAGCAGCTGGGTTGAAGGCGTGGAGTCGGGTCAATTTGGCTCCGCAAGTCAAAGTTTTGTTGTGTTTTCTTTTTTTGGCAACGATTTTGCAGCCATCTGGGAGCACAAAACTCGGCGGTCCCTTCCCAAGGGTGGCTGGAAGTAACCTGCTGTGATGATGCCCGTGGGTTTCAACCTCTCTTTTCCTCTTCCTTGCAGTTCAGCTACGGCGATGAGAGCCTTTCTCCCACCACCGCCAGCATCCAGCTGACCTTCCTCCGCCTGCTGTCCACCGAGGGCTCCCAGAACGTCACCTACCACTGCAAGAACAGCATCGCCTACATGGACGAGGAGACGGGCAACCTGAAGAAAGCCCTCCTCATCCAGGGCTCCAACGACGTGGAGATCAGGGCCGAGGGCAACAGCAGGTTCACCTACAGCGTCCTGGAGGACGGCTGCACGGTAAGGCAGAGGGGACGGAGCTGGGGGGGCTGCGGTTGGACCCCCGATGCTGCCCGGTGGTTCGGATGGCCCCGGAGCAGCTGACGGCATCCCTGCTTCTCGTTCCGTCCCCAGAAACACACTGGCAAATGGGGCAAGACTGTCATCGAGTACCGGTCGCAGAAGACCTCGCGCCTGCCCATTGTAGATATTGCACCTATGGACATTGGTGGCGCCGAGCAGGAGTTTGGCGTGGATATCGGCCCCGTCTGCTTCTTGTAAAAAGGATTGTTTTATTTGTGTGTTTGTTCGTTGGTTGTTTTGGTTTGTTGGTTTTTTGTTTTTTTTTTTTTTTTAAAAAAAAAAAAAGAAATCCAGCCCAATACAGTAAAAGAAAACCAATCCCACCCCAAGGACCCGTCCTTCCCAATCACTCCAACGACTTCTGCACTGAATGGCTGGCACGACCCTCGGTCCTCGCGCTTGGGACCACCGCCTCCCTCCAGCGCCGTCACGGGGCAGACTGCGACATAAAACCACGGGCTTATTTATTTATTGCCTTCCTGGAAGGCCTATTTTTTAGGTCGGGTGGAGGTGGGAATCTAACTGGCATGTACGATGGCCCCTCCCCGCCAAAGGGATCTGGCAAATGCAGGTATCACAAATCCCCCCAGCCCCTTCCCTCCCCACTGTGTATCACCAGCAGGAGTGCTAATGTATAATACAACACAAATGGTGCTATTCTTGTAAAACAAGTCTGTATTTTTTAACATCAAGTTGATATAAAAAAAAAAAAAAACTTTTGGTGGAAAGTCAAGTGGATGTGCGCGGTGTTTTTTCCTCTCGCCCACGGTGTTGGCTGCGGTCTAACCCCTGCCCTTCCCCTCTTTTGGAGCCATTCAGGGTTTAGGGTCAAATCTCAAACTCTCTGGGTTGAGAATACCTCATATAAAGGGGAGAAAAAAATAAAATAATAACACAAAACCTTCAAAAAAAGGAGGGGAAAAATGTTTTAAGTGACAAATCTCAAAAGCACCAGGCACGAACACAGCTGCCAGATTTATGGGGTTTGCTCATCCCCCTGCACCCCAAAACAGTGCGGGGGTGAATTGAGGCAAGGGATCTCCCTTCCAGGGCTGGGTTAGGGACACCAGTTGGAGGAAACCAGTAAAACCAGTGGGGAAGGGGAGGCTGAGGCCACGTCCTGTGCAGGTCAGCACAGCCGGAGCCAGGGGCTGAGCAGGGAGAGATTTGTGGGTGGACAGAATCCTGGGAGATGAGTAATTCCATCATTCCTGTCAAAAACCAGGTGCAGGGATTCATTTCTCAGCCCCCTGATGCTCCTTCCCCTCGTCCCCAAGGAATTTGTCCCCTTTTGGACACGCGGAAACACAATTTAAGGCGAGATCTTGCAACGCTGATGGTGGAGGCGTTCACAGCCACGGGGCACGCACCCTGACTTGTAAAAACAGCTCTGCCTTTAAGGCTTCATAAAAAGCTACACATGTAAGTGCTGCTCTTAAGCAGCTTGCTAATTAGCGGAAAAGCCCCAGTAGTTGATTTTTATTTATTTTTTTAAACTATCTTAAAGAAAATTAGCCCACTGACCCCCTCAAGAGTTGCAAACTTGAATTTTACGAGCAGGACGTACCGGGCAGCTGCTGGCTCGGGGGCTGCAGGTTTCATGATGGTGCTTTTGTTAAAACCCCAGCTTTTCTCCTCAGTCGCTAGCACGGGTACTGCAGGCTCATTAAGAGAAATTATGACTTTAAAGGATGAAAAAACCCTTTAAAAATGCTACTTCGGGGCCCTCACCTCACTTTTAAACGCTCACAGCTGGCACCGTGGCAGCAGCCACTCCTGCTAAAGCACCTAAGGCAGCTTCCCAGGGCTGGGATTTTTAGAAAAAAAAAACATTGGCAAAAGAAATTCATTAAAAAGGATTGGAGGATTAAGAAGGATTTTCACAATAAATGCCCTTTAAAAGGCCAAGTGCTTTGCCACATGACCCGGAGGGCACCCCCAATTATCAGTGCCCTGGCTCTCGCTCGCACCGGCGCTTTTCCTGCTCAGCCAAGCAGCAGGAGTTGGGTTCCTGCAGGCACCCAGCGAGCCCCCCAAAAACCTCCCAGCTAAAAGCAGCTCTGCTTTTAAGGGCTGGAGCAGGAGAGCAGCGGTTATCTGCAGCACGAAGAGGGGAGCAAGGGGCTCTGCCACCCACAAGGACACCAAATCACCCCAGACCAGGCGCTGCAAGGCTGCCGAGCGGCAGGAAGCAAATGGGATAAAGGGCAGAGCAGGCCACTTCCTCATCTTCCTCAAAGAAAACTCAGCTCATCATAATTACAAGAAGGGAACTGGGGTTTTACCCGAGTCGTGTGAGAGGCTTGTGACTGGGGAAGGGGCAGTGTGACAGTCACAGTGCGGGGCTGCAAATCCTGTCCCCGCTGTCCTTTGTGGGAACGGAGGCACCCGGAGGGCTCCACGGCTTTACCTCTCGAGTTTCTTGGCCCTTGTTGCCCAAAATCATCAGCGAGAGACTAGGTGCACGATGCCAGTCACCGCACAGAGCGCTCTCTAGGACAAAGTTGGACTGCCACAGGTCACAGCGTTTCCTCATGTCCAGTGAGGTGACCCCACACAGCACCGTACAGCCCCGCTTCAATAACTCAGCTCTAGAAAGTCTGGAGGCAAAAACACCACCTCTTAGGAAACAACAGGGTATTTTTATTTCACACACACAAAACAAAGCGTCCTTCATTGAGAAATACCAGACCCCTTCCCCTACAGCTTCTGCCTGCGCCGTGCTTCCACGCGCTCACTTCCAACAGAGGGCTGGAGAAAGGCGTAGGTGCGTGCAGAGAGGAAACGCGGGGGGCTGCAGCGATCGGGTTCCAGAAGAACTACAAAGGGCAGAGGCAGAATGAAACCCTCCAAGCTGCAAACGGGGGGAGAAGCTTGGAGAAGAACCGCAGCAGGCTGAGCTTTCACAGTGATTTGCTTTACCGTCCTTTGGGACTGCCTGGCTCCTGCGAGGTGAGCCTTTGAAACAAGAAACCCCCCCTACTACCTTCCACCAAATCAGTTTAAATCTGCAGCAGGCAGGAGTACAAAGCAGCACTGAGCTGTGCATTCCCCAGCTTCAAACACCAGAGACCCCCCAGCTGCCCAACGCCCCCTGCACACTGAGTAGCAGCCTTCAGCTGGGCCGCAGCATTTGGGTCTCAGCTGCCAAAAAGCAAAAATCTGTGCAAGGGGGAACGCATGTGCCCTGCTGGCTCCAGTTCCTTTTCCTCCTCCTAGTGCAAATTACACAGGTGAAAGCCTGAACGCCTTGCCTGTGCGTTCCTGGCAAAGCTTCATCCCTTTTTTAAATCAAGTTCTGCTCTGAAACATGCCAGTGACACACCACCACCGAGCAAAATTGGAATAAATTAATTGCTCAGAACTCGTTAGTTTGCTCCGGAAGGACTAGGTACAGTGCTGAGCTTCAGAACAGCTGCAAAACTCAACTCTAGATCTTTGGACCACAAAGCACAGAGCTTGAGAATCCAGTTTCCCTACCCAAAACCCAGTTCTTTGGAACTGAAGAGAAAGGCAGGCCCAGCAGGCCCCTTACTCTGGAAGGGACTCACTTGCCTGCACCTGAACAACACCCGAAGTGGATTTGAGGGACAGGCCAGCAGTGCAGCCCAGCTGCATGCCAGAGAGTGCAAGAAGGACCCAGAGCTTTCAGGTATCCCCCAGAGTCAGTCACGATCCCTTCTGCTTCCATTTGAAAGTGCCCAGTCCTTTCTACAGCTACGGATTTCACAGGGAACAGTGGCTCAGGGCTTGCTCCAGGCTTTGGCTGCGCCTTGCATCGAGGGGGCTGGCAGAGGCAGCGGATCGGGGGCAGCCGTGGAGTTGGTGCTGCAGTCGACGTAGTGGTAGGTTTCCAAAGCGCTCTGCGTCACGTGCCCGATGTAGGAGAGCTTCACCGACGTCCTGAGAGAGGGGAGAGCGGCTTAGTGGGGACAGGACCAGGGGCAGAGACCCCTCTGTTAAATTCAAGCCACCAGCAGCCTGCATTCATCACAAAACTCCTCTTCCCACCCTCAAAAGCTGTGGATCCTCTCAGATTTCCAGTGAGTGCACCCAGGACTGCTCGCTGCAGGGAGCTGGTGAGTCCAGCCCCATGCCACCCTTCACATAGGAACTCAGTTTAGGGCAATCTGGTGCCTTTTCCCCCCTGCCTTACATTTTACCCAACTGTGTCAGCTGGTCTGCATTAAAGCTGACACAGGGAAGCAGGCCGGGGTGCCTGCCAAGCGGGATTTTCCTCGTGCACCCTGATCTGCTGTGGCAGCGGTTCCTTTTTGAGTCAGGAGCAGCGCAGAAAGCAGCCTACCTCATGAAGATGACGATGTTATGCACCTTCACCTTGGGAAACGTGCAAAAGAAACTGGAAGAGACCAAAACAAAGAAATAGGTCAGCACAGCCTAAGCAGCCTGCTTCTCAGTACCTTCCGATGTTGTTTTCCCCTCGGTGCTAACTAAATTCAAGACAGCATCCAAAACCCCATCACAACATCCTGACAGAGCGGCCTTTCGAGTAATTTCTGGCAAAGTTACTTTCCAGAAAGTTAGCAGAAAGCTGGTACTTTCCTGAGCAAATGCTAATTAAAGGATCTGAAACCTTCCCACTCCCCAGCCAGACACAAAGAACAGTAAATGCTTACTACACGTAAGAGAAAGGTCCGCCCATCTCCGCCTTCACCGTGAAATTCACCTGCAAAGGAAAAACACGTCCACATGCAGCCTGCCTGCTCACTTCAATCCATCCCTTTTGGGCTCTTTTCCACCTTATTACATTTCAGCTGGTGTGCACAGAGCCCAGCCCATGAGTATTTGCTAAGAAAATGTCTGTCTTTAGGTATAGACAGACAATATTTAAGGTAATTTGTAATAAAAAAATGCATAGGTTTCACACGATTTAGTGATGCTTTTACTTATTATGAGTGTAAAGAAGGACAAATACCAGTTTGTCACTCAGGGGCTGGATGCTGGAGACGTTGGTGATCTGCTGGCTTCCCACCACGGTGTTCATGTACTGCACCTGGCTGGTCAGGCTGGTCACTGCCACCGAGTAGAAGTTGGAGTTCCTGATCCGTAAGGTGGCCTAGAAAGAAATGGGAGGCAGGTAGCAGCGACCTCCTGGGCAGCTCAGCACGGGGTTTGTTCCCTCGGGAAGAGAGGGGCAGAAAAACTTTACCGTGATGGCAAGGACGACAACTGAGTTCTTCTTGTCAAACCAGACTTGAACCACTTTGATGCCACCGTCATCCACCAGGACGGAGTGGGGGAAGAGGAAGAAAACCACCAGCCCTGATATCAGGAGGCAGAGCAGCACCGACAGCAGGACGTAGAGCTTCCTGGAAGAGGAAAGGGCTCACAGCTTTTGCCCAAAAACAACACTTGTGACCGTGGGACCCCACGTAGCTGAAACCCAGCAAAAAACCACCCATTTGTCCTTCCCTGAAAGAGGCCCAAAGTGCTGCTCGAACATTTTCGATATCCGAACTTGCTCAAAACCATCACCCTTTAGCTACTCATTACCAAAAAGTAAACTGCCTCAAGAATCACTCTTGCCCCCGTGGTGCTTTCAGTGCATGTTTTTGCTGCTGGTAAGGCGGTTTCTTTCTACAACCCTCAGTAAAGAGCACAGGGACAGAGGCTGTGAGTGGGACGATTGTTTCCATGCTCACCCCTACGGTGGGATTTAACAGGAAATATTTAGAGTTAAAAGTCGCATTTGTTAGCATATTTTG
Source organism: Mergus octosetaceus (assembly GCA_036873955.1). Taxonomy (NCBI): domain Eukaryota; kingdom Metazoa; phylum Chordata; class Aves; order Anseriformes; family Anatidae; genus Mergus; species Mergus octosetaceus. Next base: position 13,554,281 of record CM072301.1, on the reverse strand, counting down.
GTGAAAACAAGCCAGTAGGTGAAGGAAAGGCTGGAGACTGGGTAGAGCGTTTAGCTCTGCTACTACACGACAAAAAAAGCCCTGTCTGCTCTTCACAGAGGAGCAGTTACTCTTACTCCACACTTACGTTCTCTGCGGGCGGAGCCGCTGGTCGCTGTAGGGTATGAGAGCCACCAGCTCATTTACCTGCTCTGGAAAGCAAAAAGAGCACGAAAACCGAGTTGGAGATTGAAAATTCAACAAGGAGCATTTCTGCCCCCTGCTTTTTGGTTTTAAGCACGAGGGGAGCGCTCACCCGTGGGAATGCAGCCAGTGCCCTGGCAGGTGGGGCAGGTGATGCTGTCCTGCCCCGTGAATTCCACGTAGGGGAACTTGGCGATGTCCTCCTTGCGGTCCCTGCTGTCGAGCAAGTCGTCGTCATCATCATCGTCACCGCCAGCCTTCCTCTGCTGCCGGGGGGCAGCGCTGCCAGCCGAGGGGGAGAGCGCAGCCCCCATCGCTGCCGAGCCTGTGATGGGGATGGGGGACATTAAGGACAATTTTTTGGCAGGCCAGGAGACCCAGCCCCAAAATACGTGCACAGGGGGAAGCACCCAGCCCCCAGAGAGCCCCCCAGCAGGGACCCCTCCCAGCACCCTTTAGGGAAGCCCCCAGCACACAGAGACCTCCCCCCCCCCAAGACAGAATCCCCCCCCCCCCCATGGGTCCAGCCCCCACCCCAGAGATCTTCACCCTCAAGGGGAGCTCCCCCAGCACCCTGCCAGCAGAGGCACCCGACCAGGAGCACCTCAAAGGCTCAGCTCCCCCACACCCCCCCCAAAAAGAGACCCCCTCACCCCCTCCCCCAAAAGGGGAGACCCCCTCCCCCCAAAAAAAGAGAGGCCCCCTCATCCTCAACCCCCAAAAAGAGACCCCCTCACACTCCTCCCCCAAAAGACCCTCTCAACCCTAAGCCCCAAAAAGAAACCCCCTTGTATCCCCAAAAAGAGACCCCCTTGCCCCCCACCCCTAAAGAGAGACCCCTCATATCCCCCCCTAAAAAACAGACCCCCTCATCCACCCAATAAGACCTCCTCTTGCCCCCCAAAAAAGAGCCTCCCCTCGTATACACCCCAAATCCTAAAAAAGAGCTCCCTTTGCCCCCCACTCCTAAAGAGACCCCCTCGCCCCCCTCCCCAAAAAGAGACCCCCCTCAAACCCTACCCCCAAAAAAGAGCCCCCTCATCCCCCCAAAAAGACCTCCTCTTGCCCCCCCAAAAGAGCCCCCCTCACATACACCCCCAAAAAGAGCCCCCCTCAACCCTAAGCCCCAAAAAAAGAGACCCCCTTGCCCCCCACCCCTAAAGAGAGACCCCTCATATCCCCCCCAAAAAGACCTCCTCTCGCCCCCCAAAAAGAGCCCCCCTCACCCCCCTCCCCAAAAAAGAGCCCCCCATGCTCCCCCCCCAAAAAAATAGCCCCCTCACCCCCCCAAAAAATAAGAGCCTCCCTCACAGCCCCCTAAAAAGAGGCCCCCTCAACCCCCAACCCCAAAATGAGACCCCCACCCCTTCCCCCAAAAGGCCCCCCCAGGTCCAAAGGGGGGTCCCCCCCCTCACCGCCGCCGCCTCCGCCTCCCCACAGGCCGCGCAGCCGCCGTTGCTATGACGACGACGCGGGCGGAAGAAGGAGGCGGAGCCTAAGCCTCGCCCCGCCCCCCTCCGCTGATGGCGCATGCGCACAGTGAGGAAAAGGGGGCGGTTGGATCCTCGCTGGCCACGCCCCCTCGCTGAAGCCACGCCCATTGCGCGCGCCGGGCGGGGCGTTGCGTCATCGGCCCGCCCCCGAAGCAGTGGGCGGGGGCTGTGGGCCCCGCCCCGTCGTGACGACAGCAGGAGCCCCGCCTGGGCGCGGCTCTCCCTCAGTGCGCATGCGCCGGGCGACAGAGGGGCGGGGCCCGCGGCCACACCCGGTGGTGGGGCTGAGGGGCGTGTCCGGAACTGCGCATGCGCATCAATATCTCGGGGGGGGAGGGGTCGCTGGTGGGCGGGGTCTGGGCGAGGTAAGGGCGGGTCCTCGTGCGCATGCGCGGGCAGAGAGCGCCGAGCGTGGGCAGTGCGCATGCGCACACCCGGGGCTGGGCGCCGGGAGACAGCGCGCATGCGCGGCGGGGGAGGATCCCAGTCTGGAGCCGTCCTGCACCAGTTGGGGGGGCACCTGTCCCAGTATGAGCCCTGCCCAGCCAGTATAGGGGCACCCGTCCCAGTATGGAGCCCCCTGCACCAGTATGGGGGCACCCATCCCAGTACGGAGCCTTCCTGCACCAGTACAGGGGCACCCATCCCAGTACGGAGCCCCCCTGCACCAGTATGGGGGCACACATCCCAGTATGGAGCCCCTCTGCTCCAGTATGTGGGCACCCATCCCAGTCTGGAGCCTTCCTGCACCAGTACAGGGGCACCCATCCCAGTACGGAGCCCCCCTGCACCAGTATGGGGGCACACATCCCAGTACAAAGCTCTCCCTCCACCAGTATGGGGGCACCCATCCCAGTATGGAGCCCCTCTGCTCCAGTATATGGGCACCCATTGCAGTACAGAGCTTCCCTGCACCAGTATGGGGGCATGCATCCTGGTATGGAGCCCCTCTGCACCAGTATGGGGACACAAACCCCAGTACAGAGTCCCCCTGCACCAGTATGGGGGGTACTCATCCCAGTATGACCCCTCCCCAGCAGCAAGTATAGGGGCACACATCCCAGTATGAGGGCACCAGTCCCAGTATGAACCCCCATGCACCAATATGGGATCACCCATCCCAGCATGAACCCTCCTCCATCAATATAGGGACACCCATCCCAGTATGAGGGTCCCCACACCAGTACTGGGGAATCAATCTCAGTACGGAGCCTCCTTGCACCAGTATGGGTGCACACCCCCCAGTATGAAACCATCAGCACCACTATGGGGGCACGCCCCCCCAAGTATGAGGCTGTGTGAAGCCACGCATGCTTGTGCAAACCCCAAGAGGCTGCGTGTGCTTGTGTGAGGCCTTGGGTGCTGCTGTGGGGCCATGTGAAGCCCTGAGTGCTGGTGTGGGGTCATGCGAGGCCCTGGGTGCTGGTGCAAGGGTGCAAGGCCATGCAAGACCTTGGGTGCTGGTGCAGGGCCATATGAGACCCTGGGTGCTGGTGTAGGGCCGTGTAAGGCCCTGGGTGCTGGTGCGAGGCCCTGGGTGCTGGTACGGGGCCGTGCACACCCGACACGCTCCGTCCTTCACCGCAGCCTCACTAGATGTCGCCTCAGCCGGCGAGGAGCAGCAGCAACACACCAGCACCCGGTGCACCCCGCTGCTAAACCCCAAATCCAGGCTTTTTTCCCCCACAGCGCTCAGAGGCACCGGCTGCGAGTGCGGGGCTTCGCTGCGGGGACTCGCTGCCGCCGGGTTCGGCCGAAGAAAAGTGAACCCGGCTGCGCTGCTGCTGCAGACAAATTACCCCAAAACACGGCGTTTAAGGGGGAAATTGCCTCTCATTTGCAGTCGCTGGGTTCGCAGGGTTTTTCCTGGCACCGGAGATATTCGGCTTTTCCTTCTCCTTCATTTTCCCCAAGGATTTCCGTGCTGCTGGGGGTGCCGGTCCTTTTGCACCGATTTATCGGGATTTTAGGGGCTCTGCACCCCAGATGCACAAAAAAAAAAAAAAAAAAAAAAAAACATAGCGGAAAAAAACATCCTGCCCCAGTTCCCAAGTTCCAAAAAACCCCATTTTTTATGGGGAAAAAAAAAAAAAACAAACAACAAACCAGCCCATTCTTCTCATCCCCTCCAGCCCCGATAGCTCTGGGACAGAAGCAGGTAAAAAATGATCCTTTTGGGTCAGTGGATGCTCATAAACTTGCAGAGCCTCCCATATAATCACTTGGTGTTTTTTTTTGTTTGTTTGTTTGTTTGTTTGTTTGTTTTGTTTTCTGCCACAATGAACGTGAGAGCTCAGTGGAAAAACAAATTCCTTTCCCTCATAATCGCCCAAACCATAAAAATTAAGTTTACGGCAAGAAAATATTTCCATCGACCTGTGCCGCCGATGGAAACTTAATGGATCATTTGTTCTCATCTTCCCGGGAGTGAAATGCCAGCAAGAGGGAGGCTCCCCGGCTCGCTGTCCACACTAATTGCTCCCCTTAATTGGATGGGCTGTGCATCCCCCAGCGCCCCCCAGATGAGCTGGGGACCCGCTTGCTGCATGCCCTGGGTGCAGACAAGCACCACGCAGACAGACACCCACAAGGACGGGCTGCAAACAGCATTTTGGGAGGGGTGTGGAGAGGGAGGCTTTCACCAAGCTCCCTGAAGGGCGAGCTCAACCCTATAGTAGACAACAGAGAATCCCAAAGGGGCAGAAGCTGCGCCAAAGCCATGAGTGCCGTGCTGTCCTGTCCTGGGGATGCCACAAAGACATTTTAGGGGATGTGTGTCCTGGGTCAATCCCCCCTTTTTTTTTTTTTTTTTTTTTTCACCCAGTTTTAAACTCATTTTCCCTCCCAAGCCAGCCCAGACGGGCAGAAAGTGGGGACGGGGCTCCCCCAGCCCCACCCACCCACATTGTGTGGGGTGTTGTGATTGCTTCCTGAGAGCCCTGCGCTCACCAGGGGATGGAACAAGCATGGGAGTCACGCTGGGAGAGCCGTCCCTGTCCTCATCCTCATCCCTGTCCCTATCCCCATCCTCATCCTCATTCTCATCCTTATCCCCATTCCCATCCCATCTCCATCCCCATCCCACCCTCATCCCTGTCCCTGTCCCCATCCCCATCCCCATCCTCATCTTTATCCCATTTCCATCTCCATCCTTATCCCCATCCCCAACCCCAACCCCATCCCATCCCCACTTGTGCCTGCATCCAGCCCTGAAATTCCCTTTCCTGAGCTGCAACGGGGTGGGAAAGAGCATGCAAAAAGGGGTTCAGCTGGGAGCAGGATTTCTGGGGTCAAAAGGAACATCACGGCAGCCTGGTCCAGGCAAGGACAGGGAGAAGCATGCGGTGTTGAGCCTTAGGATGGATTTTAAGCAGACAAATGGCTGAGGTTTAAACTCAGCAGCGGTGGGCTGGGGTTGGGCATACTTCTGCACAAAATCCCCCACCCTTTGTCTCCCTGTTCCCTGAGAAAGTTCTGCGTGACCAAATTGTCTCTAATGAACTCCCGTTTCTTCCCAGACTTTTTTTTTTTTTCTCTCTCTCTCTCTGATTGGCCTCATTAAACCAATTTGAAAACATTTAGCAAAGCACTTTCCCCACGTGAATTAAAGCTGTTGAACTCGGTGATCACGGCTGCGGGGTGCTGATTGCCGTCTGCCATGACGGCGGCGCGGCCGCCCGCACTCATCGGCACGGCGGCTCATTTTCTCCAAGGATTTTGGGTTTAGGGGCCCTTAGTAAACCCTGGAAGATCACGAAGGGGCTTTCTCGAAGCATTCCGTGCTGCTTTATAAAACGTTGCTGATGTCTGCACCCTGGACAGGTTTTGGAGGATGGAAAGGGAGGAATTGCTAAATATCCTGAGTTTTTCAGCCTGGGGGTGTAACGTGCCCTGAAGATTGAGTGGCTTTGGGCTGGAGCTGCAGCACCAGCTGAAACAACTCAGCTCGAATCCCCGTCCTCCAGGTTTCCTTCCATCCCCAGTGAGGGGATTTTGGGTGGCTGAGCTCAGCACTTGGACCTGGCCGGTTGCACGGTCCCAAACACCCCCAGGACCTGCAGGAGCAGCCAAACCCTGGAGGCCTGCAGGCCCCTGCTCTTGAGACGTGCCAAGGGCTTCGCACGGGGTCTGTTCATGCAGGACATGAAGTCCCGGCCACACCGAGGCGAGCGAGGAGCAGCTTGGAGGCTGCAAACATTGCAGGAACCTGCCCCCCCCTTGGTTTTACATGTCTCTAGTGCTTGGAGCTGCGCCTGGGCCCTTGCAGATGCTGCTATCTCTAGTCTAGAGGCCAGGGATGAATCAGCTCTCCTTCTGCCCTTAATCTGATCTAAGCATCAGAAAAATCCATGAGCTCTCCAAGAGCTGTAACCAGAGAGGGGATTTGCAGTCTGCAGTGGCAGGTCTCTTGGGTGGCATCCCAAAAATGGGAGAGGAAGGAGACGAGCCCGGCAGATGCTGCAGCTGCAGAGACGAGAAAGAGTCCGCTTGCCAGGTGATAAATGCGGCGAGTGCTCCTGGTACAGGGTGGCTCGTTGCTTAGAAATCCGGAAGGGAAGGACCACGGCTGGACTCTGACCCACGGCCAGCCCCGTGGACGCCTGAACTTCCAGAAGGCACCAGAGCAAAGGTGAGACACTGCAAGGGCACCTAAAGGTGATCAGGACCCGATGCTGCCAGGAAAATGTTTGTCCTGGGCTGCTGGGGGGACACCGTTGTACTGGTGGTCTTTGCCCTGTCCCAGTAAGGGGCTGACCAAGAGCCAGGTGGAAAGGAGTACACAGAACTGCATGCCCATGCACGCAGAGCCCGCTGAACTTTCTGGAATGGCTGTGAAGCCATTCAAGCAGCAGCAATCCCAAAGCCCCCAAGCAGCAGCAGCACCCCAAAAGCCAAAAACAGCAGCAGCAGCACCCCACATCCCCAAGAAGCAGCAGTAGCACCCCCAAAGCCCCAAGTAGAAGCACCCCCTAAACCCCCAAACAGCAGCACCCCAAAAGCCCCAAGCAGCATCAGCAGCACCCCAGAAGCCCCCAAGCAGCCCCACCCTAAAAGCCCCAAGCAGAGCACCCCAAAGCCCCAAGCAGTAGCACCCCAACTGCAGCAGCACCCCAAAGCCCTAAGCAGAGCACCTCAAAACCCCATGCAGCATCACCCCAAAGCCCCAAGCAGCAGCAGCACCCCAACTGCAGCACCAGCACCCCAAAACCCCCACGCAGTTGAATCTCAACCCCCCCATGCAGCAACACCCCAATTGCAGCAGCACCCCAAAGCCCCAAGCAGCAGCACCCCAATTGCAGCAGCAGCACCCAAAGCACCGGGGAGCCTGAGCACCCCCCGCCGGGCTCCCCAGGCCGGGCCGCCACGTGCAATCTCCCGCCAGCCCACGCCACGCCCCCCAGAGGGCGTGGCCTCACCCATTCTTTACCTTATACGGGCATGGGAGGCGGGGCCAGGGCGGGCCCGCCCGCGAGGGGGCGGTGCCGAGGCGGTGCCGCGCTGGCATTGGCGGGGGCGGGGCGGGGCGGGGGCGGGGAGAGGGGCGTGTCCTCGGGCAAAAGGGGGCGTGTCCGTGTGGAAAGTGGGCGTGGTTTAGCGGAGGGGGCGTGTCCCCGGGGAGGGGCGGGGCGCGCGGCCGGCGGGTTCCCGTCAAAAGGCGGCTCCGGGGCGGGGGTGGAGGGAGGGGGAGGCAGCGCCGGGAGCGCAGGTACCGGGGGTAGGAGAGGGGGCACGGGGGGGATGGTGGCATTTTAGGGACCCCCCCCACTCGATGCCCTCCGCCATGGTTACTGTGGGGTGAGGGGTGCGTGGTGCTGGGGGGGTATCAGGGTTCCCCCAGTGGCTGGGGGGTGCTGGGGGGGGTCACCGGGACCCCTCCCCGTGACTGGGGGGTGCTGTGGGGTGACCCCCCGGTTTGGGGGTCCCGCATGGGCTCGGGACTCCCCGGTGCTCGGCGTGCCCCTGTACTCGTTTGGGGTGCTGGGGGTGTGCATGTCCCCGGGTGCTTTGTGCCCCCCCCAGAATTTGGGGTCCCCCCGTGCCCACTCACCAGGAGCCCACAATCCTTCCCCCCCCGAAAGGGGTGCTAAATGCTTCCACCCCAAAAATGGGCTCCCTTAGGAGCGGGAGGGGGGAGCGGGGGGACTGCCTTAGGGTGGGGGGGGTCCCTGCCTGGGGGGGTCCCTGCCCCTCCCGGCACCCATGTGGGGGTGACTTCTGGTTTGGGGATGGGGATGGGGGGTCAGGGTCCACGTCCTGACCCCCCCCCCCCATTGCTGGGTTTGGGGGTGAGGGTTTGGCCGGAACCAGTGGGTGCTGGGGGGGCTGTGTTGGGCCCCCCATGTGTGCCCCATGCTGCCGTGAAGCCCCTTCCCCAGCTCCATGTCCCCCCCCATGTCCCCCAGCTCCCTGGGGTGGGACGTCACCTGTCCCCTTGCCCCAGCCACGTGCGCCCCTTTCCGGGCGCCTCTCTGCTGTTTTGGGGTTTGCAGCCTGTTTTGAGTTAATGAATCAGGTGAGCGCCTCATTAACGACCAGCTTTAAGCAGCGTCCTCAATTGGGTTCCCCCACTGGTGCTTTTGGGGGGCTGGGGGAGCTGTCAGGCTCCAGGCAGAGCCCCTCCCCCCCCCCCCCCAGCACCCACCGCACTCGCTGTAATTCCCCGATGGGTTTGGGCTGCCCATGAGTGATCCCACAGCAGCCGGGACCCCTCAGCCACCAGCTCCCAGCATGAGGATAACGGGGGTACTGGGAATCTACTGGGGACCTTCCTGCGTCCCCCACCCGAGGAAGGGGCCCTCCTTTCCCCAGACTCAGCCGGGCACCCAAGGGTGCTGCGGGGGGCTGCCGTAGGGCGGCAGAGGTGCCGTTCCCCGGTTTCCTGAGCCTTCCTCTTCCTCCTCCTCCTCTGGCTGACCGAGGCTGGAGCCTTCAGCGCCGAAAGTTTCTTCGGAAACTGCTTTTCTCAAGAAGCCGGCCCCGGCGTTCTGCGGCGCTCTCCTCCCACGCGAGCTGGGCACTGACTCATCTTCCTCCCGGGGCTCGACGAAGGGAGCGCCGGCAGCGGGGCCGCGTGCGTCCCCTCCCGAAGGGGGGACATCCCCCCGCGGACCCCCTCGGTGCCTCCTCCGTGCCGGCCACGCTGCCCCCGTGGTGCCTCCGTGCGCTCAGCCCGCTGGGGGAGGACGTTGGGGCTGTAATTACTCATTTAGCCAAAACCTCTTCTTCCTCCTCTGAAGTCTTCCTCCTCCAAAGCAGCCGCTTTGCTGGGGCGAATCGGATCCAGTTTGTAGCTACTGGCTGTGCTGGGGCTTTCGGATGGGGTCTCGGGACGGTGTACCCAACTGGGTGAAAATAGTGGGGTGGGCTGAGATTTGGGGGATTTGCGTAGCTGAGGAGCTGGGAAAGCCCAAAGCTGTCAGGTGCAGAGGGTGGCGCAGATGTCTGCCCGAGAGCCCGTCTGGGAACGCATCAGGTGCAAGATCTCGCAGCAGCACTTCAAGTAACAAAGGCACAAAAAGGTTTTTCATTAGTCAAGAATTCGCCTCGGGTGAGTTAGCTTTTCACTAGGTGTTTTCTTCCCCAATCCCGGTGTACTTAATCCGAAATAATCCAAGCTCTTTTTTCTCTTAATGGCTAACTTCGGAGGAGCGGCTCTCCTTCCCGAGTGCACCTCTAGCCAGAGAGAATAATTTTTAACCTGCTGTCGCTGAGCCGGAGCGCAGTCAGTCTGGCCCAAACTTCCTGTGGCTTTTCAGAGGGGAAATACAAAAATGTCAAGTCACTGGGAGATAAATAATCCTCCTCGAGTGGTTGGAGGTGGGTCTATGTCTACCATGCAGCGTCTGAGCGTAAGGTTCCACGAGTGTTTATGGTCACAGACACTTTATATATGTTTTTTTAATATATATTTATATATATAAATAAAAACAAGGTGAGGACAGGGACTGGCTTCTGCTGAAAGGGGCTTTCCCAGAACTGCGTCGCGTTTTGGGGCTCAATTCCCACTTCTGTGGAAGCTGGTGCTGAGCACGGGGTGTCGTGATTTGGAAACACGTCGCGGTCGCCTGTTTTTGCGTGCCACCCGTCAGTATCTGAGCGTGACGCGGGAGTAGATGCAAACAGCCTCTAAATATTGACGTGGGGGCTGCCCACGTGCCGGGCAGGGTCCGTGCCCGTCCCGCCGGGGCCGTCTGCGTCACGGTTCCTCCTTGCGGCCGGAGGTGCTGGGAACCCGCAATTTAGGCAAGCGCCTGCCCCGGCCTCTGTGGGCTGGCGAGCTTCTAACCACGGCTATGGGGGACAGGTTGCCCCTTCGGGCAGCCTCCTGGCCACGTCCCTGGGGTAGGAAGTGGCAGCAGAGCATTTCGGCGCTGGGGATGGCGTAACTGATGCGAAACAGCTCGCGCTCACCATCCGGGCTGAAAGATCTGGGGCAAAGCAGCTGCCGCATCTCTGGGTGGCTGGGGAAAGCTGTTGTGAGAGGTGGCTCCTCATCTTGCAGCCCACGGAGGGCAGGACCTGGCTTTTCCTGGTGGTTTTCTCATGTGAGCCTGCTGTTGAGTGGGTCTCAAGAGGCAGCAGCTTCTCCACGAGTTTCCCAGTCGCCCTCTGTGTTGCTTTTCCAGCCGTGATCTCCCTGCTGTGGCAGCAAACGTGGTGCTCATCCTGACCTGTGGGCACCCGCTGCTATCCAGCAACACCCCGTGGGGGGCATGGGAGGCAGTGGCATCAATTCTTTGCAAGGGTAGAGGTTAAAAGATAACCCCCAAATGACGGAAAAGCAAGAATTGTGTCTTCAAATAGAGGCACTGAGACCTCTGAGGGAGACCTGCGGCTTGTAGCTGGGTGTTAATGCTGCTGTCGTGGAAGGCGTCCCTCTGATCGGGGCTGTTGGTGTTAAGTTTTGTCTCAGGTTGTACGTGCTGGGGCAGAGGGGGACACCGAAGAGCCAGGTGGAAATGAAAAGTAGCGTGTTTTTTCTCTGAGAAACCGCAGGTCTTGGTTAAAGGCAACCAAATAAGACAGCCGAACGCTAGACAGCCATTGCAGCAGGTTAACAAGTCTGAGCGCAGAGTTGTGAATGCATGAAAGCCCTAAGCAGGCACCGTGGAAGAACCTGGTGCTGTCCTGCAGCAACATCTTCCCCTCTTCCTGCTCAGCTCTTGAGAGTGTGTTCTCTCCAGATATTGCTTATGAGAAGGGTGAAATGCCCTTGGTGAGTGTAAATGGAGCCTGGGGACTTGGGAACCCCGCATTAACAACCCCCCTTTTTGCAGATTTGGGAGATTAGCAGGCTCTCAGTGCTGTAATCCCTTCCCTAGGGAAGGGAAGCCCAAACTGCAGGTGATAACGCGGCAGCAGGACGGTGCCATGGGAAGTGAAGCCCACCGGGGAGCTTGAGGAGCGCCGGGACAGGCGTGGAGCTGCCCGCAGAGCATCTGGCACCGGCACAGCCCGCGGGGCCGGGAGGGGGAAGGACGGTTAAACCAGGGCGTGAGGAATATAAACGACAAGGAGAGCAAAAGTCCAGGGAGATAAGGAAGGTCAATGACTCTGCAGGCTTTAAAACAGGGCTTCTCAGCAGTGACCTGAAGAAGCAGATGCTTTGTGGTGGGGGAAAGGGTCTCCTGGGGCAGTCGGGAGACCTCGTCGTGACTTCTGAAGGACCGAGGCAGCCTGGTAACCTCCGGCGCTGCTCCTGCGTGCGTCTGCCTTCCCTTCAGGTGCTTGCTGAATCAGCCACAATTCACAGGCAGTTTCCTTATCTGTGGCTTTTAGTGGTGGTTAAACCACCTCGCGCATGCAAGTGACTTTTGGCTACTAATAATTGGAAATGGGGTGTAAAAGCAATTAAAAACAATACCTGGAACGTTTATCTGTATATCTCAAAGCCCTTCCTTCATTGCCAGGAATTCGTGCTGCCTGCCCTGGTTGCTGGGACCTTCTGCCCTGACTTCTGACCTGCGATCCCAAACCGCCTGGTTCTGCTGTGTGCCTCCTGTCCTAACCCAAAGCCCCGCTTGTGGCTTGGTTCCAGCCCCCGGAGGTTTTTGGTGAGCCTGCGTGTCGAACAAGGTGAGTTTGGTTGACAGAGGTGCTCTTAACCAGGCTGCCTTTCTATTCCTGACAAACCCACGGCTTTTTGTAGGGGTCTGCCCAGCAGGATCCTGCTCTCCCCTTTGCTTTGGGCCATCCCATCCCGTCGGTGCAGGCTGGGTGTCCAGCTCCCGTGGGTGCACTTCAGTTTCCCAACTCAGGGCTGCAATTCCAACAGCAGCTTTATCACTTCTCCCACCTCCTCCTGCCCTCTCGAGACAATCGGTGGTGCTGAGGGGCACCCATTCCCTCACCCACCGGGTGGGCTCGTGCCCCGTGTGCCCCGTGCCCCCCGTCACCTGCTGCCAGGCGAGGGACGGGGCCCTGGGGACCGTGATCACGTCCAGGCCCAGGAGGGTTTCTCCTCCCCTCCCCGCATGGGTAGCGCTGACACAGACGGTTCCTCATAAACATTTATCGCCTCGTCAATACACCCGTTTAACAGCAAGCAGATAAGATACGAGCACCGTCTATATTTAGACTTGCTTAGCCCTGCGGAACGTGTGGTGCCCTCACTCAGGCCTGCGGGCGTTAGCGGGCTCCTTGGCCTCAGGGTGGGCCGAGTGCTGGCAGCACTCGCTCCTGAGCCCTGGAAAACACCTCTTGGGACACGATGGCCTTCCTTCTGTCCCCATTGTCCCCTAATCCCTGCGTGCTTGTAGGGAAAAAGCTTGGCTTGGTCCCATTTCCCCAAGGTTGAGGGTTTCTCAGTATGTGAGCAGCCATCCATTCTGTGCTTATCTACTCCCTAAAATGGGAATATTCGGGCCTTGCAGTTCCCCCAACAAAAAAACATGTTGACTTTCAGTCTGTTTTGAGGATGATGAGAGAAAAACAGGAAGAATTCAGTAACATGGGTAAGCTCATGTGCAGAGGAAGGTTGATATGACTCCAGCTGTATTTTCTAGGTGGTGCTTAGGGACGTGGTTTAGCGGGTGACCCCGGTGGTAGGGGGATGCTTGGACCAGATGACCTCAGAGGCCTTTTCCAGCCTTAATGATTCCATGATTTTTATTTCTGAAATCACTTTGATTTGATAGCTTGGGTTACCCTGAACGGGGAGATGGCGCTGATCGGTTCCTGATGCTGAGCTTAAATCTTTTCTTTGAGGGCTCTTCTGTAGAGGGGAACTTCTCAGCCTGGCAGTCCTGTACCCTGCTTTCCTCTAGCCTTTTGCCCTGGGGTCTGGGTACAAGAAGCTCCCATCCGTGTCTGTCTAAAAGCAGCCTGATAACTGGAGTTTCAAGTTGTGCTCTGGCTGGCACGCTCGAAGGAGAGGCAATTGTTTTCCGAGCATCTCGGCTTCGTGCTCAGACACTCGAGTAATCCTGTGGTCTGCTCGGTGCTGGACAGAGGAGAAACCTGTTTTTCTGTGCCGGGCTGCTGCCCTGCTCCTGGTGGTACCTCCCACGCTGTCCTTGTTGACACTGACTTCAAATTACTGTTAGAGGGTGCAAAAACTGGTGTGGTTGGGCTGCCTGCTCTTCAAATATAAGTTATTGCTCACTATAGCAGGGTAGGAGACCCTATATTTGTACCAGAGCTACTGGATGTGCGCTGCGAGAGGCCCTTCCTTCATTTTTTTTTAACTTTGCATGCATGACAGAATTTCAGACCAGTGAAGCGTGTTGTGACAAAACCTGTCTGTGGCCCTGGTTGGGATCCCTGCTGCGAAAACTTAGCAGGGATGATAAGGATGAGGCTGGACCTGAGGTGGTGCCGAAATCCACAGGTAACCTGGGCCTGCTGGTAGGAGCAGCGGTGTTTAATTCCTGGCAGGTCGGAGCAGTGTTTAATCACAGTGGTTAAAAGCACAGAGACGTTGTGCAGCCCAGACCTACCTGGTCAGAGCACTCGGCTCGAGGCAAGCTGAACCGAAACCGGCTGCTGTGGGGTAACGGGATTCCTACAGCTCATCTCTGGGAAGGAGAAATCTGCGGGTAATTCTGCTTTTCTGAGTAGAGGGGAACAATTTTAACCCTGCTCACCCACTCACTTCCTTAAGTAGCAGTAAAATTGCTGGAGAAGGAACTGCCTGTCGAGGGCAGGGCATGACTCTGCCTCGACGTCACGTGCTGCAGCTGTGCTGAGCCCTGAATTTGCCCATCGGCTCGTCCAGACAGGCATGAGAAGCAGCAACCTAGGAGCCAGCTCCTTGTAGCCTTGCTCCCTGGGCACCTATTGCAGGTAAAAAAAAACCATCCTGGAGGACCGAGGGCTCCACTGAGCTCATGGGTCTGCTGCCTTCTTTAGGGTCCCTGATCTGCTGTGATTTTGAAAAACTTTTTCAGGAAAAATTGCAGTTAATTTTAAGGTTTCACAATCCCTTTGTTTTATCTCTTCTCTCCTCGGTGAGATGGCCTCTTTGTTTCGTGTCTCTTGTTTTGCTTCTTGCTCTGATGTCCCCGTCCTTCCCCTTCTGGCTTGGTGCTGTTGTCTGTTTGCTTTAACCTGTGGCTGCTGCATTTCTAGTTGTCCTTTACGCAGCCGATAGAGATCTGCTGAGGAATCACTGCTCTGCTCGTGGCTCGCAAGGAAATTAAGGTTTGTTGGGAATGCTTGGGCTCCAAAGGTGCAAGCAAGCAGGCTGGGCTTCAGCGTGGATGAAAAGTGGGATGACCCGAAGGTAGAGAATTAATGCAAGTCGTGAGTCAATGAGGAGACAGCAAGCTGAGCCTCGGGAGCCTGTGTGCAAGGCAGGGATCTCCCCTGAGGGACTGGAGCTGGAGTATTTGGTCCCAGAGGTGCTCCCTTGCAGCTCCTGTCCCGTGGCATTTGCATGCATGCAAACGTTGCTGACTGTGGGGTGGCCTTGGAGGTGGCGTGCTCCGGTCTGTTGCTCCCACAAACTGGAAATAGCCCCCAGGGATGCACCAGCCCAGGTCGAGGGATGCGCTGATGCCAGGTCCCATCATACCTAAAAGCTGGCAGCTGCCGTGGTTGTGCTGTAACTTCCTGCCTGATTGCACAGGTGAGGCTTTCTGTCCTGTTATGCTGTGTTTTGGAAACTATTTTTTTTTTCTCTTTTCAGCAGTAAGACTCATGGTGGCACTTGCTGTCTGCCGTAATGCCAAATTCCTGGGAAATGTGCTTGGTGGTGAAGCTGGAGCTCTTTTAAATCAGCGGGGAAGCCTGCGGGGTTTACCTGCCTCTTGTAACGAGGGCTGGTCAAGGCTTGTGTTTCTATGGTGTTGGTTTAAGGTGACTAATCCATCACAAATCAGCTCCTGTCACTTGCTGCTTCTCCAAATGTGGCTTCCTCCACGTCAGTGTCTTTCCCCACCCTAATAAATGTCTGAAAGCAGTGTAGGAAATAACGCAGCAGGGTAGAAAGTCTGCCATCAGAGCAGCTTGACGCGTCTAGGTTGATGCAAAGGGCTTAAATTTTGTTGTTTTTTCACAAGGTGTTTTTTTTTTTTTTTTTGTCACAAGGTAGGTCTGTGACTGTGGCTGGGTGTTCTCAGCACCTCACAGTGAGCACCTACCATCTGCTCCCAGCACAAATCGACCAGAGCTGCCGGTTCTCCGCTTCTGGGAGTGACTTCAGATGTTGCTCTCTATCTACCGGAATCTTAGTCAATTAGTTTATTATTTCAAAGGCCACTGGAGCAGATCGGCAGCCTCAGAAGGGCCCTATCTTTTCTGCATATGATATGGTTTTGTGAATCCCAAGACCTTGAATTCTGGACTCGTTCTGCAGAGCTCCAGGTTGGCACCTTGCAAAGAGGAGCTGTTTTCCTGGAGCCTTGATATCCGAGTGCTTGCCTGTTTTTAACCCCCTTGTTTTTAGCAGTGCAGGAGCCTGAGGAATGTCTGTTGTAACACCTGACCTGGTTTTGTCGGGTCTAGCTGTGGCTGCAGCCGCTGGCACCGAGCTCGGGTGGCTCTCCAGCCCTCCCACCCTCTCCTGGTGGTCTGGAGCAAGCTGTGAGTTGTTCCTGCTGGAGGGGTGGCCGGCCACCTCCTGGCACTTTCTCTGTGTCAGGGGGACAAAGGCTCCAATTCTCCATCTCACAGCTCCAGGTCACGTCTTCAGGTCGTTACCTCTAGGCTGAGTGAGCTGCAGAATACTATTGCTGAAGCTTGTCCTCCACCTCCAGCAGAAAACAAACAAACAAAAAAAAACAACACACAAAAAAAAAAAAAGCATAGACTTGATCTGAGAAGAGATTTTCAATATCAAACTTCCTGGGGGGTTGTATATTCTTGGTGTGATTTGTTTTGTTGGTTTTTTTTTTTTTTTTTTCCTTCTGGAGAAGGATAGAGCAGTTTGCATTCTTCACGAGAACCTGTTTGCATACGTTTCGAAATAGGGGAGAAGCCCTGAAGCAGTGTGGTATTTGCCACATGCAGGGACAGCTCCTTTCCGTTGGTCCTTCCTGAATTTTTGGTGTATGAGAGCGAGGATTCTTCGGCTGCTCTCACCGAGGTATTAGTGGTTGGGAAACGAAGGCACGGCCGAAGCACGCAAGCAATTTGGGGCAACAGGAACGGGTGACCAAAATCCAGGGAGGCTTCAGGGGACACAAGGTGTCACGGGGAAGAATCTGTGGAAATAACTGCTCTTGTGATTTTGTTAGGACCAAGCATTCCCTTTGCCCTGTCCTTGCCGTGCCCTGCAATTAGCTGGGTGCAGATGTGCTGCTGTTACTCCGAGGCACAACGGCGCGGGCAGAACGAGAGATATCAGCGTGGAAATCATGTTGACTAAGCTGAAGGCAGAGTTTCCATTGGAAACATTAGCTTGGAGAAATAACTCTTCCAGATAAGAAGTGGAAATGTGGAAGAAGGAAATGGCTGTTGCACGCTACTCCTGTCTGCAGTTAAAACGACAAGCCAAAAGGTTAGGAAAGGCAGACATCTGCTGCTGCTAATTTGTGAATGGGCTAGGGTTACAGCACCTTAATGCCAAGTGCTATGCGGTGCAGCTGGTGGAGATTTAATTTCGGAGCCCGCCCCGCTGTTGTGAGGGCTTCGTGCTCAGCCAGCTCTGCAAACCTGCTGGATTCCCACCTGGGAGCTCGGGGGGAGCGAATGCCTGGCTCCTGTGTCCCCTGATGGTGGTAAATTTTGGTGAAGCTGTAGCAGGTGACGTAAGTAGCAGCTGCGGTGCTGTTTGGAGAGAGGCTGTGTCAGTAAACATGTGTTTGTTCGCTGTGTCCATCTGAAAAGCAAACACGGCTTCGCGTCCTCTGGCTCAGCAGCGACAGCCCGCAGCACTCCCAGCCTCAGTGCATCCCGAGGCACCTTCGGGAGCTCCAATCTTGACTGTTTATTCTGTTTTTTTTTTTTGTGAGTTGCTTCCTGTAGCTGGCTTTATTCTGTAGCCCTTGACCACCTTAGGACAGCCAAGCGGGACTTCGTGCAGCTGGGATCAGGCTGAGATGGCTTCTTCCTCGGCTTCCACAGTCTGCAGTAAGTCATAGACATATGGGGAGGGGAGGGGTGAAATATAGCAGGAATGACTTTTTTTTGGTACTTTGTCCCTCTTTTTCCCCGTGAACTAATGAATATTTGAGGCAGGGACAGTGCTGGCTGTTAAATAGCTGTCTTGCCTTAAGCAGCTTCCCCCAGAGGCCAGCGAGGAGCAATCCCACTGCTGCACCTTCAGAGGGACCAGTGCTCAGAGCACCTCGTGCAGGGGCCAGCTCGATGTGCTTGAGGCACAGCCAGGATCAGGCCCTTCCACCGAACCCAGAGCGGCTTGTGGGCTGTTTTGGTGAGCCACGAGGGGCCAAATCCTTCCTGCAAACTGGTACTCGTGCACCTGCCTTCCTGCTGACCTCGGGGCTGAAGGTGTCGCGTGGCACCTCCAGCATCCCCTCCAGCCCCGAGCTCAGGAGGGATGAGGTGGGGCTCCCACGCTGCTGTCACGCCGCCTGCGGCGTTTTTAGCCCTGGTTTGCAGTGGGAAGGGATCCTGGCAGCAGCTTGGCCAACGTGCAAGCGTGAACATGCCACGTGTGTTCGCTCTGGACTGGTTTTGACAGACCAGGATTCCCATTTAGAGACTAAAGTGCACAGACCAAACCCCTCGGATGTGGCTGAAGGGCTGCACCGATGGTGACCATCTCCATGCCCTGCAGATTTTGGGGTGGCAGGGGCACAAGTGCTCTGCAAAGAGCATCAGTGACCAGAACTGCCCCTGGAGCAGTGTGTAACCCTGGCTGCTGCTCCCCGAGGTGCTCAGCACCAGCAGAGGTGCTCCTGGATGCAGGAAGGGCCGGGAAGATTTTGGTCTAAACCAGCTCATTCTGTGCTGGAGCCAAAAAGGGCTTTTCTGTCAGTCTTACCTGCGCCCAGCTGAGGAAGCACCGTGGGTTTTGGCTGCTGAGCTGGGTGTGGAAAGGCTGGGTGCCCTGTTGGAGCAGCGTGGGGCTGGTGGTGAGCCTGGAAAACATGGTGTTCTGTGTTTCTTCCCAGCAGATTGGGAGGAATAAATGATTTTCTGGATGCTGTGTAGCTGGGTTTGGGCATAACCAAGGCACCGTGTTTTAGGCAGAGCAGGCTGGCAGCTGTGCCTGAATTTTAAATCACTTTGCTGTGAGTGCAGCACGATAGCAGCACACAAACCATTTTGGAGATAATCCAGTTTAACATCTACCAGCTGCCTTTCTCCTGAAACAAATCACAAACACATGCAACAGCTTCTGGGCCAAGGGAAACCAACACAACTTTCATTGCACAGATCTGATGATTTTTTTTTTTTTTTTTGGTCATCTTACCACTTCTCATTCATGACTAACATCCTCCTGTGGCTCCGCGCAGGAAGCGAGGCAGCCTGCAGCTCGCCCTGCTGCCGTGGGCGCTCTCCCCTCGGTGCTGTGCTGTTTTCTAGGTTGTCCCTTGACCCTCAGGCTGCGTGGCCGGGGTTTTTTTGCTCTCTGCAAGCCTTGGTCCTTGCAAGGCTGTGAAATAAACTCGGCGTCTGCGGGTGATGCTCGTGGGGAGGGCAGGCATCCCTCACAAAGCACCTGTGTGCCCTCCCGAAATGTGCAGAGGCAGTGGTTGGTGGCATTGCTTCTCCTTCAGGGTGCAGGGAACGTCCATGGCTGTGCTTTATTGGCGTGCACCAGTTGTTGATGCGCACCATTATGTGCTGCTGCACCTTAAATGCGGCCGCTTTGGAGGGGGGAGCTTTGAGGAGGGATGGAGCGAACGGGGAATATCGCTCGTGCGGTGGGGTAATGGGGTCGAGTGCTGGGGGCTGACGTCTTGGCCCCCTGCCTCTGGCACTGGAGCTCCAGCCACTGCCTCGTTCCTGGGGTGAGCTGCCCCAGCACGGGTGTGTTTGATCTGCCTTGCGTGCACGTTATCGGTTGGCAAACCTTCACCCTTCCCTCTCTTTTTTTTTTTTTTTTCCTGGTTTTTGTATGGGTGGTGGCTGGAGCTGGTGCCAGCTGCATCTCCCCTCACGCTTGGTGCATTCTTCCTGCTAAAACCCCGCGTTTCTGTTCTGGGGCTGGCATCCCGTGGGGTTTGGTGCCAGACAAAGAAAAAGGGCTCGGACAGGGCTGGGAGAGGCGTCTCCTGCCTTCCTGTTCCCCTTTAAAGCACGTGGTGGTTGTCTCCCGTCACCTCCCGTGAAGGGAAATGGGAATTGTTCACCCCATTGCTGGAAACCAGCCCCTGTTTGGCAGGGCACTGGTGGGGGCTGAGCCGGTTGCTTCACCCCCAAACTGGTTTTGGGGTCCAGTGCTGCTGGACCCTGCTTTTGGGGATGCCCCAGGCTGGGGCTGCTCAAGACTGCAAAGAGAAGAGCAATTGGTGGTTACCCGCACAGACTGGAGGCACTGGGGTTGGGACTGGCTTATACTGTAGGAAGATTTTGAGCCTGCATAGGACAAAGGGCCAAAATTACCCAGGACACTGAAGCTCATAAAGAGGCAGCGATGTCTGTGTGGGCTTGAGGTGTGTGTGAGACTTTTTTGCACGATGTCGGTGCTGAATCATTGCTCGACATCTTCTGTGAAATCAGAGTCTATGAGAACAAGGCTTTGCTGAAACGTTGCTCCTATCTGAAAGCTTTTATGACTGCTCTTGCTCTAGAAATGTTTTGGGGCTCTGAATCTCTAAATGAATCATGGATACGTGATGCTAAAACGCAACAGCTCCTTCACCCCAGGGTGGTGCTCTGAGTGATTTTGGGCATCACTTCTGGGTGAGGGTCCCCAAGACAGATCCTCCTTGTGCTGGTGGGCATCAGGAGCTGGTCAGAGGTAGGGAGGGGGCTCGGCAAGCTCCGATGCCCAGGGGGAGCCCACAGCAGCCCCCGTGTGGCTCAGTGCTCGCCGTGAGCTCTGCCACCGTGGTGGCTCCTCCAGGCAGGGACGGGGGCTCCGTGGGCGCTCCGGCGATGCTGTAACCGAGCGCTCGTCTCTGTTAATTGCCCTTATTAATTACCCTTATCGGCAGCCGATGGGCAGGTGGGGTGTGCCGCGCTTGCTCATCCCAGTTGGCAGCCGGTCCTGAGAGCTGGCTCTGTCTGCAAGCTCTTACATCAAGAGGGAGTGCGTGGCTTGGAGAGGGTCCTGGCTGGGAACATGGGCAGAGCCTGGGCTGGGTGGGCTCAAACGAGACCTCCTCCATCCCCCCTTGTACCTACAACCAACCAAGGTGACACCAACAGGTACTGGCTTGTGCCGCGAAGCCACAATACAAGCTAAAAATGGAGGAAAAAAAAAAAAAAGGACAATCCACCAGCTATCGGAGTTGCGGCCACGTGAAGCTGCTTTGTTGAAGGTGAGGTCGAGGAAGGACCCGCTGCTCACAAAAATCCCATGTTAGCGATCCCACTGGTGCTAGTGGTGTCCTCGGCTTGCAGATCCAGCGGGGTTTCTGCACTGTGGGCTCTGGCTACCTCTTCGTGGCCTCAATGACAAAGCGTCGTGCCAGCGAGGAGTCAGGTTGGAGGTATTTTTGATGCTGTGCCCGAGCGGTAATCTGGAAATCTGTTTACTTCATTCCTCCCCGTCAGGGGAATGGCGCTCCGAAATATTTTCTGCTTTTACCTGCACATGTAAGGATTTGTTGCCTAATTGCAATGTGAGATCCCATAAAGATACTTGGCTGATGTGGTAAAAGAGCTTGTGTATGGCCAGATGTTTTTCTCCTGTCTGTCCAAGCTAGGAAAGCTGTTGAGGGCTTGCATCACGATGCTCGTCTGGCCACGGTGTCCCCTGCTCCTTCTCCTGCCTGTTGGTGCCGTTTGTGCCTGGACTCCAGCCCCAGATTCCAGCCTGCAGTGGTGCAAGGTGGGGCAAGAGGAAACACATCCCCGGCCCTTGGACCTGCCCCGTGCACGTGCCTGCTTGAGGCCGTGTTGCTGCACCAAGGGGTGAGGGACAGACTTTGGAGGGTTGCGTGCTTCTGTGTGCCTGTGAGGTCTCCTGGGGCTGTTCTGTGGGGTTTGGGTTTCTCTGATGCCCTCAGAAAGCTGTCACCCTTTCCCAAGGAGCCAGGAAAGGCGGTATCAGCACGATGGCCGTGGAAACCCAAAGAAACCCAAACATCCCCTCTTCCCCCCTCCTGCTTCCCCGTTCACCCCATCAGAGTTGTGGGTGCAGCAGCAAGGACACCCCATGGTGCCGGGTCCCCACCACCCCCAGTGGGTGGGAAGGGCCCCGCAGGGCTGAGAACGGACCCGATCCCCCTCCATCAACGCTGCTTTATTTGCATTTTGTCACCAAGGCACCGCTGTCTGCTCCCAGCTGCGTCACCAGGATGCGTTGGGGTGCCTGTGATTGAATTTCCCGTGTCCCTGGCCTTGCTCTGTCCAACACCACGAAGCGTTTGGACAGCCCCCGATTCCCCCTGGGGAAGGTGATGAGCATCCTTCGAGTGGGGTTTTCGGGTCCCTTTGCTCTTCTCAGGGCTGATGGCGTTGGCTCCTCCAGCTGCCACGCAGCTGTCTGACTGCAGCGACACGCTGCTTGCAGACGGGGAGTGTCTGGCCTCTGCGGGGTAGGAATTGTCATGCTTACGTGTTCCTGGCACGGAGGCGCCTCCAGCCCCGGTCTGGGGGCGTTGGTAGCGCTCCAGGAGGGTTTTACATCTGATCAGGTTAATGGGGCAAGGGGTGGCAGGAGCTGGCTTGCAGCAGGTGATGAAGAGCTGCCGGTCTCCTGACTCTGCCCCCCTCGACAGCCTCCTTGCCCAGCTCCCGGGAGGTTGCAGCCACTCTGGGTGTTGCAAAAAAGAAATGACAGCGTGCTTCTAACCTAGAAACGGAGGGGAGCGTGGTGCAGGGAGCTTCACCTGCTCCAGCCAGCCAGCCTCTGTCCCCGCACGGAGCGGTGCTGGGCTCCAGATGTGCCCGTGGAAGCAGCGCTTTGTCCTCCCGGGAGGCTGTCAGTCAGCTCCCTAATAAATCTCACAGAGAGCAGCAGCAGGGCTCCCTGCAGCTACAGAGGGAAATGATTTAATTGCCTTTTTAATAGAGAAAGGGGTTGCTTGCGTGCCGTGACTGGATGTTTTGAATAGGCTGATTTGTACTGGAATATCTTCAAGATGCAAGTGCATTGCCAGCGGCTCTGGGGATGCTCCGCGGAGCAGCATCGCTTTGTTTTGACGTGTCAACAGTGGTGAGAATTGAGTGTGAGAGCCAGGGAAACAGTAAAAACCTCCGTGTGAACGAACGGGCCTCTCCAAAACGAAGCAGAGTCCTTAGCAGCAAGTCAAAGCGGCGCTGGGGTGAGGATTTGTCAGGAGCCAGCCTGTTCTTTTCAGGCTGTGTGGGTAAAGCTTTTGTTTTGCTTGGCAAAGAAGCGAACCCAAAAATGTGTTTCGATGGGGGAACAAAGATATTGAGAACTTGACAAATATTTTCCTGCTACTGTAACGGTATTTTCTGCGTCCTGAGAACGTTTCAGGTTGTCAGTCTCCAAAACACTGAAGGCTTTACAGCCTCTTCCAGGAGGTGCCACCCGTGCTGTCCGGGGAAGGCTCAGCTGTTCCTTAACTGGCTCATTTTCTCCCCAAAACTTCATCACCATGGTAAAGCCGGAGCCTCCTGGGCACGGGAGGCTGGATACGGGCTCCTCATATTTGCACCCTTGGCCAGACAAAGCCTTGGTCTTGATTCCAGTTGTAAACTCACCTGGTGTGGGATGTAAGGGGTCCGACTGCCCCGTGAGCATCCAGGCACGGCTCTGCTGCTTCTGCCCCTGCTCCTCCTCCTTCCGAGCACTGCAAGCTCCCGTTTTCCCCGAGCTCTCTCCTGTTGCTTTCAGCAAGCTGGTTTTTCCTTGCACGTGCAGCCCCAAACAGTCGCTTTAAAGGCTTTTCCTATCCTGGGAGCTGATGTCAAAATGCCTTCCTGGGAAAGTGGGGTCACCCGAAGCCAAGCCTGGCGAGCTGGGGTTTGTGCAGCAGCTGTCCTGGCTGGATTCGTGCTAGCATTTGCTCCGGTCACTGCTGATGCCAGCAGGGGAACGTGCTGTCAGAGGGCAGCGTTTCAGCGCCCTGGTGCTGGGGAGGAAGCAGACGCTGGGAGCCGGGTGAGTAAGGCTTCCAGCAGAAGCCGTCATCCTCTGGAGCCTTCTCCCTCCTGCCAAGCCTTGAAGAGCCGCGAGCGCGGGTTTTGCAACTGCAAGCTGGCAGGAGAAAAAGGAAAGTGATAAAGCATGAGAAAACGCTGCAGCAAAATGCTTCCTACTGGGGGGACTCGGACATAAATATGGGCTTAAAAGCAGAGAATCCTGCCTCCCTTGGGCTCAGCAGCAGGTACAAGCAGGTAACTTCCCACACTCATTTCTTGCTCAAATTTTCCCTCGTACCTCTGCCTGCTGTCCCAGCATATGGCCAACAGGTTGTGGGTTTGGTGGCTGTTATGGCTCAAAGGCTATTATGCCCATCTTCAGGATGATTTTACCCCCAGTTTGAAGGAAACTGGGCACACCTGGGGAATATCAGCCCCCTCCTGAGGATGCTCCCACCAGGTTTGTTCCCCAGCTCTCCCCAAGCACGGCTGCTGACCTCCTGCCCCGTGCCTGCGCTCTCAGCATCCCCCCATCTGTCTCAGCCCGGGTACATGGGATCTGTCGCAGCCCTGGCCGAAATAGCAGCTGATGGCAGCTCTTTGCATGGAGCTGGCTGGCCGAGCTGTGCTCTTCTCCCCCCTCGACGTGTCTCCAGCAGGTGAGCGGTTCCCAGGGGCTTAAACCTTGGGCACGGCAGCTCCTGTGCTGCTCCTTTCCCCAAGTGTCATCTGGCAGCATCCCAGCGGGGCGCTGCGACTGAGTGTGAGCGCACAGCCTTCCCCGCCGGCGTCTTGGGGCTGTTCGAGCTGCTACAGCTCTGTACAAACCAGGGGAAATTTAAAAAAAAAAAAAAAAAAAAAAAAGGGGTCACTGGAAATCAAGTCTCCTGACCTCTTTGTGGAGCCTTGGGTTTGAGGTGGTGCAAAACCTTAAATTTAACTAATCACGGCTGTTCTGCAAGCCAGCTCGCCGAAACTTTGCTGTGACTGCTGCAAAACTAGTTTAACCTTTTGGGTGCCTGGTGGGGAGAGGTCAGCCCTTTTTAAAACAAATTATTTTGCTTTTTTTTTTCCAAGAGGTGAAGGCTAAATGTCACGTTTGATGAATGAACGACCTTTCGTGGGGGCGGAGGGAAACTCCTGCGTGCGCTCCACCCCGCGTGCCGACGTCACGGCCGTGATGGGGCTGAGTAAGGTTTTCCAAGAAGTCTGCGATGGCAGCTCGACGCCGCGCCACCATCCCTGCGGGAATTGCGGCCGGCGCAGGCTTGCTGCTCCCTAACGAGCGGCGGTGACCAAATCACCTCCTGCTAAATCACCTCCTGCTGCTTAACCGAGAGCTGGCAGGGAGCAAGAGGTGTGATGAGGGCGGTGGGAGAGCTCCCCTAGGCTGCCACCAGCGCCTGCTTTCCTCATCCTGGGGGTGTCGGTGCCCCTCTGTGTGGTGCTGGGAAGGGGGGGGCAGAGCAGGAGCAGCACGAGGTGCTGGAGGAGCATGGGTGTCGTGGTGTCTGTGGATGCTTTAGGTGTCTGTGCACCTGGGAGTGAGATTTGGGGTCTCTGCAGGGGTCTCTTCTGGCACTGTCATCGCTTCAGGCTGTGAGGTTGTGTTGGGAGCAGTGTGGTGACCCCCAAGGATAAACCACCCAGCTCTCTGCTCCCTGAGATGGGGAACCTTAAGGAAGGCGAAGCACCTTAAATCCTCTTCCCTATCTCTGAAAACCTTTTTCCTGTCCCTATTTTAAGACCGCGTTAGCCCAGAGCTGGTGAGGTGCTTCCGTCTGCAAGCTGAAGGAGCCAAGTGACGTGAGGAGGGAGCAAAACCTCCAAAAGCTCCCCGTCCTTGGCTCTGAGCGCCGCAGTGATCCCATTGACTTTGAAGACGCGTGCTCTGCTGCGCGAGGAGCCGCGTTTATAGCAGCCATCCAGCTCCGCTTCGTGCCATCCCCCACGAGCCGGCGGGTCGCACGCCGCTGAGCGCCTGACAGGCTGAATTGTGAAATTTAAATTTATAGGGAAATATTACCGAGGTGAAGGGAACGAGCCGTGCGGCTCGCGCTGCCTTTTCCTTCCTGTGCCCTTGCTCTCTCTCTCTCGCCGCGTTCCCTGGGCTCCCCCAGCAACGTGCCGGAGCGTTGCGACATCTCCTCCCGGATCCGCCGTGGGAACCCAACAAGCGGTGCCCGGTGGGGCTGGCTGCCTCTGGGTCACCCCACGCTGCTCGGGGTGCGAGCTGTGGTCGGTCTGCCCCGGCTCGTCGACCTCGGAGCTGTCTCAGACTGTCCCGTCCGTGTCGTTGCAGGTGGCTCCATGTCCCAGCTCCAGAGCTCCTGGGAAATGCACCGGCAGGACATGGCTTATCTCCCAGACCCAGGTAAACGCTGGCCCTCCTCAGGCTCCTGTCCCTTTCCGTGCAGAACCCCTAGCTAGAGGAGCCTTGGTCGTGCTAAATTTCAAGCAAGAAACACAAAAAAAAAACAAGAACCAAGAGCTGCTCCAGCTGCTTGGGGACCCAGGGGTCCCCAGGTGCTCTGGGGACATCTCCCTCGTGCGCTGCCAGCTGCAGGGTTTGAGGCTTCGTGGCCAAGCTCTGCAGGCACCAGAGCTGGGCAAGCTCCTCTGGCATCAAGCACCAGCGGTCTGGTAGACGTACGGAGGGGTTTAAATCGCTCTTGAGGGTTGGGCTCTTGTTGTTCTGTTTGTTTTTTTCTGAACTCGCTTTTGTTCCAGACTCATTGTCTGCAGTCACCCGGTGACTGACGATGTTTTGTAGAGGACAATGCATAGCTGAGAGCAGACTAGACCTAGACAGCAGCTATCTGCAGCAACCTCTTGAGAATATACATAAATAAAACTAAAAAAAAGAAAAAACAGGAAAAAAGCTCGCTTGAAGCTCTTGAATCAACTTAAAAATCTCTCATCCTGAGATGCACAAATGGGATAACGCGTCCTGCATGTGGGGACACGGGGGCACAGGAGCTGAGCTGTGGGGTGGTGCCACCTGGAGACACAGGCTGTGGGGTCTTTACCAAGACCTGGCCCTGTGGAAGCTCCTAACCTTTATTTTCTTGTTGGTTTTAGATATTTTGGTGTTGTAACAGCAGATAGACTTGACCCGGTGGATATCACAAGCCAGGGAAAGCCTACTGAAAGCTCCCTTTTAATATTTATTTCAGCTACGCTGCACATGCTCCGCACTAGGAGCACTGTTTCCTTCCTCCCTTGTTTACGTCCCTGCTGAGGATTTTTTTCTTTAACTATGTTCAGTTGACTTGCGTTTGGGATTTTTCGCGCTTACGGGAGCTGGCATGAGTGTGCTGGTGTCGCTTCCTGTCTGTGCACAAGGGAAATTCTGCTCTAGCTGGCAGGCGGTGTGACCTCTTTCCCTGTGGTTTTGCAGCTCTGGTTTGGGTGAATTTGGGTCCTTTCAAGGCTTTTTCTTGAAAACAAACACAAAGGAGTGGGGGGGAAAAATAGATCAGGGCTTGGGGTGGGCTGTAGGACCCTTCCCATCTAAGAACAGCAGGTAAATGCGAGCACGATCTGCGGTGTGTTCGAGGCTGGGAGCATGGGCAGGGGGGATTGGAAGCTTTTCTCATCGGATCACGTTGAGTGCAAGGAGGCTTCCTTTGCTTGCTCCTAATTAGCTTTTTGTGACGCTGTTGACAGCTGCAAATAAATACCTGCCTTCCTCTGCTCCCCCAGACATGGAGACCGTGGCTGCCAGCACGTCGCTTCCCGACCCAGCCGGCGAGTTCGACAGGAACGTGCCCCGAATCTGTGGGGTCTGTGGGGACAGGGCCACGGGCTTCCACTTCAACGCCATGACCTGCGAAGGCTGCAAGGGCTTCTTCAGGTGAGCGAATCTCTGGGGAGAAGGAGTCTTACCCTGCCATCCTCGAGCTTTGAGGAGAAGGTGACCTGGTCCTAGGGTGCTGCCTGGCTGCGGCTCGCTACCTGGGCTGCGGGCAGCTCTGCCAGCCCTGTGCCCGCACTGCAACCAGCTGATACGCCTGCAGACCTCGATGAGAGAGGCCCCAAAGCACTTCCCTTTTTGTGGCTTGGCGTGGCAATCCACTGCTGCAGAATAATTTTCCCCATAACCATCTCGCTGGGAGCCTTGCAGACCTCCGCGTGCTGATGCGCCGCGTAGCAGGAGCATAAAAGCCCCTAGCACGCTGTCGGTTGGGAAAAACACACCTGAAATGAGCAGTTTTTGAGAACTAAGCTGGTTTGCTGGGCGCAAGCTTGTCTTTAAAGCAGCCTGTCTGCTCAGAAGCTCTGCACGCTTCTGTAGTGGGGGATGCACGGGGAAACCTGCTCGCTGCCGGAGGTGGCACTGAGCTCCTCCCCAGCTCGAGCAGCCTTTCCGTCCCTGCTCCTGGAGCCCAAAGCAGCTGTAGGCTGTACGTGCAGCTCCTCTGAGGCTTTTTTCCACTGCCAGGTGGGAGTCTTGAGCAGTCCCTGGCTTGTCCCAGAGCAAAAACATCTCAGAGCTGTGGGGGCCGCAGGTTTGTGGATGTTTGTTAGCGGCCCGTGTGTCTGCACCGACGGTGCTGAGCCATTCACGTGGGAGTTCAGGTCGCTTGCACCAAGTGAGAGAATGACTAAGTGCTGGTGAGACCAAGTAAGATAATGACTGGCGTGGGACTGGCTGGGAAAAGCCTTGCTCAAGTATTTTGCACTGTAATGAGATGGCAGCAGCAGGTGGCTGGGGGATTGCAAAGAGCAGAGCTGGAGGCTTTGCACGCCGAGCAGGGCTCTTACATCGAGCAGAGCCCGGGCTTTCACAGCAAAATCGTGACTCCTCCTCGTGCAGGAATTTCGGGGCTAGATGGGGGTTTTCACATACCACAGGCTTGCAGCCTGCCTGAACCCTGGCCAACCTGAGCAACAACATTTTCCTCAATCGCTGCTGCTAAATGAGGAGCTCTTCTCTCAGGTGCCCTCCTCCGTGCTCTGGTTTGGGGTCCCCAACCTTCCCCGTCCCCCCTGTGCCTGTGGAGGGTGCTGAAGTGGCTCTCGACCCCTGCAATGACTGGTACTGCTTGACAAACCCTTGACAGGGCTCCAGTGCTGCTGCATTTCCCCTTTCTCTATTATCTCACTGGTGTAACCATGTACGACGTGTGATTGTGACAGTATTTCTGAGCAGACGTTTTAATGAGGTGAGAAGCTCTCATCTTCAGCTAGCCCTTCATGCCCCATATAAGGCCTTTATTTTCAATTTGAGGCTGGTTCCATGTTTTTTAATCAAGCTTCCCAGACACGCTGTCCCCACGCTAGGTCTTGGTGTGTTCCCTCTTGCTGAAACGAGCTTGTTTACAAGCCATTTTCAACCGTTGAGTTAATTAATGCTTGCTGCTGCCGCGAGATCCGAGTGCTTTCTGCCTGAGAACACTGCAGCGGGGGAGCCTGGAGCCCTACAACACCCCCAGGAAAAGCTAAGAATCCTTTTGCAAGCACCTTGTGCTTTATACTTACATGCTTTTTTTAAAAAAAAAAAAAAAATAAATAAAAATCAGCTTGTTTTCCCTGAGCAGGTTTTTGGAGAATGGCTGCACAGGTGCCAGTTCCTGGTGGCTGTTCCCCGGGGGTCAGCCTTGCACTGGAAGGAGCTAAAAGAGGGCGATTGGCTGGGAAGATCGAGCTGCAGCAGCAAAGCTGAGGGTGAAGGACCTCCAGGTCGCTCTCATCTGCCTCGGGGACGTACCCGTCTATGATTTCCCAGCATTAATCCAGCGTGAAATCACCCAGGAGGGTCCCGGGTTTAATGGCCCTATAAAAGGCGTTAGGAATTTACGGGCACCTCTGGGTGCTCAGACGTGCACGTAACCCGCAGCACAAACAGGCACGAGCCAACCTTTGGCCGCTTGCTTCAAAGTCCACTGTTTATTAATGATGCCAACGGCAACGGTGGCCTTTTATTGAGCTCTGCTGTTTGCTCAGGGGCTCTCACGATGCGGCCAAACCCCGGTGATTTGTTCTGCTGGGACTTGGCTGAAGCATCCGCGGTTCCTCTGGTTTCTTCAGTAGTCCCGGGCTCCCCCAGCGCCCTGACCCTGGGTGTTAATAGCAGAGCTGCTTGGAAAGGCTCCGGGTGTTTCAAAACCGCCCAGCTCCCCACCCATCCTGTCTGCATCACTGCATCTCCCACTCCTATAATCCTCCCCAGTTGTTCTTTGCGCTGCTCTACATGAAGCTGTTTTGCTGGCTTTCTTTTTTTATTTTTTTTGCGTTTTAAAACAAATCCATCTCTCCTTTTGTGCTTCCCTGGGGCCATGAGGTGTTTAGCTTAAAACACTCCGTCCCTTTGTGTTGGCTTCCTGCACCTACGTGGCTGTTGCTGGAGGGGGGGAGGCAGCCTGAGAGCCCTGTCTGTGATTTTTTAAGTATGTGGGGAGGAAAGGATGCGAAGATCCAGGTAACGCAGAGGTCAGGAGTGATCCCAGACCCTGGGGAAGGGCGCTGAGCACCCAGCAGGAGGCGTGCACCTGCCCAAGGTGATGCCCGGGCTGCCTAGGGAAGGGGTGGGAAGCAAGCAGAAGAAACCAAGCACTGATCTTGCTCCTTGGCTTGCTTCAAAGGGCTTCTCTTCATATATTTCCCTAGCAAGAACGTGCCGGGGCTCTCTAAAGACGTTTTGGGGGGCAAGGGGCAGTTGTCTGACCAGCTCCCAGGAGCGGAGGATGGAGCAGGTGGAATTTGGGGGAGAAAATATGAGTAGTGCCCTAGAACCACCACTCTGCTCCAAACCTTGACTTGGCTGTTGGTGGTGGGCTTCACGAGGGGCTGTGAAGGAGCATGGGGAAGGAATAGGGAATTATCTGGGAAGAAATAGGGAATTATCTGATCCCAAGCAGTTTGGCCATGCCCTGCTTCTCAGGGAACGGTGCTTCTGCCACAGTCTTGGTGCCCAAAAGACCCCCAGTGTGGTCCCCAGCCAGCTCCTGGGGCTGGTGAGAAGGACACAGTGATCAGAAGGTGGCTGCAGGGTTTGGTTGTGAGTAGGGAGAGCTGCGTGCATCAAAATCTCATCTTGCCAACAAAAATTCAGAGGCTCCCTTTGATAATTGGTCCTGTTGGGCGCAGCAGAAGTAGGAGGGCTCCGTGTCCCTGCAGGGTGGGCGTCCTGCGAGCGATGGATGTCCCCCTGTACCTTGCAGTGCTTGATGCTCCTCGTTCACAGGCAGCAAGTGGTTGTGTTGGAGCGTTTCCACGGGTGTGGAAATGCTGTCCCTTTCCCCACAGATGCCTACAGACCTCGGAGCTCCTTGCTGGGCAGAGCCCAGCTCCCTCGCCACTGGCTGTGTTTGCTCCCGCCCGCAGGCTGCGTTTGCGCAGGGAGGGATCTGGTTATTTTTAACATTCGGCAGCCTGCCTGGGACGGGGATCTAAATGAGCCTTGAAATGGCCGGTTCTGGGGCTTTACAAAAATACACCGGAGCAGGACACTGTGTGCTCCACGCCGCTGATGCAAGGCCAGGCGCTTTGGAGCCGCGAGCCACCGACCCCTAGGGCAGAGAAGCGGCTGCTCAGAAACCCTCTGTTGTGCCCAGCCGCCCTGGGTTTGGATAAGCTGCAATTTTCATACCAAAACCATAATGTTGGTTTGCACACAGGACATCTTTCCCTGCCCCAGGGCCTCGTCTTTCTCTTGTTTGTGCCCTCCGCAGCCTTGCCCTGGGCTGTAGGGGAGAAGGTGCTGCTCCAGATACTCAAAATATCCGAGTTGTTCACCGAAACTGGGAGACTCCAGCGTGCTCTGTTCCAAACCCTGCTTTGCCCCTGGGTTGGGAAGCATTTCTCCTTGTTCCTGGGAAAGCAAAGGCGCCGCTGGCCTTGGTGGAAGGGGAAAACCCAGAGAAACATGATTAAAACTGAGAGCCGGCTGCTGGGGGAAACACGAATTTCAAGCCGAGCACGGCTGCGTGAGGCAGGTTGTGGAGGCTCTGCCATCAGCCTCGCCTGTGTTCGTTTTCCTAAATGCATTTATTCATCCATTAGGTGAAGGGAGAGCAAAACCTCCTTGTTTACATCTCCCTTTTTAAAGCAGCCTCTAATTGCACACTGGAACAGCCCAGGAACGTATATTTATACCCTATACGTGCAGCCTTGGCGCTGGTCCTGGGCTGAAACTCTGTCTGCCCTTACCTCTCTGCCTTCTCCCGGGGTCATTTGCACGGGGAGCTCAGGGTCCTGCACCCCCTGTTTGATACCACGAGGGGACTTTATCACGGCTCCTCCTCACAGAGGCGGTTTCCTCCAGGCTCTGAAATGCAGCACCAGCTCAGGGGTGGCTGGGTTTGGCTTCTTGATGTTGTACCCAAGCTGCATCTCAGCTCTGCGCTCTCCCAAGGGCTTTTCCATTGCGTTTGCCCCTCTGAGCATCCTCGCTTCAACTTTCCAGCCCGGAGGTGCCCCGGGCTCGGTTCCCTCCACCTTCACTTAACGTGAGCAGCGTGCGTGGAGATGCTTGCAGACCAAGATAAGCTTTGCTCACCGATGGGAGGTCGCTGAGTAACTTTCTCCAAAGCCCAGATGTGGCGTCTCTGAAACCGCCCTGAATGGAGGAGCTCAGCTATGCCTGCAATGTGTCATTAGTGGATGTCGCGCTGGATGGCTGCGCAGGAAGGCGAGTTTTTTTCGCTGGGAGCTGTGGCTTTGACCCTTTGTACTTGGAAGATTTACAGGCCTGATTGTAGCAGCGGATTAACGTGGCACGGTGTGGTTTTTGGTGGAGAAGAGGTTATTATGTTAAGTGTTGTTTCTCTTGTATCCTGCAGTGAGATTTTTTTCTCGTGCACGCGCAAACATGCACTCCAGCCAGTTATTCTAGCAAAGCCGGGCTTTAAAGGCTGGTAAATGTTTAATGACACTGCTTTGGTACATGCTGGCCTGCCCTCCGCTTTCCTTTCATTGCTGGTGGCTCGGGTGGGGGGTTCCCTGCAATCCTTCCACCTCCTTTCCAGCTTCAAAGTAAGTTTGAAACCAGAAAGCTGTCAATTGGTGGTCGAACCCCTGGGCTGTGTCCTTTTAAGAAGGAACCCTTCCCATGCTGTGCAGCAACAACTGGACCTCAGGGATCAAACCTGTAGATGTATGAGACCAGCTGCAGCCTTCCGAGCTTGGTCCTTGCTGGAGACCAGCTGAGCTGCACTGCGTCAGGTCAGAGCCCTTTCTGCCCTGCCCTTGGGGGTTTTTCTCCAGCTATTTGGGGGAACTGTGTGATGCATCTCCCCCCGATGTCTGGAGCGGCCTTTTTGTGCACCGAAAACTGAGTTGGGTGACCCGGGGTGTTTTCTCTGCTCCTCTCCAGGCGAAGCATGAAGAGGAAGGCGATGTTCACGTGTCCGTTCAACAGCGACTGCAAAATCACCAAGGACAACCGGCGGCACTGCCAGGCCTGCCGGCTGAAGCGCTGCGTGGACATCGGCATGATGAAGGAGTGTGAGTATGCAGCCAGGCATCCCGTGGGGAAGGGCCCTGCCTTGCTCTCCGACGTCCTTTTCCTTCTCAATCCACTCACAGCACAGAAGGAAAGCGCGCGAGCGTAAAGCTGTAAAAGCTCCGTAAGGCGAGGATGCAAGGGGCAGGGGACGTGGTGGGTAATGATTGAGAGGAGCTCATTTAATGATTGAGGCCGTTCCTGTGGCTGTTAGCTGCGTGGGGAGCTGCCCGTGCCAGAGCCAGGCTGTCTCTGTGGGCTGCTGGAGGGCAGCCCCACGGGGAGCGCATCCGGGACTGTCGCTGATTAACTCGCAGCCTTGCCCTTGCAAAGCCATCGGCCTGGCACAGCACGAGCTCCTCACCCTGTCCCGGCAGGCAGGGAGAACCGAACGGGCTTCCCCATATCACTGGTTTGCCATTTGGTGGTGATTCAATGTGGAATCAGCTGACTTTTTGCTCTGCAAAACCTTTTGGGCCTTTTTTTGGGGCCTTTGTTCTTGCAACGTGAGCCCGGCCACCTGGCCACGTGCACGGCGGAGACTTGAGCAAATAGCAGAGGGAGGCAAAGTAGTTTTTAACCCAATCCAAACAGACTAATGTTGTCCAAATATTTATTTTCTTCAACGATATTTTTAGATAAGCAGCTTTTAAAAATAAAAGCTGTTTGACACGCTTCCTCCTATGCGCTTTCCGCGTCTTAAGTCTTCAGGAGAAGGCAGGCGTTCGCATAGCGTTCAGACCAAAATAACAGCCCTCTGCTAGGAGACTCTGCAAACAGGACATTGTGTCCCGTGATTGATGGACCTGAAGATTTGGAACCAGCTTGGAAAATTGGAGTGCTGCTGGTGTCCTTACGCGACAAGCAGAGAGCAAACAGCGCCTGACGTCACGGCGCGCCGCCGAAACGCAGGTCTGGCTCCTCCAGCAAAGCAAAACTTGCAGGTGTTTGCAGGAAAAAATGCCCAAATTTCCAGGTGTCACAAAGATCAAGCAAATCCCCAGGAGTAGAAGGTCCCTGGGTCTCCTTTTAAACTGGTAGCAATGCCCTGGGGAGAGGTGGAGAGGCAAAGAGCAGGTAGCGCGCCACGGGAACCCTTCTCGTGTGTGAGTACAGGGGTGGATGAGCCCACGGTAGCTCAGACCACATCCTGTGTTTTGTCCCACAGAAACAATGCTCAGATTAACGTTTGGGCAGGAGCAAAGAGCCAGCCCCTGTCTCCATAGCTGACCAAGCAACCTAAAAAATGCTCTGCGCAAAGTGCGGTCTTGGCGTTTTGCTGCTTTGGCATCTATTGCTGCAGCTTTTCGTGGTTGGGGCAGCACCATCAGGCACCTTCTGCACCAAAACCCAGCTCGGAGGCCTCCTGGGATGTTCCCAGGGTGGTCAGAGACCCGGCTCCTCTGATGGTGCTTCTTGTACCGATGTTATCTCGTAATCACGATGTGCGGAGAGAATGCGCCGCGTTATTGGAAAGGAGAGCGCTGCCATGCCCCAGTGCACAAAGCTGCCTGCTGGAAGCTCACGGCTCCGGTTGCTGCGGCTCATTTGGTGCAGCCGTTGCTAACGAGGGAAACGTGTTGACTTGTACCAGCTAATTACCTGGGAAGGGCTGGAAAATTCAGCGGCGGCAGCGCGCCCCGGCCGGGGCCCAGGACTCGCCTGCTCTTGGCAGGAGTTAACTTGTAAGCGACCCCCTTAGCAAATTGTTACTGAATTAATGAAACCTGACCAAGGAGCCTAAAAATAACCTTCCTGCGGACTTTGCTGCTGGTGAAATGAGTGGGGACAAGGTGTGCTGCTGTTATTTATAGGTCGCATCAGGGATCTTTAAACTCTGGACGGGAGCTGGTGTCTTCCCCCGGCTGTCATTGGTGGCGATGAGGACAGCCACGGGCAAGGACGGGCTTCATTTGCTCCGCTGCCGATGGGTCCGAAGCAGAAATAAGAGTGAGATGGGGGTAAAGAGGAGGAGGAAGAGGGGAGATGTTGACAAGCCTTGTGCGTGCGTTAATTTGAGGTCTGGCACAGGCAGCCCCATCTCCTTCCCGAGTCCTGGGGTGCTCGGACCTAAAAGCCAGGCTGGTTTTTGACGTCGTCCTCAGCCACGTTTGCAGGGACGTCGCCAGCAGGCTCGATGCTGCGGTGACGGGCTGGAGAAGGGCGACGAGGCAAAGGGAATCTGGCAAAAAACTCCCCGGGGAGGGGACGAGGTGGAGGCTGGAGGGCAGCAGGAACATGCTGAGCCCAGCGAGCGCGTGGGAGCAGCGAGGGTCAGGGCCGGGCTGGGGGCAGCAGCAGCCGTCGGGCTGATCCCCGGCCCCGCCGCAACGCCTGCAGTTCAACCCCGAGCTCTCTGCAGCCAGCGTTAGCAAATATTTGTGGTTTTCCACCCATCTTATCTGCGTGGGGTAAAGCACAGGGCAAGCTCACAGCGGCTGGAGATCAGCGGAGGCAAAGCCCCCCTCGCAGCCCAGGCGAGAAGCCACGGTGGTGGGAGACGTGCTCAGGAGCTGCTTCTCTTTGGATGGGGCAGATGAGGACAGGTTTCCACCCCGGGGTTACCGCTGCCTGCCCTGCCTGCTAGCCACTGATTTCTCCTAGGATAAAGCAGCACGAAGGGTCCTATTGCCTGGGTGGCGAGAAAATGCTTAAGTTATCCCTTTTGTCCTCCAAAATTGCCTTTTGCCAGCTGCCTGGCACTCGGGAAGGGAAATCCATCCCTCCAGGGACCTGGGTGTCGCAGCCGCCCCTAACCCACGGGTGATTCACCTCTCTTGGTGTCTCTGCCCTGTTTTCCCCTGGCTTTTTATCAGCTCTCCGATGTTTACAGCGTGTGCACGCAGGGACAGGGGACAGGCTTCCCCTCGGCTGCCCCGTGCCTGCATGGTCTAAAGGTGTTGCTGCAAAGCGGGGAGATAAATAACGTGCTGCTGCAGCAGCCTCGTGGCGCTGCGTTTGTCCTCTCCCCGCTGTGTTATTGCCGGGGAATTTTTTGTGCTTGTCTCGGTGCCCGTCAGCTGGGATCAGGGAGTCTCCTTGGAAGGGTCCCAGCTGTACTCAGTGCGTCCTGGGGCCCTTTGTCTGTCTGCAGGTCCTCAGACATCGGTGATCCCCGTCCCCGATGTCTCAGCAAGGTCTGCTTTGCTTGGGGTCTGCGCCCCGCGGGGCTGCTCCTTCACTTTCCCCTTTTCCAAGGAGAAGGCTTGCGGTTGCAGTCACGAGCAGGTGATGCTCAGCTTTCTCACCACGAGGCCCAATTTATGATCTCAGCACTGAAAATCCCCTAAAGGGAGGAGAATAAAAAAGTCATCCTCTGGGAGCCGGGGAGAGAGGAGGAGAAGCTGGAAGGAGAAAGGGGAATTTCCCGACTCCGTGGGACCACGGGCGAGGGCCGTGGGTGCGCCAGGAGGGAGCTGGTGCCTGCAGCCCTCCTCCGCTTCCCCGAACAGACGGCGGGACTCGAAACCGAGCAGCGTCCCCAGGGCCCCAAAGGTGGAATTTTTCTTATTCCCTTACTCCCCACCCCGACAGCCCTTGTGCAACGCCGGCCGCCGGGCCCCGTGCTGACGCCAGAGGCTGGCTGAGAGGCAAAGAAGGAGCACGAGAGGGAAGGAGGAGCAGCAGCCGGCTGGGAAAACGGCACCCGGCGGCCTCTGGGCTTTGGGGGCTGACTGGGGGGCATCTGCTCCCCGGGGGCTCGAAGTGCCCGCTGGAAGCAGCCGGTGTCCCCTGTAATTAGGGCAGGCTGGAAAGGCAGCGGGGGCCGAGCAGCTGGGGAGCCCTCTCCGAAATCTGTGTGAGCATCGCTTTGGTTAGCCGTGGGGGGCAGCCGGGGGCCCTGCCGCCACTGGGGCTGCTCCGCTTGGCTCCGAGACCCGTGATTTAAAGCCCCGCTGCTTGCTTATTGCTTTGTTTCCTGCTGCAAGCCTTCCTCCCCTCCAGTTCTATGTGCCATAGACGTGTGCTGCCCGGCCAGCCCGTGACATCCCGTTACCCCCCCGCTGCACTTTTTGCTCCCATCGCACAGTTTTGGCCGTGTCACCCCTCGTCCTGTCCCGTCCCCCCGCTGGCTGATAACACCCGCAGGGTGTTACCTCAAACCACCCCGTGTCCCGCTGATGAAGGTGCTCAGGGCTCAGCGGTGGGAGCTGGGATTTGGGGGACATGGAGGGCACCGGTTTGGGGGAGGCAGCGGGGATGAATTTGGCTTTGCTCCTGCAGCTGTGAAGGTGAACTCAGAGCAATGCTGGGCACCCGTGGCAGCTGAGCAGGGTCTCAGCATCCTGAGGAGCTGCTCAGGGAGGATTCCTGCCCTCGGTGCGTGCATCTCATCCCCGTGGTGTTAAACCCAGAAGCGCTGCTGCTTCTGCTGCTCAGCCCTCGTCTAGCTGCAGCTCACTGCAGCTGCAAGAGGCATTTCTGCTTCTCGCTGTCCCGCTGAGATCCTGAATTTCACCCCGCTATGAGAGCTGTGCCAGGCAGGCTGTCACAGGGCGAGGGACAAGCCACGGGGCTTTTTGCACCCCTGGGGCCGGACGAGTGTCCCCGTGCCCAGCTGGGGCAGGCAGAAGAAGCGCCCGCCGTGCAAGCTCAGATGAAATGCTTGAACGACATCCAGCCAGCGCGCTTCGTGCCTGATGTTTGCCAAATTTCATTTTTGGCTGCTGTTCAGCTGCCCCTTTCCTCACCCGACGGGCCGAGTCCCTTCTTTTGGCTGTGTCCTCGCCCGGCTGCCGCATCCCCCTGCGCTCGGTAAGCCCAGCACAACCCCTGGGGTCGGCTGTGGCTTCCCCTGCTGTCCTTGTGGTGTCTGCAGAGAGCTCCCGCGTCTGTCCAGCAGCGATGGGCAGATTTTATCTCAGCCTCCGCGTGGGCTTGGGGTCAGGGCAGCCCACAAGCGCTCTGCCCGTGCCAGGAGCCTGGGGCTGGATGCTTTCAGCTCAGCTTTGGGGAAGGGATCGGAGCTGGGGCGATCTCGAGGGGAAGGAGCAGGCAGGCAGGGGCATGCGGGGCCGCATCCGTCCTCCTGAGCACACAAATGAGATGCTAATCCTTTTTTCCCAGGAACTTTACAGAGCAGGCAAGCCCTTCCCGCGCTGACATCCTCACCCGTGCGCTGCTATAACGCTTCTCCCTCCCCAGAGCAAGCTGTGCTCAGGGTTTGCTGCTCCCCGGCAGCACCTGGAACGATTTCCCCAACCGTGCCGGGCCGTTTCCCAATCCCCTGATGCTGGGCTCTGTCGCGGCTTGCACCAGCACC
This sequence comes from Mergus octosetaceus, assembly GCA_036873955.1. Taxonomy (NCBI): domain Eukaryota; kingdom Metazoa; phylum Chordata; class Aves; order Anseriformes; family Anatidae; genus Mergus; species Mergus octosetaceus. The sequence continues at coordinate 13,516,318 of CM072301.1, read as the reverse complement.
GCCGTGTCAGTGCGCTGGCTCGCGCCGCCCTCGCTTGCAAGGCAGGCTGGAAGGGACTCGCAGCCCCGCTTTATCTGATTTTTCAACTTGCCTGCAGGGCTTCCTTTGGGTTTTAGTCTCCTGTGGGCTCCGGCAAGTCCTATCAGAGCATTAAACACCCAAATGGGGACCTGCTGCCAGCTTTGGCCATGGCCCCTCTCCATCAGCATCGCTGGCGGATTTGCAGTGGGTTCAGAGCCCCCAGCGTGGTCAGCCAAGCCAAAACCCTGGGACAGGCAGGAATCGGTACAGACCCTGTACGGGGAAATCCGTCTGCCTTAGGGGACAGGACCAGGGAGCACAAACCTCGCCGGTGTTTGTTCCCCTGTGGAAGCGATGCTCTGGGAGATGCTCTTGCTTTTCAGAAGCTCCCACCAGAGCAAGAATTGCTGCTGCCTCAGCGTTTCTCCCGGCAGGCACTAGAAACAAATCCGTTCTGCCAGCCCTTTAAAAGCAAAGGTTTCCTACGCCAAGCCTTTAAATAGGGCTGATTGCAGCAGGGTCACACCGAAGCCCCGGTTAACCTGTAATTGCTCCCGAAGGAGGCGGCGTGAGCTCCTGCTCCGACGGGCCAGGCAGCTGGGTTTCACTGCCCCATCCTCATCCTCCCCTCCCAATTCCTCCTCCTCTGTTTTGGGTGCTGGGGTGAGCGTGGGAGACCCGGGCAGGACCCAATCTCAGCCCCACGAGGCTCTGTCCCCTGCCCTCCCCTTCCTCTGCCAAGGATTTCCCCCCGTTGCACGCAGCACCCGGATGGATCCGATTTTTTCCCAATTCCAGCAGGGATGGGAGGTGGCGAGCTCCCAGTTTGGCTCCCTGCAGCCCTGACCGCACCGCGCCGGTCACGGGAGCGACCTCTTGGCCCGAGCCTCCCAGATCTTTAAATCCCCTCGGAGGTTGGGTGAGTTCGAAAATGTATTGGAAAAACGCTGTCGGCTAAACACGGCAGAAAGAAGGGGCCGGGAACTGCAAACAGCTCCTTGCAGCCTCCAGCCCCGACCCCTCCTTGCGAATTCCACCCCAGCTCGCCCCACGCCACGTCTCTGCAGAGGGCAGAAAGCCTCCCATCATCAGATAAGGTGTTTTTTTTTTTTTTGCTAATGACCGGTTGTAGGGTTAATAGCGTCTCCACCAAGGGGCACTGCTATTTTTAGGACCTGTGGGTTGGGAGCATGAAGTCCCCGGTGGGACTCGGTGTGAGGACGAGTGGCTGCGACCCCCACGGGCTGATTGTGGCTCTGTGGTGTTTCCCTGACCCTCTGGGGACATTCAGGTCTTTAAGCTCCTTGGAAAGGTAACTTTGGAGCCCAAATTCCCTGTGGGGATGCTCCCATCCCTAAATAAACGGGAGAAGCTTGGCGTAGCACCTTCGGTTCCCTGGGCTGCTGACGAAGGCTGCCCCCTGTAATATAAGCAATATACGGGTATATTTATACATCCCTTTAGCTTAAAAATACTCGAGGCATTGCAGAAGTGCTGCCGGACACCCAGGCTGCCGGCTGCAGCGTGGTGGCCCGGTGGATGCCGCGCGATGTCGCCGCATCGGGCTCCCTCTGTTGTCAGCAGCCCAAAGCGGCGCAGGAGCCGGCTGAACCCTCTGGCCCGCCTCTTGCAGGAGCAAGATTTCTTCCAGCCGAGAGCCCAGAGCAAACAGGAGGGTTGCACTCGAGCAAGCACGACCTCGCTGCACCCGGTCCTCACCTAAAAGCACCCGAGCGGGCTGGAAACGGCGCCGGTCTCGTAGCAGGGAGCCGTGACCCGGCAGGCGAGGGCACGGAGCAGGACGGGGTGGCGCGGGTTCAGCGGAGGGATCAGCGACGTGGCAGGGGTGCTGCTGGCCGCAGGGGTCCTGGGCTGCTTCCTTCTAATTTTCCCAGCGCCTGTTTGTAACTCTCCCCTTTCCTCCCGGCCCTGCAGTCATCCTGACGGACGAGGAGGTCCAGAGGAAGCGCGAGATGATCCTGAAGCGCAAGGAGGAGGAGGCGCTGAAGGAGAGCCTGAAGCCCAAGCTCTCGGAGGAGCAGCAGAAAGTCATCGACATCCTCCTGGAGGCCCACCACAAGACCTACGACCCCACGTACTCCGACTTCACCAAGTTTCGGGTAGGTGAGGGGAGCGCCAGCCCCAGTTCCCATGCACAGCACCAGCAACCCCAAGCGGTTCCAACAACCCCAAGCGGTTCCCACCAGCTGCTCCCGACCGGTTTCATCCCGTGATCTCTCCTTGGCCATTAAAAATCCCGGTGCAAAAATCCTGATGCTGCAGGCGAGCCCCGTTCCTCACGTCCCACTCTCTCTCTTGCAGCCCCCGGTGAGAAGCAGGTCCAGCAGCAGGGTGGCGGCGCGGTCCTCCTCCATGCTCACCCAGGACTTCTCCTCGGAGGACTCCACCGACGCCTTCGGCTCCGATGCCTTCAGCACGTTCCCCGGTACCGCTCTCACCTCCCCGTGGGGGCTCGGGGTGCGCGTGTGCTACTGGGGGTGGAAGGGGAATGGATATTTTGAAGTCTGGCCAAGGGTAGAACGCTTCTCTTACTTCTCTTGGGAAATGTATTTAACTCAAAGAGCCTCCCGGGGGTGTTTAGAGGGCTTTTTGTGAGCTGAAGGCATTAAGTGCTTGGCTGGACCATGGCCCTCTGTGCATCTCATCCCTCCGGGGTAAGGGGAGCTGGGCTGTGTTGCTTCTTTCACTTGCTCACAGCACAGAAAAGGCGTTGAAGGCCCCCCTGCAGCAGTCCCACAGCTGGCGTGCGACCACGCTGCCCTCTCAGCCCCATTCCTCACGCCCAGCACAGGGAGCCCCTGGCAGGACGGACACCGCTCCTGCTTCGGGCTGGCACCGCTCCCTGTCCCCATGTCCCCGTGACACCTCCGTCCTCTGACCCCCCCCCAGAGTCCGTGGAGCCCCCAATGTTCTCCAACCTGGTCCTGTCCGAGGAGAACGACGAGAGCTCCTCCATGAACATTGAGTTCTCCCACCTCTCCATGCTGCCCCACTTGGCCGACCTGGTCAGCTACAGCATCCAGAAGGTGATCGGCTTTGCCAAAATGATCCCGGGATTCAGGTGAGGATTTTGTTCCCAGACCCGGTGTCTGTGGTGGTTTTCTGCCCTCAGGAATTCCATCCCACTCGTTTTTCCTCTGTCTCATCTCCAGGGCTCTGTCCCCTTCCCAGCTCTGTTCCTATCTTCGTGTTTTCTCTCTCTCTTCCTTCCCGGGGTTGATCCTTTTCTATCCTCAGCTCTCAGCCATGTTTGCAAAATGCTTGAGCTCCCAAGAAAGATGCTCAGGGCTGTGCAAGCGGTGCCCCTCCTGGTTTGTGGGGGACCTCAGATCCCCTTTAACTCCAGCCCAGTAAGAGTCAGGCTGGTTCCCGGGGTGCTGGGTGCAGCCCCTCATTAAATGCAGCTGCAGAATCACCCAGAAATTTGGGGTGAGGGAGAAGCAGGGGGGAGAGATGGGGTTACCGCCAGGACCCGGTGCGTGCCGCTGGCGGTGGCCAGCTCTCAGCTCGCCCTCTCGCTGCCGTGCAGGGATCTGACCGCAGAGGACCAGATCGCCCTGCTGAAATCCAGCGCCATCGAGGTGATCATGCTGCGCTCAAACCAGTCCTTCACCCTGGAGGACATGTCGTGGACCTGCGGCAGCACTGACTTCAAGTACAAAGTCAGCGATGTCACCCAAGGTGAGGGCACTGCCGGGCCTTCTGCTTGCTGCAGGCCAGGAGATGTCACCTGTGGGCCAGCGGGGGGGATAGGATGTGCAGATATTGTGGATTTTAAATCTTTGCCTGCGCTTGGAAGAGCTTTAGGGTAACCCGGGGATGCCGGGATCCTTGGTGCAAGGGCAGAGAGCCCAAAGCAAGGTCCTGAGGAAGCCAGGCGGAGCGCTGGGAGCAGGCACGGGGCCGCCGAGGGCAGGAGTGAGAGCTGCTGGCGGGGTGCTCGGGGCGCCTGGTGGGGTTTGTGATGTTCCTGCAGGACGGGGGGCAGCCGGGGGTGATAAGGGGGCAACACGCCTGGGGGCTGATCGTCCTTGTGGCTTTCAAAATAACCTGCTCCCTGATCTCCTGCTAAGGAGAAAAGTGTAATCAGGAATAAAATAAAGTAAAGTAAAGTAAAATAAAGTAAAATAAAGTAAAATTTATTTACTAAGTAAATAAATAATTTATTTATTATTTAATAATAAATATTTTTTTTACTAAGTAAAATAAAATAAAGTAAAATAAAATAAAATAAAGTAAAATAAAGTGAAATAAAATAAAGTAAAATAAAGTAAAGTAAAATAAAGTAAAGTAAAATAAAGTAAAGTAAAATAAAGTAAAGTAAAATAAAGTAAAGTAAAATAAAGTAAAGTAAAATAAAGTAAAATAAAGTAAAGTAAAATTTATTTACTAAGTAAATTATTTATTTATTTATTTATTTAATAATAAATTATTTATTTACTAAGTAAAATAAAGTAAAGTAAAATAAAGTAAAATAAACAGCCATGTTTGAAGCTGTCTCAGAAGTCCCCTTCCACCCCCCTGCTCCCTTTGCTGAGCTGAAGGAGGAGCGGCCGAGCCCCCCGCTCGTCCCCCAGCCCCAGGGGAGCCGGGCTCTGGTCCCGGGGCTCCGTGCTGACGGCTCCTCTCTCCCCAGCCGGCCACAGCATGGACCTGCTGGAGCCGCTGGTGAAATTCCAGGTGGGCCTGAAGAAGCTGAACCTTCACGAGGAAGAGCACGTGCTGCTCATGGCCATCTGCATCCTCTCCCCAGGTAGGACGGCGCTCCACCTCCCACCAACCCATACCCCCCAAAAAAACACCCCCACCCCCCCATCCGCCCCGTCCCCTCCTCACCCTTTTATCCTCCCCCAGACCGCCCCGGCGTGCAGGACACCTCGCTGGTGGAGGCCATCCAGGATCGCCTCTCGGACACCCTGCAGACCTACATCCGCTGCCGGCACCCTCCTCCCGGCAGCCGCCTGCTCTACGCCAAGATGATCCAGAAGCTGGCCGACCTGCGCAGCCTCAACGAGGAGCACTCCAAGCAGTACCGCTGCCTCTCCTTCCAGCCCGAGCACAGCATGCAGCTCACGCCGCTGGTGCTCGAGGTTTTCGGCAACGAGATCTCCTGACTCCCACCGCCGCCGTGAGCCGGGGCGCCCCCGAATAAAGGGAGAAGTCAGCCCGGCCTCCCCGGGGAGCCCGGGTGCGAGCTCGGACACGGAGGGGTTGGTTTCACACTACTGCAGCTCCTGCTTTGGCTCGTCCACGGCTGCAGAGCGGGCACGGACCAAAACCTGCACGTTTTGTCCCCAAACCTCCGCCAGCGGTTTTCCCACCCGCCGGAGCCGACTTATCCCTTTCTGGATGTTTTTGAGGCTAGGCTGCCTCGAATCGTTTCTTTCTGACCTGAGAACTCGAGCTTTTTGGCAGAAGCCGGGGGTTTTGCACATCCGTGGCGCCGGGGAGCTGCTGGCGCCGGCTCCTGCTCCCCTCCGGGACCCCAAGGACCCCCACGCTCACCCCCCTTCCCGAAGGGTGATGCCAATGGGGCGGCACACCCCAAATCCCCGCGGGGAAACGCCGTGGTCATGCTAAAAGCACTCCTCCAGGGCAAAACGGGGAGAAAAAATGAGAAAAAAACGCATCGGGGAGCAGCCAAGCTGCGTTCCTAACACTACTGCCTGCTGGGGGGAGCGGAGCTGGTGGGGGGCCTCCTGCAGCCCCCCCCCAAGCCCTCATTGTGGGGCTGGGGTCTGCGACCACCCGTGGCTAACGAGGCATCGCCTTAACGATGGAGGTGGGGGCTCGGGGGGGCACGCTGAGGTTTCCTGTGCACCCATACCGGGACTTCTGAGGCTGCCGGGGGTGCCCCGTCCCCTGCTGTCCCCCCCCCTCCAGAGGTGGCCTTCGGGGAGGGCAGCTCGGGGACCCCAGAGGCCCCCAAACCGCGGAGGAGAGCAGGGGGGGAGCCTCGGTCCCAGCGGGACCCTCAGCACCGAGCCCCCCCCCCCCAACGGCCGCCCCCCCTCCAAGGGACACCGGGGCCTGGCCCTGGGGACAGCGGTGACACTGGGGTGGCCGTGCACTTTATGGGGGGGGGGGGGACACGGACACAACACCGGGTCGGTCGCTGCAGCCACCGCCGCCGCCACGTGCTGCTCTGTGCAAATAAATATCGCTTGGGAACGGCCCCCGGGCTGGTTTTTGGGGCTGTCTGTCCGGCTGTTTGTCTGTCTGTCCGGGTTTGTGGCAGCACGGGGCTGCCGGAGGTGTCCGTGTGTCCGTCTGTCCCCGTGTCCTTCCATGTCCCCGTGTCCCCATCACTCTCCTCCCACGTCCCCCATGCTCCGTCCACCCGTGCCCACGTCCCTGTGCCCCACACTCCCCATGTCCTCCCCTTGTCCCCCCCATGTCCCCATGACTGTTCTCCCCGTGTCCCTGTGCCCATGTCCCTGCGCCCCATGCTCCTCATGTCCCCATGTCCCAGTGCCCATGTCCCCCCTGTGTCCCCATGTTCATTCTGTGTCCATGCCCCTCAACCATCCCCCCCCCATGTCCCAGTGCCTGTGTCCCCCTGGTGTCCCCCCATGTCCATTCTCCGCATGTCTGTGCTCCCCATGTCCCAGTGTCAGTGTCCCCCATGTCCCTCCGTGTCCTCATGTTTATTCTTCCCATGTCCATGGCCCCCGTGCTCACGTCCCCCTCCATGTCCCCGTGTCTGTGCCCCTGTGCTCCATACTCCCCATGTCCCCACCATGTCCCCATGTCCGTGTCCCCTCGTGCCCACCTGTGTCCCCGTGCCCCATGTCCCCATGTCTGTGTCCCGTGCCCCCACCATGTCCCTTGGTGTCCCTCCATGTCATACCCATGCTTCCCCCCCCGTGTCCCCCAATGTCCCCCCAGTGTCCTCTCAATGTCCCCATGTCCCCCTATGTGTCCTCCCCATATCCCCCCATGCCCCTTGTGTCCCCCCCATGTTCCCCTATATGTCCCCCCTGTGTCCCCTTGTGTCCCCCCAATGTCCTCTGGTGTCCCCCCATATCCCCCCATGTCCCCCCCATGTCCCCATGCGTCCCCCATGTCCCCCACTAGCCCCCCACATCCCCCCATGTCCCCCCCAATGTCCCCCCTCCATCCCCCGCCCCCCCCCGCGGCTCCGCGCACGCGCAGTAGCAGGCGCCGGGACACACCCCCCGCCCCCCCCCTTCCCATTTGACGCATGCGCAGGGCGGCAGGGCGGGGCACTTGGGGCGCGGCTCAGCGCATGCGCAGAGCAGCAGGGCGCTGCTAGGGGGCGGGGGCGTGCCCGCGGGGCGAGGCCGGCGCATGCGCGGTTAGAAAGGGCTTGGGGCGGCTGGGCGGGGCTCACGTGGGCGGGGGAGGGCGCGTGCGCAGTCAGCGAGGCGGTGCCGCGCGTGCGCAGTCGGGGGGGAGCGGCGCCGCGCATGCGCAGTGATGCGCCGCGCCGCGCGGGCCCTTCCCGTCATGGCCGCCGCCGGTACCGGGAGCGGGGCCGGGCCCAAGCGGCCTCGCCCCGGCCCCGCGCCGCGCATCGGCACCCACGACGGCACCTTCCACTGCGACGAGGTGCTGGCGTGCTGCCTGCTGCGCCTGCTGCCCCGATACCGGGTACGGCCCGGCCCGGCCCCCCTGAGGGAGCCGAGGCCGCCGTTAGGGCCCCGGTGTCGCCGTTTGGGCCCCGGTCCCTGTGGGGGCCGCCCTGGGGTCTCCCTAGGAGCCTCTCAGGGGTCGTGGGGACACCTGGGGGCCACCCTCAGGGTCTTTAGGGCCGCCCTGGGGGCCCCCAGCCTCCCCCTTGGTGTCCTGGGGGCCTCCCCGGGGTCCCCTAGGGGTCCTTGGGACCACCCCGGGGGCCTCCACCCCCCACTTCGTGTCCTTGGGGCCACCCCGTGGTTCCCGGTGTCCCCTCAGTGCCTTTGATCCCACTTGGGAGGCCGCCCTGGGGTCTCCCGCCCCCTCTCAGTGTCCTTGGGGCCACCCTGGGGTCCCCCCCTCGGTGTCTTTGGGACCACCCTGGTGTCCCTCAGCCCACCCCTTGGTGTCCTGGGGGCCTCCTTGGGGTCCCCTAGGGGTCCTTGGGACCACCCCGGGGGCCTCCACCCCCCACTTCGTGTCCTTGGGGCCACCCCGTGGTTCCCGGTGTCCCCTCAGTGCCTTTGATCCCACTTGGGAGGCCGCCCTGGGGTCTCCCGCCCCCTCTCAGTGTCCTTGGGGCCACCCTGGGGTCCCCCCCTCGGTGTCTTTGGGACCACCCTGGTGTCCCTCAGCCCACCCCTTGGTGTCCTGGGGGCCTCCTTGGGGTCCCTTGTTGCCCCTTGGTGTCCTTGGTTCTACCTGGGGGCAAGGCTTGGGGTCTTTTGTCCCCGTTCGGCTTCATTGGGGCCACCCTGGGGTCCCCCATCCCACCTCAGTGGCCACGGTCCCACCTGGGGGCCACCCTGGGGTCCCCAGTCTTCCCTTGGGGTCTCTGGGTTCACCAGGGGCTACGTTCAGGGTCTCCGATCTCACCTGGCAGCCCCCTGGGGTCCCCATTCCCCACTCGGTGTCCTTGGTCCCACCTGGGGGCCACCCTGGGGTCCTCCCTCCACATCCTTGGGACCACCCTGGGGTCCCCACTCCTCCCCTAGCGTCCCCAGATCCACCCGGGGGCTGCAGTCGGGGTCTCTGATCTCACCTGGTGGCCACCCTGGGGTCCCCACCCCCCCCCAAAATTCCCCCCTGAGCTCCCCCCCAACCTCACCCCGTGCCCCCACAGGACGCGGAGGTGCTGCGCACCCGGGACCCCGAGCGCCTGGCCGAGTGCGACGTGGTGGTGGACGTGGGGGGCGAATACGACCCCGAGCGGCACCGCTACGACCACCACCAGAGGTGAGACCCCCCCCCCCCGCAACCCCAGGCTCCCCATTTAGGGGCTGGGGGGGCTCCTTGGGGCTGACCCCGTTTCCCTGGCAGGTCCTTCGCCCTGTCCATGCACAGCCTCCAGCCCAGCAAGCCCTGGACCACGAAGCTGAGCAGCGCCGGGCTGGTTTACTGCCACTTTGGCGCCCAAATCCTCGCCAACCTCCTGGGGCAGCCGGAGGACGGCCCTGTGGTGACGGCGCTCTACGATAAAGTACGGGATGGGGGGCTCCCCCCCCCCCGCCAGCTTTTCCCTGCAACTTTTTATGGGGTGACCCCATAAACGATGGGGCCGCTTCCTCCCAGCACCCGCTGCTCGCTCCAGGCAGGGCTGACCCCCCCCCCCCGTGCCCCCTCCCCTTTTTTGTTGTTTTTTGCCCCCAGCTCTACGAGAACTTCGTGGAGGAGATCGACGCCGTCGACAATGGCGTGGCGCAGACGGACGGGGAGCCCCGCTACGCCCTCACCACCCACCTCAGCGCCCGCGTGGGCCGCCTCAACCCCCGCTGGAACGACCCCGAGCAGGACACCGAGGTGGGGACGGGGGGACACGAGGGGGTCGGGGGCCACGGGGATGAATTCCTCGGGGCTGACCCCCCCCCCCCCCCTTCTCTCTGCGTCCCCAGGAGGGGTTCAGGCGGGCGCTGGAGCTGGTGGGGGGCGAGTTCCTGGACAGGCTGGATTATTACCACCGTGCCTGGCTGCCCGCGCGGGCGCTCGTGGAGGAGGCCATCCGGCGGCGCTTTGAGGTGCTCCCGGGACTGGTTTGGGGCTTTGGGGGGGGGGGACAGAACAGTGGGGCTGAGCCCCAGGGCTGTGAGGGGCCCCATGCTCTCGCTGTGAGCCTCCCCGCACAGCCCCTTAGCCGGGGGGCATGGCCCTGCAGCCCCTGCACCCCATATCCCTGTGGCCCCTATCCCTGCACCCCATGTCCCTGCACCCCATATCCCCGTGCCCCACATCCTTGCATCCCCTGCACCCCAAATCCTTGCACCCCATACCCCTGTGCCTCCTGCACCCCATATCCCTGTGTCCCCTGTGCCCCATGGACCTGCACCCCCTACACCCCACATCCCTGCACCTCGTGTCCCTGTGCCCCGTATCCTTGCACCCCATATCCCTGTGTCCCGTGTCCCATGCCCCACATCCCTGCGCCCCCTGCACCCCATATCCCTGTGTCCCGTGCCCCACATCCCTGCGCCCCCCTGCACCCCATATCCCTGTGTCCTGTGCCCCATATCCCTGCACCCTGTGTCCCTGGGCCCCATATCCCTGCACCCCACATCCTTGCACCCCCTGCACCCCGTGTCCCTGTGTCCCCTGTGCCCCATGTACCTGCGCCCCCTGCACCCCAAATCCCTGCACCCCATGTCCCTGTGCCCCATATCCTTGCACCCAATATCCCTGTGTCCCCTGTGCCCCATATACCTCCGCCCCCTGTACCCCATATCCCTGCACCCTGGGTCCCTGTGCCCCAAATCCCTGCACCCCATATCCCTGTGCCTCCTACACCCCAAATCCCTGCACCCCATGTCCTTGTGCCCCATATCCCTGTGCCCCCTGTGCTCCATATCCGTGTACCCCATGTCCCTGTGCCTGCTATCCCTTTACCCCCTGCATCCCATAACCCTGCACCCCCTGCACCCCAAGATCTGCTCGCACCCACCCCATACACCCTCGTATCCCCAACCACACACCTTCCCATGCCCCCCACCTCCCCCTCTATGGTTTTACCCCCCCCACAACTGCACCGGGACCCATCGGGAGGGGGGGGGGGGGGCTCTTCCCTCTAGGTTTTAGGGAGAGAAACCGAGCCCGCAGCAGTACCGGGGCTGCGTGGGCACCCCCCCGATGCCAGGGCACTATCACACCGCGTTCCCCCCGCAGGTGGACGCCAGCGGGGCGGTGCTGGAGCTCCCGCAGGGGGGCTGCCCGTGGCAGGAGCACCTTTTCAGCCTGGAGAAGGAGCTGGCGCTGCCCACCCCCCTGCAGCTGGTGCTGTTCCCCGACCGCAGCGGGCAGTGGCGGGTGCAGAGCGTCCCGGTGGGGCTGCACTCCTTCCAGAGCCGGTGAGCCCCGCACCCTGAGCACCCCCCACCAAGCTGAGATGGGATTTCACCCTGTTATTATCCTTTTTTTGTTGTTTTTTTTTTTTTGGTTTTTTTTGCAGCCTTCCCCTCCCGGAGCCGTGGCGGGGGGTCCGCGAGGAGGAGCTGTCGCAGCTCGCCGCCATCCCCGGCTGCGTCTTCGTGCACGCCAGCGGCTTCATCGGCGGCAACCGCACGCGGGACGGGGCCCTGCAGATGGCCCGCAGGACGCTGGCGCTGAGGCACGAGGCGGGAGAGCAAAGCAAATGAGGTCCCCGGCCGGGGGGCACCCCCAAAAGACCCCCCCCCCGGGACAGAACGGTCGCAGCCGGACGCTGAGGCAGCGGCACTGGGGTTTTACTGGTCCCAGTTACGGCGTGGGACTGGTGCCAGCGCAGAGGACTGACCGAGAGGGGTTTAGGAGCCGGTGCTCGGAAGCTTGCCCCCGTTCCTGCGATGTACCTGCAGCTTCCCAGCCCCACCACCAGTAAAAACCAGTGCGATCCCAGCACGGTTGCTGCCCTGGCAGCTGGGGGTCGTTCGTGGGCACCCCAGGGAGCGGGGGGGGTGCAGTGGGGCCGGGAATCGGGGCAGAGAAGTGGGTGAAGGCATCAAACCTCCCCCCCCCTGTGTCCCCCCTGTCCCATCTGGAGCTGGGAGAGGAGCCCGGGCGTCAGCAGCCAGCTGTCCTGGGGGAGGACACGGAGCGCCCCCCCCCTCGCTCCCAGCACAGCTCGGGGATGATGCGGGCGGCCTGGCTGCTCCTGCTGGCCCTGGGGCTGCCCTGCTGCCCCCGCTGCCCTATGGGGGGGCCCCGGGGGTTGCCCCCCTCCAACGGCCACAACGAGACGGCCACGGGGAGCCAGCGGCCGCGGGCCCCGGACGCGGGGGTGCTGGTGGCCGTGGGGGGGTGGCTCGGTGCCCTCCTCGCCTGCGTGGGCCGCTACGTGCGCAGGAGCCGCGCCGAGACCCGGCTGCACCTCCAGTACCTGCGGGCACTGCCCTGCCAGCGGCCGAACCCCGAGGAAGAGGAGGAGGAGGAGGAAGAGGAGACGCTCAGCACCGTCCACTGATGCACCGCAAGCAGGAGGAGGTGGCTGAAAATTGGGGAGCCCCCCCCAGGGGTGAAGCCACCCCCCCCCCAAGCTGTCCCAGTGGCCAGAGCGGGTTCGTACCCCGTTTTTTTTTTTACCCCTGGCTGGGAGCTGGCTGCTGCCCTCCTGCCCCCAGGGGGAGGGATAGGGGGGTGGGCAGGGTCCTTGCCCCATTTTGGGGGTCCTGGGGGGGGGAGCCAAAGCCCTCCCCATCATCTCCCCCCCCACCCCAGGCTTTAGCAGGGTGATTACAGCGTAATCCCGGGGATTAACCATGTGTAATCCCGGGTTTTAACCCCGCTGACCCTCACAGCTAATCCCCGCTTGGGGCCCATCTGCTCCCCAAAAAAGCCTCAGCACTGGCCGGGCTCATGTGGGCCAGCACGAGCCCCCTGGCCGGGGCTCCAGCACCATCCAACCCCCCCCTCACAGCCCCCAGGCTGAGCTGAAGGGGCCCAGGAGCCAAAATTTGGGGTTTCACACCCTCGAGGTGGTTCCTACACCCTCGAGCTGAAGCCCAAAAGCTGCATTTTCGGCCAAGGATGCCCCAGCCCTCACAGCAGCCCTTATTTGACCCCAAAGCAGAGCCCAGACCCCCCCCCTGAAGCCTTGCCCTCACCCATACAGCACCGAGAGCACCCAAACCCTGCGGCAGGTGCTTTCAACCTGCTTTAATTATTAATTAAGGCACTGCAGTGGCTGGCCTGGTTCAGCCTCACCCCTGGCACCACGGAGCACCGCCAGAGCCCCAAAAACAGCCCCAGCCCCGCACAGCTTTGGGAACTTGCTCCCCGCAGCACTTCCAAGGACAATCCAGGGCTGCTTTTGTGCGAGGAACAAGCGAGGTGCAGAAAAGGCAAGGGGGAGGAAGAATCACCTTTAATCTGAACAGCACCGCCCCCCAGCTGCCCGCCCCAGCACGTGGGGGCACGGACCCACAGCAGATGCCACCAAAAGTCCCTCAGATGCCACCAGAAGTCCCCCGAGCCCCGTTGTTGTGTCCCAGGAGGAAGAGGAACCCGCAGCCGAGCCCGGGGAGGTGACGGAGGGAATGCCCCAGCCCCGTTTTTTGGGGAAGGGGAGCTGCTGGGGGGGGCTCAGAGCTCCGAGAAGAGGGGCTGCTCCCGCACGCTGCCGCTGGGCATGGCCACCACGGGGCTGCGGCTGGGGCTGGCGCAGGGCACGTGGGCGCTGACGAAGAAGAAGGGGACGTGGCTGATCTTCCCCGTGGACCAGCACTGGAGGAGACACGAGCAGAGGTCAGCACCACCCTCCCGAACCCTCCCCAGGGCAACAGGATGAGTCCCAGAGCTCCCCAAGACCCAGACAAAAGGCGCTTTCCTCGCCCTCTGCCCACACAGGGACACTTTGGGGACGTTTTTAACCCCGTGCTGCAGCCCCTGCCTTCTTCACAGAGGCGCAGGGAGCTGCAGGAGGCGCTGCTGAACGCGGAGCCCCACTCACCACGGTCAGGAGGGCGCCCTTCTGGAAGCAGGGGTGGAAGGCGATGAGCTGGGGCTGCGCGTCCTGCTCGCCCCGCAGGAATCCGCTGCCAGGGGAGGGAAAGACGAGGTCAGCATCCCCACGGGGCCCCAGAGAAAGGGTTTGGAGGGTCATATGGCCAAAACGGGGGCAATATGACCGATTCTGGGGGAAAACAACGCTGCCTGGAGGAGCAGTGAAAGACGGCAGCGTCTTCTCCCTCCTCCCCACCACGTCCCACGGGTGGGCAGCCCCCAGCCAGCCCCCGGCGCGCTACGCACCAGGGCAGGAGCTCGAACACGGGGCTGTTGCGGGTACGAAACACGGCGACCACCGTCTGGCTGCCGGGGGAGTCGGGATTCCCTGCGGGAGGAGAGAGAAGCGGCCGTCAGGCTGCCCCCGGTGGTCCCAGGGGCGCGCTGGGGGCAGCAAAACCGGGCTGGGGGCAGCAAAACCGGCCCTCAGGCAGGTAAAGCTGGGGGAGAAGGGGTTGGGCAGCAGCTGAGGCAGCTCCTTTAGGAACATCCCAACCTTCCAGGCTGGATGTGAGGGCCCCGTGCCCCGAACCCAGTGGTTATTTTCTCTTTTTCTACACCTATGGGCGCAGAGGGCGGTGAGGAGCCAGCTGCAGGAGTCCTGGGCCCCTCCAAGGTTTCCCCCCTGTGTTTTTTTTCCCCACCCAGCTTGAAGCAGGGCAAAATAAAAGCGGCTGAGCTCAGACCCAGTGGTTCTGATGCAGCCCGGGCCCTGTCCCCGCTGGCAGCTCGCAGGGAGGCCGAGGCGAGCGGCAGCGTCCCCAGCGCCGCGTTTTCGGTGCTCCCTCAAAGGGCTGCTTTGTGCCGGGGCAGTGCTCATCCCGGCCGCAGCCAGGAGGGCCTGAATGGCTCGATTATCCCCGGGGCTGCTCCTCTGGCAGAGCAAAGAGGCTCGAGGAGCAGTGCGGGCACTGCGGGAACACCGAGAGCTCGGGCAGGGCTGGCACAGGGGACGGAGCTCCCTCGCCAAGGGACTCAGGGGAGCAAAGTCCCGGTGGGGAAGGAAGGAGAGGGAGCGGGCACTGCCCTGCTGGCCCCTCACCCCTTTGGGGTTCGCTCCCAGCCCGCTGCAGTGAGGATTTTGGGGTGAAATCAGCGAGGAACAGCCCACATGGGGGCAGCACCTCGCCCTTACCTCTGATGATCGCCGCCAGCCGCTCGCCGGTGGGGTCCCACACCATGGAGTGCACCTCTCCCCCGATCCTGGAACCCGCAGGAGCACGGTGAGCCCCCAGCCAACGCCCCCCACACCAGGGGCTGCTGGAAAGAGGGGCACGAGCCCCCTCCGCCCCCCCAGGCATTGTGCAGGGGCAGACCCACCTCTCCTCCCCGTAGAGCGTCTCGAAGGTGGTCTCCGACAGGTCTGCCACGATGGAAGCTGTTTTGGAGCCCCCCACTTGCCCCTGCATCTCCCCTGAAAGAGAAACTCGTTGCCTTAAATCACATCTTTTTCCAGCATGACGCCCAATTTCTGTTCCCCGCAGCAGCTGTGTAGGAACCTCCTGCTGTCCCAGCAGCATCTGCCTGTGTTTGGGGTGGAGGACAGGGAAGGATTTCCCTCGACAAGCGTGAGGAGCAGCTGCCTTCGTGGAAAAAAGCTGGGTGGTGGCATTGTAAAAGCTTCCCTGCAAACTGTGAGTGACTGTAAGGCCGTAACTCGAAGCAAGGAGCAACAAAAGGGGGAAAAATTGGCACCGAGCTGCGTTTTGAGAGCCCCCAGGAACCTGTGGAAGAGTCCCCACCCTTCCCCACGTGTCCTGGCTTTGCGCCCAGCAGGTTGGAGCCTCACCAAAACGTCTTTGTGGCCAACCCCAGCCAGGGCTGACAGCAAGGCAGCGCCTCGGGGACCTCGGGGACTCACCCCTGTACTCGGAGAAGGACAAGGAGTAGATGACGGACTCGCCCAGCACCGTGAAGAGCAGCCGGCTGCCGTCGGGACTCCAGCACCCCGTCTGCAGGGCACAGAGGGACGTCAGCGCCCGCCGCCACGGCTGGGGAGGTGGCGGCTCACAGGGGGGATGAAACGCCCGCTGGTGGCACCGTCCTACCTGGCAGCGCCCTTTGATCGTGGGCCACCTCTCGCACGTCCACATCTGAGCCTCCCAGACTCTGGAGGAGAAGCAGGCCGACGTGAGCAGGACAAATTTCGGGGATCTGCCCCGCTTTTGCCTCTCTGAGAGGAGCCCGAGAGGCCAGACCCAGCTAACCCCCAATTTACCCCCCTCGGCATCGGTCACAGGGGGAAGGGGGGCAGCTAGGACACAAACAAAGCCCTTTATCTAGGGGAAATGAGGATGTTAAAGAGGGCTGAGAGAAAACAGCTCGGGGGGGGGGGCAGCAGGGAGGGGAGGAGCAGGACCAGGAGCTCACCTGAACACCGCCGAGGGGGTGGCCGCCAGCACCTTGCTGCCATCCGGCGACCAAGCCAAGAAGGTGACCCCGCCGCCCCCAAACCACTGCAGCTGGACGCAGTTCTCCGTGGACACGTCCCACACCTGGAGAGGGGCACAGCAGGGGCTGGGAGGGTAACTGGACACCGCGCAGCCCCACAGCCACGGGGACGGCTCCTGACATCGGCCAGAGCCGAAATGGGACGCTGGAAGGTTTGGGAATGGATCGGGGAGCGAGGTCTGAGGCTTTCAGGGCTGAGTGCCCCAAATTAAATTCAGGACCTAAACCACCCCCTGAGGAAACCCAACTGCAAATTCAGGACCTAAACCACTCTCTGAGGAGATCCCATCCGTCCCCAGTGGACGCAGAGCCTCCAAGGTGGCCCAGCAGTGGGCTGACAGCTCCAGACCCCCACCAAACGAAGCCCCCTGACCAAACGAAGCCTCTCCCCCTAAAAAAAGAAGCTCCCCCAGCTCACCAGCATGGCCGTGTCCACCGGCGAAGCCGAGAGCAGCAGCTCCCCGCTGGGAGCCCAGGCCAAGCTGGTGACGGGACTGTGCCCCGGGTAGGAGAGCACCTGGGCGCAGCCGGACGAGGGCCTGGAGGGAAGGAGAGGAAAATAAAACCAGCTGCTGGCACCAGCCCCCAAAACCTGGCATCCCGGCGCCGTGTTCTCCCTGAGTTTAACCCCGAGCCAACCAAAAAGGGGTCGACAGCAGCCCCCCCGGGGGGGGCTGGCACCTGGTGGAGAGGGAGGTGGGGTCCAGGTGCCAGACCAGGACGCAGCTCTGGCAGGCGACGGCCAGGATGGAGGCGCACAGCGGCTTCCAGGCCACAGCGGCCACGTTCCTCTGCAGGCGGTGCTTCAGCGAGGGGATGGTGGCGCTGAGGAAGAGGAGGAGAGCGTGATGAAGGGCAAAAATGAGGAGTGGAGCGCTCACCCTACCCGGGGGGCAGCTCCCAGGGTCCTCTCTCCAGCTCTGACCGCAGCGGGGTGCCTAAAAGCCTAGGGTGGGGGTGCCCCGCTGTGACCTGCTTCTTTTTGGGGCGGGATAGGGGGGACAGAGGGGACCCCAGCCAGGTGACACCGGCGCGGCGAGCCGGAGCACACCTCACGTGGTTCAGCGCCGAGCCCTGTGCTCCCCACAGCCCAGTCCCGGGGTGAGCTCTGGCACTTGCGGGCTTGAAATCCCAGCTGGGGGAGAGCGGCTCAGCGGGGAGGCGCTGGGGGGGCTGCAGGACGAGGCGGCGGAGTCGTCTCGTAAGGAGGGCTTTACACGCCTGCCGAGACGCGCCGGGGGAGCGGGGAGACCTGGAGGAGAAAGGAGACTGCAGGGCACCCGGGAGGCTGCTCCGCCTGCCCACGCACTGCAGGGAGGGGGAAAAAAAAACAGAGTTTGAGGCTGGAGACCCTGGGAGGTGCCCTAGGGGGGCTCCTGCGAGCTCTCGGGATGGGTGGCACCGATGGGAGCGGAGCCTGAGTGCGCAGGGATGGGGATGGGGATGCTGGAGGAGTCCTGGGAGCGTGCTGGAGGCGGTTTTGGGTGGGTGGGATGGGGAGCAGGCAGCAGCCTCCTCACCTGCTGGAGTTGTACACCCGGATGGAGTCATCCAGAAGCGCCACCGCGAACTTGCTGGTGTGCGGGTGCCAGGCGAAGGCGCGCACGGTGCAGCCGGCCCTGCGGGGACGGACGGGGAGCGGTGGCACCCCGGGGCCAACAAAGGCAGCTCCCAAAAGGTCACCGCTGAAATACACCTAACCCTTCCCTTTTGCCGCTCGGCAGGGTCATTTTCTCTGCTAAATTCCCTGTTCTGGCAATTATTGCCCAAGGAGCTGGTTAACGAACAGGCAGCAGTCCTCGTTTGGAGGAATTTTCCCTGCCCTGGTTATGTTTGGTGCCGCTTCTCCGTGCGCCCAGCACCAGGGCACGCTCTGCCTCCTGCCATCGCCCCCAGCTTCCCCACTGGACGTGCCCCCAGCTTCCCCTTACTGGGGGAAATGGGGCTGACCCCCCTCCTCCAGGCGGGGCCGTGCCTGCCCAGGGGGCGCCGCGCGCAGCTCAGCACTCACCAGTCAACAGCCTGGGAGAAGGCAGCGATCATGTCTTCGCTGGTCAGCTTCAGGAAGGGGCAGACGGGGAGAAAAGTTAGCCCGGAGCTGGCAGCAAATCCCTTCCCTCCCCCCCCAGCTCCACGTCGCTCCCCCCCGGAGCCTTTGCTGCCCCAACGCCCCTTTGGCACCCGTTGTTCTCCCTTTATGGGAGGAAACGCGCGGTGTTTTCAGCTGGCCACCAGCACTTTGAACATTTTGCTGTGTTTTCAGCCAGCGAGCCCCCACCCACCCCCCAAAGCAGCCCCCCGGAGCAGGGACGTGGCACCGCGTTATCCCCGGTTCCCCCCCCCCCCCCCAAAAAAAAAAAAAAAAAAAAACTCACCGAGAGGTGGGGGAAGAGGGAGCCGTGCAGGGAGGAGAGCCAGTGGCACACGGCCAGAGCGGAGCTCGAGCCCGTCTTCAGCCACTGCAGACCTGTGGAGGGCACGGGGCCGGGCACAACGGGACGGCCGCCGGGGGAGCGAAGGGGGGCCTGGAGAGCCCCCAGAGATGCCCCAGCCCCGCCAGCTGCCCCCACTCACCCTCCTCTTCCTCGGCGCTGGCGATCTCCTTGAGCAGCCCGCACAGCCCCGCATCCCGCCTGCGGAGGGAAGCCGGGTGAGCATCCCCCGGACACGGCTGTGGGGACACATCCCCATCCCAAACCTGCTCCCGGGTCACCTCCCCATGCCTGCTGCGAGGCCCTGAGCCCCCCAGGACCTGCCCCAGCTGCTCCGAGCTCCCTTTTACACCACGAAACCCCAATTTAGTGAGCTGGGGATTCATCCCCTGGCACAGAAAAAGCCCCAAAGCAGGGCACATCTCCAAGAAAAGAGCCTCCAGGTCGTGTTTAACGGGGCTGGGGGCAGCCACCTGGTGAAACGGCGGCACGGGGCCGTACCCCCCGGGGCCGTAACCCCCCCCCCCCCGGTGGTGCTGGGGCTCACCAGGCGTTGATGCAGCGCTTCCACAGAGCCTCTCGGTGGTGGATGAAGGCCGGCCGCGTGCCGTGCTCCAGCCGGCCGGGCGCTTTCAGGCCGTCCTTGGGCAGGCTGAGGGTGGGCAGCCCCGCCAGCTGCGGGCACAAACCGGGCACCGTGAGCAGGGCACAGGGCTCGGGGAAGGGGGGTCACCGGTAGCCCACCCCGGGGGGGTCTCACCTGGCTCTGGAAGGCGAGCGGCAGCGGCTCGCACAGGCGGCCGCACACCAGGACGTTGTTGAGCTCGTACAGGGTGGCCGAGCCCGGGGGCGGCGGCGGGGGGAAGAGCCCCAGGGAGCACATCCTGAGCCGGGCCTGCGGGTAGAGGAGCGACCGGTCCCGGTCATGGTCCCGGTGCCGGTCCCGGGTCCCCAGTCCTGGTCCTGGTCCCAGTCCCGGTTCCCCAGCCCTGCCCCGGTGCCGGTCCTGTCCCTGTCCCGGCCCCTTCTCCAGTCCTGGTCCCGGTCCCCAGCCCTGCCCCTGCCCCGTTTTCAGTCTCCGGTCCCCGGTCCCGGTCCCTTCCGCGGTGCCGGTGTCCCGACCCCGGACCCGGTTCTGCCCCTGCCCCAGTCCCGTCCTCAGTCTCCGGTCCCCGCTCCCAGCCCCGGTCCCCAGCCCTATTCCCGGTCCCACTCCCGCCCCTTTCGCGGTGCCGGTGTCCCGACCCCGGTCCCGGTCCCCGGTCCCAGCCCTACCGATTCCCGTTCCCGTTCCCGCCGGCTCCCTGCGAGGCCCAAACGGCTCCGCGCGCGCTTCCCGGTGGGGGGTGGGGGGGGCCTTAAAGCGGCCGCGGCTCCTTGATAGTTCCCGGAGCACGGCGGGGCCAGCGCCCCGGTCCCACCGGGGTCCTCTCCCGGTTGTTTTCTCCCCTCAGCCAAGCTCTGTGCGGGACGCTCGGGGCACCCCGCGCCGCAGCGGGAGATGAGAAATAGTGGGGGGGGGGTCCGCTATGGAGGCGTTGCCCCTTTAAGGGAGGCGGTGCGCCGCCGCGGGGGCGGGAAAGCGGCACGTGGGGGCCGGCGGCGCGCCCCCTGCACGTGGGGGACTGCGCGGGACCCCCCATCCGGGGGTCTCCTGGGAGACCGGGTCCCATGGGTGCCTGTAGGGGAACAGCCCCGTATTGGGGTCCCCTGGGTGCCCAGGTCCCATGGGTGCCCTTATGGGAACATCCCCACAGGGGTCCCAGGGGTGCCCCTATGGGAACACCCCTCTATTGGGGTCCCACAGGTGCCCACGTCCTGTGGGTGCTGTATGGGAACACCCCTCTATTGGGGTCCCACAGGTGTCCACGTCCTGTGGGTGCTGTATGGGAACAACCCTCTATTGGGGTCCCAGGAGTGCCCATGTCTGGTGGGTGTCCGTATGGAAACGCTCCCCTGTTGGGGTGCCCAGGTCCCGTGGGTGCCCGTATGGGAATTAGCCCTATTGGGGTCCCAGAGGTGCCCATGTCCACTGGGTTCCCATGTGGGAACATCCCCTATTGGGGTCTCAGAGGTTCCCATATGGGAACACCCTCTATTGGGGTTCCTATATGGGAATATCCCCTACTGGGGTCCCAGGGGTGCCCAGGTCCCGTCAGTTCCCATATGGGAACACCCCCTACTGGGGTCCCAGGGGTGCCGTGCCCGCCCCGCTCCCCCCAGCCCAGCCCCTCGGGCTTGGAGCGCTCCCAGCTCCTCTTCGTGGGCTCTCATTTTCCTTCCCTCCCGTTTTCGGCTCGCTTTTATTATATTTATCTCTGTGTTTGCCTTAGCGGCCGCAGAAGTTATTTTAATTTTTTCAGGATATTAAATAAACGCTCTGGCGGAGGGGGCTGCGGCGGGAGGCCCTGCATTCCTCACCCGTTACGGAGCGAGCGGGGTTTGATAGGAGACAACGATTTGGACGGCGCCGATCGCTGGAAGACATCAGAGCCACCGCAGGGCTGGCGTGGCCTCGCGGCTTCCCTTCGCTGGGACGCGGCGGTTGGAGCTGAGCCCCCCCCCCCAAAAAAAAAAAATCCCCCCCCCAACACACCGCAGGGGTTTGGGAAACCTCGCGCCGCTGTGGGGGGCTCTGGGGGGCTGTCAGAGCGGGGCGAGGGTGGGTTTGGGCTCCCCGTGGTTTGGGGAGGCTCCGGTCGGGGTTTGGCTCGGGGACGCGGCCGGATGCGCTCGGCGCCCGTTGGCACTGGCCCACCCACAGCGAGCAGCGTTTTGGGGGGAAAAACCCCTAAAAAAGCCAACTTGTGTCTAGCGGGGGAGCGGCGGTGGGGAGTCATCGTGCAAGCTGGCACCCGCCATCCCGAATTCAAGGCCCGAGGAGGTGGCAGAGCCAGCCTGAGGATGGCGTTGTCACCCGCCGTGGCACCGCGTCACCCTGGCTGGGGACGTCCCCGTGCCTCAGTTTCCCCCCGGCGCCCCTGGGTCCCTGCCAGGCGCGGTGACTCAGCGCGTGGTGGCACACGTGGCCGGGGGTGGTGGCACCCGGGGCCCCGCCACGCTGGCATGGGGACCCGCCGCCGGCCCCGTGGGCGCTGGGACGGGAGGCGGCCGAGCACGAGGCCGCTTCCGCCTTCCTCTGCCTTTTTCCGTGGCTTTTTTGGGTTTTGTAGAAAAAATAAAAATACACAAAAAGCCCCAAAATGGGGCTCGGTGCTTCAAAGCCCTGGCAGGAACCCAAGGCGCTGGGGTTGCTCAGTGAAGGGGGGGGGGGGCGTGGGGGCGCTGCCAGCCCGCGGTGCCCAAAAGCCGGGGGTCCTCGACCCCACACCGTCACCCGCGTATCCCCCACCGGCCGTGGGGAAACTGAGGCACAGGGCGCCTCACACACGTGTGGTTGCGTGTTCCCATGCATGGATGTCCTCGGGGCTGTTGGACACGGGGCTGGGGGGGGGCACACGTGTGTGGGATGTACCCACGTGGTCACTGCAGGTGGGAGACCCCGATGGGACCCCAAAAGGGGCTTGGTGTGCGTGGGTGGTCCCTGAGCCTGGGGACATGGGGACGCGGGGACACGGGGATGAAGGGACATGGGGACATGGGGACGTAGGGCTGTGGGGATGCAGGGACATGGGGACACGGGGACACGGGGCTATGGGGATGAAGGGACGTGGGGCAATAGAGACGCGGGGTCACAGGGCTATGGGGACATGGGACTGCAGGGTGCTGGAATGGGAGATGCAAGGAACGGGGACATGGGGACACTGGGACCCAGGGCCACGGGGCGATGGGGGACACAGAGGGACGAGAGCACAGCGACACGGGGCCACCAGGACGCGGAGTAGGGGAACAAGGGACACAACGGGATTGTCCCCAGCATTGCTCACGCTGCGGTGACCCCAAGCGGGGACATCCCCTGGAGGCTGGGGGCACTTTGTGGGGCTGGGTCCCCCCCGCACCCACATCCCCGCGTGCCTCAGTTTCCCCCCAGGGAAGGGATGGGGGCACCACGCTGCTGTTGCTCCTGGTTGATCCCTTTATTGCTTATATTTTTTTTTTTTTTGGGGGGGGGTAGCCAGCTAATGAGGGGGGGTACATCAGCGCCTAACGACCTGGGCGTGCTAACGAGGCGGAGGAGAAGGGGCAAACCCTGTCCCTGAGCTCTGTGCGGA